>JBBMOC010000020.1:152655-183773 GCA_037975185.1 Centropyge bicolor | reverse complement strand
CAGGCAGAGCTGGTGTGGTGGTATGAAGCATCCTTTGACAACAGTGACAGTGTTTCCTGCTGCTGTCGGGTGAAGACCTCAGACCTTCCACAGACTGTTGTTTAATTTCTCACAAATTCACAATTGACTAAGCTGGAATTTGTGTTTTCAAAAGATTATGTGTCATTTCAGTTCCTCAAACCAAAGGGTGAAGTCATTGAGTTCCAATATAAGAAAGTTACCAGTAGAAACAATCTAAGTAATAAAGGTTTCACCAGACAGCAGTGATTTGCTTGAGTCTATATATTATTTTTTATACTGTGCAATAGGAATGCGTTTGTCTATGATTTATTTATGTCTATATGTACATTGTGTGTTTATGGCTTGGTGGTGGGAGTGACAGGAGGCACAGGGGAACTGACAGGGATGACTCCAGTAGCCAGCAGGACGATGATGAGGACGATGATGAGGACGATCACCACTATGACCACGATTAGCTTGACGTTTTTCCACCAGTAGGAGCGAGCCACTTTCTGAGACGTCTGTTTGAAGTGCTGTGCCTGAGCAGGAAGAGAGAAGAGAGACGATCCTTTGAAGCAAAAGGCAAAGTGGTTCAAATCTCCAGTTAGGGTCTGGGTTACTAACCAAGCCTTACACAGTACATACAGTAGACACCTCAATAATGACTCCTTTGTTCGTGCGGGTTCACTGGCATGGCTAAATGGAACAAAACCATTTTTAATTTTATCAGAGTGGCTGAGCTTTATGGCTCTGATGAGCCCTAATGACTGTTGTCTAAGTGCTTCAGTTTATGAATTTACTGTGATAACTTCATGTATAAATTGAAAGATTATAAATATATTACCTGGACGATAAAACTAAAATTAAAGGTTGTGTGCTTTCACAGAAAATTGTCACTTCATTCCATAAGATAGGTCTCTTTCATGGCAGACATTTTGACATATCACTGAAGAAAAAAAAACACAGCTTATTTAACTAAAAATGACTGCACTCAATTTATCTTTGCCAGTTGCAGGCTCCTCACTTTGTGAAAAATGGCTCATTAATATGGCTTTCTGGGACACATCGGTGGAACAGAGCCGCAGTAAATGTCATCACTTCCACCTGTGTTTTTCCTGCTGTGACAAAATCAAAATGTCTTCCAGGAAGAACGTCTATAGAGCCTGTGCAGTGAGGCATTTGAACCTCAGAGTGAGCTTAGTCATCTAATGTGGTACAACTGGAGCAACAGCTCACTAAGAAGTGCTTAATTCAAAGTTTAGCAAAGAAAAAGGCCACACTTAGTTAGATTCACTTGTGTTAATGTCTTCATATGAGATGGCCTCTCCTGACTTGTCATACTCGGCCACATCTCAACCTTCACACAGACAAAGGATAAAGTCCTGTGGTAAGACTGACCCCCGCTTGCAGGTCCTCTGACTTGTCCATGAGGTCATCCAGTCTCTCTCCTCGGGCCAGGATCCGGTCCACATTCTGTGTCATGATATTCTTCACTCCATCTACCTGATCCCTCAAAGCCTGCACCTTGTCCTGTGGCTCCGGCTGTGCCGCCGCTTCTCCCCGCTCCTGGGATTAAACAGAAAGTTGGTTGAGGCACAAAATAAAAGAAAAGTACGCTGCAATCCATGTTCTAGTTTGAATGAAGGAAAAAAAAGGAAAAGCAAAATACTCTGGATTCTAGCTGACAAAATAATGTTTTGTAAGATGTTTTTGGGGTAAGTGATATTAGATGTGATGACATTTTTGAAAGCTTCTCTCAGCAGTGAAATTACTTTGTCAGGGCTATAAAAGGCATTTTATTGAACTCTCCGTTTGCATAGTTCTTTTGTCCCCTTGATGGCATGTGGAGTATCTCAGCTTTCTTTATTGTACTTTGTACTTTTGGGAGGTTTTAAAGGAGAAAGTGGGCATTTAAGTTGTGTATTTTCAGACAACAATGAGCATAGCAACTGGTGGTGGCTTCTCAATTCCCTCAGGGTGCTGCATGTGACAGCTGGCTGTCAAACGATTTTTACATCTCGGGAACGCCTTCTACAGCATGCATGCACGCATTTAACAGGAAGATAAGTTGTGATCTTACACATTGGTACGTGTGATTTCAAAGCAGAAAGGTTTAATGTAGTGTGGTGTTTGGGTGTGAGTCTGCATACAGTGGCTTCCATGTCCCATGAGTCGGCACCAGACCGTAAACAAAACTGTCTCTAGGAGACGGAGCAGGTTTTGCTGCGTCACCTGCTGTCTGCCTTCTCTGCTGTCACCCTCCCCTATCTTCTTCTGCTGTTCCAGTCCTCCCTCTTTCCTATGATCCTTTCCTCATTTTTGATTGCATTTTTCCTTTCCTCTGGTCCATCATCTAACCTCCTTCATTCCTGTCTTCTTTATTCTGTTCACTTCATCTCTAAAAACAACACTTTTGCAGACTTTGTTCTTAGCTGTTTTTGATCATGCATGACTTCAGTTGTTCCTTGTGTGTTCATTTTTAAAAAAAATTCTGTTCTTTATCTCCCTATCTTGCTGGGCATCCTGTTTAACTGTGCTGTAATTTACCTGGCAGGAACCAGGTTTTCCTCTAGCTCCCTTTTCTGTATCAGTGTTAGTACTTGGGTGAGGCCCACTGAATGGCCGATAGCTATCGAGTATCAGCATTCACAGAAAGAGGGAGACAGAAACAAGGCGTTCATGCACTGACGGCTACATTAAGTGTCCTACTTCAATACTTGAACTGTTTAGAGGAATTCAACCAAAACGCTGTGCATTGAAACTGACCCCAATTTTCTAGCAATACTTGTTAACTCAAACAGATGAAACACATTCTAAATATTGAGCAGACACATAAGGAAGAAGGATGAAACATAAGAAAGTCCTCTCTAAAATGTGAATGAATCAAATCTTCCTGTTAAATGTTTGACCGCTGCTGTAAATGCAAAGGATGGATTTCATTTGTCTTGGTAGGCCACATGAAATCCTCTCTCCTAATCTAGTCAAATGTGAAAACCCTGATCTGTGAGTGCGCGCAGGAAGGTTTGAATAGACTACATGCAGACATTAAACAGGCAGTGAGACTTCTTCTTCAATTAAAGCACCCTGATAAATGATGACCTAAAACCAACACTGAAAAATGCTGCAGGCTACAGGAAAGTGCTGCTTGTTGGTTTAGCTCTTCCTCTGTGTCAAGCTGAGTCAGTATGGCTTTGGTTGAAAGGCTTGCCTGGACCTTCAAAGAGAAGGAAGGCCATGTTTGAAAGTCAGATTTTGAACTGTTTAGCAGAGGACAAAAGCCTCCATAAGATATTCATCAGACCCCATGGATCCTCACTGGATGAACCTTTGTTACTGATGAGAAGATTTGTGTTAGAAAGAGTTAAAAGAAGCTAATCACATAGTTGTTTACAGCACAGGAGGCAGTGAATGTGGAAGGAAAGACACTATGAATACAGATTTGTAATATCTCTTGTCATTTTGCAAGTTGTCATGAATTAATCCCTGACTTCCTGGAAGTCTTTCAGGGACCTTAAGTTAACAATGCCAAGCTAAATTTAGCTAGCAATGTCTACCATGACACATAATTTAAAGCAGGTATAAATCTAGATATAGAGGATTTTCAGAAGCCTCTTTTCAATTCAGTTTAACATATGAGTGAATCATGACTTCACTCAATAAAATGACAACTTTCACAAGTGCTTCTCTTAGCACAGTTCTGTCAATACAAAATGTTAGCATTAGCATGTCAGCATTTGAATGTGACAAAATAGATGTTAGCAAGCAGCGAGCTCAAGCTGTAAAAGTTTATACTTCATTATTTCATGTAAGTATTGTCTGTTTGCTAATGTTTATTCCGACTTAATAAGACGGGCTTGGAAGGAACTGTGGTGACTCAGAAATGCCACACTTGTCCGGGTTTCACCTCTATCTGTTGCCATTAAATGAAGACATATTTGATTGGAGTTTGGATGCGGGCGTTGTTGAAAAATATGCGGAAATGCTTAATCAGCGAGTGACCCAGATGAAAACCTGATCATATACAATAGCATGTAGTGTCTGATTTAGCTTAACTGAAAGACATTAGTTTAACTCCATGAAATTCCACCTTAAGACTACACGGTTTGAGCTGTAGGTACAATCGGGACATTTTGTTAGGATACTCAGGACTTCTTCTCTCGATGATGAAAAGTTAAATAACTTCTTTCCAGACAAAGTGAAATCATTGTTGATCTAACTTCTTCTACCCGGATTGCATCTGTTGCATGTCGGGTTTGACGTTCAACATGGTGACGGCTTCCTAAGTTAACACAAACCAAACACAAGCCTCGACCATCATCACCTACCGGATCAATGTCCATCTTGTTGGAACAGCAAACCCGAGGGATGGACTTTGTTCTAAGTTGACGCAGTTATTTAAAACCTTGATAAAACCCTCTGTAAAGACTTGAGAGTTTGATGCTCCACCGAAGCGAATACGTTTCCTCCTCTGTTTAACTTCCTGGTTGTTGTTTTTTTCCCCTTCAAACTGAATTCCTCCGCTTCAAGTGTCAAATAGACCCAAACACAACATCAGTTTCCTGATCGCGCTTTAAAAATAAAAGACTAGCACTAACTTTTTTTTAAAAGAGCACTTTAGCAGTGTAAGCACAATTATCAAAAAGCCTGAAAATTAAAAGTGAGAATCAAATACTTTAAAAGTTTGTTCTAATTTTTATCCCAATTTATTCATATGTAACCGCAATAATAAAATATATTTCAAAATAATATAAAAACACATTTTAACAAAACACTGTACTAAAATTGTATGTAGCCTTCAGAATGAAAGCTCTCAAGCATAATGTAGATATGGCCAAAAAATGCTTTTATTTCATTTTATACGTTGTTTTTATACATCAATATTATTTAATATTTTCACTTTATAGTAAATCGAATAACACTATGTATTTTGATAACGCCTTATCCACGCCGGATCGCATGCTTTTATTTTGAAGGCTCTTCCGCCAATTTCCTTTATTGTTGTATAATTCAACTAGTTTTGTGACTCTTCCTAGTTTATCCTCAGGATGGCGTCATACCGAGGTGTTGCCATCATGAGTTGGCTGAGTAATAGTTACTGAATCATTCAGGTAAACCTCTCAACCCCTCTCAAGATAAACAATTTCTTTACAATTTGTATTTCTCTTGACTGAACTAAAAGATCTGCGATCTTCTATGTTTGTGATCAAACAAAAGGACTGAGGCATGCAGGTGTGTTAAGAAAGCCAGACTAACACCAGGAGAGCAAACACAGACCTGCATCCAACAGATCTTCATTTACAGCAGCTGAGCAAAGTAGATGCTGCGGAACTAAATCAATAGTTTAATTGGTTTGACATGAAATGAGTTGACAGGGCACATGTGATGAATGTGATGCTCGTGCATGAGTGTGAATGTAAGGAAAAACATAAAGCAACTTTTCCTCTGGTGACTATGTTTTGTATGTTGACAAATGGTGCAACAGACAAAAGTCTCACCATGCTTAGGTCTTAATGAAATCAGCTTAACTCAAAGCGGTCAGAGATCACTCATTCATGAATGATATATCACTATTTTCAACAAAAACACAAACCAGAGGTGAAGAAACGTAAGCATGCAATTTTATGTCATATTTCATTTCAGCGTTCATCAAGCTCATGTTCTAATCTTCTCCAGCAGCAGTAGCTATTTTCCACTTGGTTCATCATGTACTCTCAGGCTGAAAATGCATCTGTCCCTCACAGGAAAATAGCATTATTAATTCTAATTTCCTAATTGGCTTGAGAAGTTCAGTCATTTCTCATTATGTTGCACTGCTGATGGCAGCCGTGCAATATGGACGATTCAAACTCATTCCTTATCACAGTAACCTGGTATCTGTATGTCAGCAGCAATGTTCCATGTCACAGATCCCATTCGATTAGATAAAGATGTTTCAGTGAAGAAAATAACTCACATTACGAAGTGACAGTGGTGAGGATCAAGAATTATAATGGGTCATAGCTATTCATTTTCTAAATAAATTATTGAGAGTGAAATTTAACTCAGACCATAGAACTATAAGGCGATTGGTGTCACTCTCAGCTCAGAGGCTCCTCCCACCTCTGTAGCTGCTTGACATACTGATGTCATACTGAGTCCCACCCAGCCAGCAGCCCCAGCCCTGACCAACCGGTTTCATCTCTATCTAGGAAGACAGCAGTGACGCCTAAATGCTGCTCATTACCTGCTGTCATGTCATACCGCTGCTGCCGGCCACTCTGAATCACAAGCAGCTAAAAATAACCCAAACCATTACGTCCATTTTGGAAAACAATCTGCATGACAGGTTTTAGCAAGTGAACTGAAAAACCATCTCATTCTTGGAAATATGTAGAGAAAAAATGTTTTGGAATGTACCTGTACAACGTTGCTTAGAAAAAGGTCTTTATTTCTTTTGACAATATACATTTTTTGTGTGGTGTTTGGACAAGTTAAATATCTACACACAATACGCATCAATAGAAAAGAACAAAAGCAAAAACAAACAAAATGTCTTCCAAGGAATAAAAACACATTTGATGTTTGTAGTTCCTGATTACACACTGCATTTACTAGAAAATGATATATAAAATCTAAAGAGGAGAGTGTCACAGGGAAACATCAGATATTACACAAAGTAAAGAGATGAAGACGTAGAGAATAGCAGGAAAGAACAACAGCGATTCTTCACCCCACTCATTGTTCCTCAGTGGCCTTGTCTGATGATGATATCTGACATGTCATCAACCTTCACCAGCTCCAAATTCTGTAAAGAACAAAACATATTTCATTCAAAACAACAATGAATGGACATGAACACTTTTCAGTAAGTGGCCACATGTAAAAATAAGAATATCAATAATATGTGTATACAATGAAACATTTTCCTCTTCTTTCTTGTGGCAGAATTCATTATAGTAATGGATTAATCAATTACAATATTTTTGATAGGAATAATTTAAAGTAGAGGAATAATAAGACAAAAACACACTTGAAAAATGAGAAGATACTACTCTCATGTCTGTAAGCCAGATAAGAAGCTACAGCCAGCAGCCACTTAACTTAGCAGAAAGACTGGAAACAGCAAGCCTGCCTCTGTCGAAAGGAAACAAAATCTGCCCACCTTCATTTCTAAAATTCACTTATTAAAGTGTTCTGACTCATTTGTTCACAGCTTTTGGATGTGTGTTTATGTTCCATATAATTTCTTGGCTGGCTGTATTTTCATATTTAACAGACATGAGACATACGAGAGTGGCATCAATCTTCTCATCCAACTCTCAGCAAGAAAGTGGAAACATATTTCGTCCAAAATAAAATTTGTCTTAAAAAAACAAACAAACAAACAAAAATCTCTCACCTTTTCATTGGCAAGATGAAGCAGAGCAACAAAAGCCAGAGGCACTGACAGGTTCGAGGCCATCGTGTTTGGCAACCTGGAAAACCACAAAGAAAGAAAAGAGGAAGAGAGAGGACACACAATCAATTTTACATTCCATCAATTGTTCAAAACAAACCTAGTGCCTTTAAGTAAGCTGTCGTTTTTTCTTCTGCTAACTGGTTCCCAGCAGGGTCCAAATGATGCATATATGCCAGGACTGGAAAAAACATATCCACCCACACAAGTGTTTTGGTTGACTGATCACCGGGGACACAGCGTTACTACATGAATGTATCCCGATCAAACCTGTCTGCCCTCAGGATTTGAAGCCTGTGGTCAGTTGTTATATACTATAGATCAAACAAGGCGATGTATTTCCATAGATGAAAATCATTCTTCACAAGAATGTAGACATATTGGAAAAGACACTGTTTATATCTACCGTTCCATATTGAAGTAGAAACCTTGCACAGCAGTGGAGATAAATCAAACAACGCATACAGATACACATATTGGATGCACTGCCCTTTCAGCGCATTATTATTTCTCATAAGTGCTGCGCCACGGCAGGGGGTCTGCTGGTACCTTTGAAGCAGCGTCTTTGTGGTCTGACTGAAGACTTTCTCCCCAGACACCTCTGGTTTCTCCACAGTCGCCACCTCCTGCTGAGATCATCAAGGCATAACTCATGAAACAGATGTATACAAATGGAGGCACACATCTTTCTGTGACTGGCTGCGTGTCGCATCAAATGTGAGCAATGACATAAGACTAGAGATTCAAAAAACCTAAAACTGATAAGTTTACCACCTTAGATTGAACAGAAAAATGTAAAAAAAAAAAAAAAAAAAAAAAAAAAAAGGTTAAGCTACCTCTGTGGGTTTTTCTGGGCTTTCGGTCAGAAGAGTCCACATGCTGTTCTTGAGTCTCTTCATGTCCATTTTCTTTGCTGTCTTAGCATAGTTGATCTCAATTTTGTTGACCTACAAAATCGAGCAATAATGAAAGCACAAGTATGTAAAACCACAAAGCAAAAACTTCAATCATAATCAGTCCATTTCAAGTAGAAATATTTGTGTAAAACAAACCCATAGCACAAGTGTATTATTGACTGTAGCTGAATCCTGTGTTACTCACCCTGTGTGGTTCAGGTACCAGATCATCCTCCCCATATGTTGAGATGGCCTCTAGATCTTGTGAGGGCGGAGGTAAACTGTCACCTGAAGGCTGTGTGTCGTCGGAACCGGCAAACCCTTCAACGTCATCATCACTGTCGCCGCCCTGTAGAGGAAAATGGACAGAGGAGAGATGCCAAAAGGATGAAAATGTGAGATGTGATGACTTTTCCAGTTCTTCAGTTTCTCTCTCAGAAATATCATTGTCCCCTTTCTTTTTCTTTTTCTTTTTAAAATCTTCATCCTCCTTTCTCTACCACTCATCCATGTTTACCCCCCGTAGATCAAAATTGACAAGAAAATCTGACATTTTGAAACGATTTTTGTGCAGTAATACTGCTATAATGCATACAACCATTTAATAACCAGAAATCTATATCAAGCTTGGCCCAGCGCTAAGAGATGTATAGAGAAGTTATCATAGGTGACTTTTGAGATGATGGAGTCCACAAGGCCCAAACTTAGGAATTCTGCTAAATCCATGCACAAGGACCTCTTTATTGCTCAGTAAACTCAAGCCCTTCCAAGGTCTCATTTTTTTAATTCCATGCATTACAAGTAATTTCAAGGCCTGTGGTAACTCTCATAGCCTGGAGTTGTGTTTTGGATCATCATCCTGTTGAAAAAATGATGGTTCCATTATGTTCGAAGAAGACGAGGTGGCATGCTGGTTAAGTGTGGCTGGAATCTTGAATAAATCGCCAATGTCACCAGCAAAACATCCCCACACCATCACACCTCCTCCACACATTCTGACACCATCTGTTCACATTCTCTGTGGATTACTGCAGTAGTTGGATAGGGCTACTTGCTGCATATTAATACTACGTTGGCACAACACAACTGATTCCACTAATTATCACCATTCCTGGTGACTCCCTCATGAAGCTGGTTAAGATAATGTCAATACTGTGCAGCTGTCATCAAGGCAAACAGTGGCTATTTAAAGAATCTAAAATATAAAACATATGTCACATTTCTTTACCATTAACTTCAACATGCATTCTTTCATCATTTTGATGTCTTGAGTATTAATCTACAATGTTGAAAATCAAAATCATGAAAATAAAGGAAACTATCAAATGACAAGGCGTGTCCAAATGTCTGACTGACACTCTATACATATACCGTACATACAGCAGTCTTATAAGGTCATATCACCCTACTCCTACAATAAAGAAAGTTAAAATGTGGATCTAATGAAATAATAAACAAACAAAAACCAGTTTAACAACATATAAAAAGGTGGAGTTCAGACCTGAAGACCTGGACAGAAGTTGGCTGTGTCGTTGGCGTTGTTGTAGTCGTAGTCTCCAATTCCTTCTCCAAGCTCTCCAGACAGCCTCTTCTGGCCTTCTTTACTCAACTAGGGTAAACAAAAGCAAATACATCCTTCTAAATAGAACACAAGTGAAAAGCTGATGACCTTGAGAACCATGTGTTTGCTCTACATTTTTCTGACGTTTCTGTGAACTGAATTAATAATGACATCATACTCCATCCAACATCTGACTCATATGGGGATCTCAGATAATACAATCTGACCCCAAAGATCCAAGTGTAGCCTGTAAAATAATCCATCACCCAGGCTATTTTCTATGTATTATTCATCTTATTCAGTGACCTCTAACTCACTCTGTAAAAAGTAACGGATCACTGGTGCTCCGATTCCACAAGCAAAAAACTGTATGTCTGTGTTTGTTTGTCTCTCGTTTCAAACTCTTCCGCCAGCCCTGTCAGCTGACAGGAGGAGTGACGACGTACCGAGCTGGAGGGTTTGAGGCTGAGCTGGGAGAGCGTCTCTGGTGGAAACTGGAAGTCTGCTGGTAGAGTTGTTTTCTTATTGCTGACATTGAGGGCAGACTTGTTGTTGGTCGTGGCAGCCTGTGGAGGGAAAACAGACATCAGGTTCAGTTTTCAGATTTCCCACAGGTTCTCTACTCAGAGATGTGATCAGTTTCTTGAATCCCTACAGACAGTGATATTACTTTTTATTTGATCTTTATCTTGTATCATATGTGTTGTGGAGATATGCCACAGAATGAAAGAGTACTTTAAATTCTAAAATGTTGTCAGGTCCAGCTCACAAGCAACACCCACTGATCCTTTGTTTATGTCTACTGTGAAAAGCTGGAATAGTACTATGATCCCATGGTCTTACATGCAGACAAATATTAAAAAGTCCCAGGAACAAATGCATTTTTTGTTATTATGCAGAACTGATTAGTAAAAAAAAGAATTGAATAACTTTATTTCCTGAATGTCAGGCTGAAACATGTGACACTAGCTGCATTAAAATGATTCCCAGAGTGCTGAATGCTGCGTTGCTATGGATACTACAGAAAAAATGCCACATTATAGCCTTAATGTCTGCACTTACTGATAGATGCAATATGTTGAGACAGACCACCTCTAACTCTGTTGTTAGGTGTAAAAGCTGTGGGCCCTGAAACTGCTAAAAATTTCAGGGCTTTTCAAAGTAAAAGTTTCAAAGTAAAAGTAATGAAAGAATGTTGTTAAGATTTCAGATGAGAACATGTAGGTTATTAAGTAAGTAGTTATTAAAATAAGTCATAAAATAGGCATATTCTTCCATATGTTGCACTGTTCCTTTAATACTAAGCAATAACCATGATTTCTAACCAGCAACCTTTATAACAATGACATTTCATCCAACAGGAAATGTGTTCGAAATGACAAACGCAGTAAGGTTTTCTTACTCTTGTGGTGCGGAAGTAGGTGTCAAAACTGACATCATCACTGAAGTCTATTTCAAAGGTCTTCTTGGGTTTCCTTTTACGTGTCTCCTTGTCAGGCAAATGGTCCACTATAGAAGATGAAATACATGAAAACAGATGAGACAGATAATGGCTACCCTTCAGACATTCAGCAGGGGGGCACAATCATTAGAAATCATTTCCATTGCTGGAGAAAATGTGAAAGCCTTATTTACACAAATATTTCTCAAAACACAAACATAAGGGAAATGTGTGTATATAATGCACAGGAACACAGCATCCAAATACATTTCTGGCATTAAACATAATGGGATGGCCATTGACAAAAAGCACAAACACCCTGGCAAGCTCCACATGAAGACTGCACAAAGAGAAGAATTATTTGTTATAATGTTATAGAACAAGTCTGCCAACATTAATCAAGTACGTGCATAAATAATAAAAAGTAGTCTTGCTCAATGGTAGGTCTCTAATTTATACTCTGACACCACAATTATCTCTAATTATGTGTTAAATTATGGTAAATTTCTCTCACACTTGTGCTTTGGCTTGAACTGCCAGTAGCCGGGTCCAGCCCAGGTGGCCATGGTCCTGGGGCTGAAGTATGAATACTCCCTGGGCTGAGAAGACAGCTGCAGACACATGGTAGTGATGTCACCCTCTCCGATTGGAATCACGTCCCTGGACAACCATCACACCAGCACGAGAAAGCAATCAAACCAGCACACACACAGACACAAATTAGCCTTCTGTTAATATTGCCTGTGAGAGTTGAGTTTCACTCTGTTCACATCAGTTGGACGGTTTGGTAAACCATGATCTTACCTTCCTTTGCCAGAGCCAGAGGCTTCACAACCCTCCTTGTGCTCCTTGGATCTCTCATCACAGTCACCCAGTCCTTCCTCATAGTCTGCGTCAAAGTCAGGGCAGTCATCTTCGTCAGGCTCAGGCTCGGGCTCAGCGTTGACGTCAAACACGTGTTCGCCTTGCTTCATCTTCTCCAAAAGCTGATTCATTGTCTGAAAGAAAATGCAGAGTCAGACAGCATGCTGGGATCTAACAGTCTCTCCAAATAAGGCTTGTAAAGCTGATTTAAGGCCATATGGATATAAGGAAGCAGGTCCTGAACTGTAAGACTCTTGGATGTTAAATTGGTTGCTATGTAGTCTTTTGTAGTCACTTATAGATAACAAATGACTTGGTCAAATGATGTTACACAAAAATGTCCAAGAACAAAGAAGCTGCTGGTTCAACTACCACTTAATCTAAGAAATATAATAATTTATAATATTAGGTTTGGTGGTTATAGGATTTGTCTGACCTGCTCGGGATTCCAGCTTGTGAAGGAGAAGTCCTGCAGCGAGGGGCAGATGGAGCTTTTCTCCTGGGAACGCTGCAGTCCGGCTGGCAGAAATACAATACAGAAAGATGGGGTTTAGCATTTCTACTGAGTAACAGCTCAGAAGGTGAGATGGAGTTAGATGACAGTAAGATTCAGACAAAGTTTAATGGCTACCTAAGAATTTAAGTAAATGAAAGTGAAGACATTTCGGATTTGGCACATGTTTCTTACGCATGAATGGGGATGCAGGGACTCCTTGTGGAGGTGGAGGAGAGTAAGAAGGTTGGGACTGAAGGAGGGTCATGTAGGAGGGAAACAGCAGCTCACAGCGACTGTTCTCACTGAAGAGAACTGACAGGAAGACGCCAGCTGTGCTGCTCTCATCGAAGGATGAGGCCATCCGATGAAACATGGGGTCCACCTGGGTGGGCAAGAACAGTCATGTAATGCACTGAAACAGACTTCAGAGTAAAAAAGGTCCTTGATTTATAGTGAGGATCAACTGGGTATGAAAAGGTGATGCAGTCATAATGGAGACTGGAGATTAGAAAATCTGCAGAAATCTCTCCATGTCCCTTCTAAAAGGACAGTTTAGTGACCTGTGTCAAATGATTTGATCTTAATCATTAAATAAGAACCTATCATCCATCAGCCTGACATTGAGTGGATATTAGGAGATTATGAAGTTTCACTTAATTATAGAAAAATGTGCTGAAATGGCAGATATGTTGCCACCACTTAAACTTCAGTAAAGTGACCTTTGTACAGGAGTGCATGCAAAACACAAAGTATAGAAAAAGTGAAAAAAATACTGATAGATTGATCTGATACACTAAGTCATTAAAAACTTGTGTGGTGCGCATTTGAATTCGAATTTGACAAAAGAGGAAACAACACTATCACCTTGTTGTTTGGATCTATTGTTCGTTGCATCGTGACTCAAACGTTTGAATTACATGTAATGAAAGGATGAGAAGGAGAGATAGTGGTGGTGAGGGAGAGAGAAAACTCCAGAGTGCCTGTCTCTACAGTGTGGATGATTATGTGACGGTTATTTATTTCTACTTTACAACAGAACTATAAATCAATTCATTTTCTTCATTCACCCCTCTCTCTTGTTCTTTCAACTCTGGCTCTCCTGCTCTCTCTGGTTCGCATTCTCTCACTTTACATAACTCTTTTCTTTAAACTTGGCACGAAGCATAACTTGCATACTTCATAAACCTAACTTAATGCCAACCACTTGTTCTATTATTGATACTTATGGTGACCAGAACTGCCTTGTTTTGTGAATAAAGCGGTACACTAGGCCCAATTATATGCAGATGTGTGATTATCAGCACTGCAAATTATTACTCCAGGAGCTAGTCCTGAATTCAGCAAAAGGCTCATGTGGAAATAGCAGCTTTAAAGTACATAACTGTGGAACATTTTTTTATTCAAGCGCCACAGATTAAATGACACAGAAGACAGCAATTAGCATTATTATACTCCTAATTGGCACAGTGTCGAACAGCATAACTATCATCCTTTCAGAATTGGGTTGAGTGTAATTTAAGCTCATATTGTTCTGGAATGACACCATACCTCACACTTCCTCTCAGACTCAGCGCTATTGATGTTGCTCAGGTTCTGCTCTACTGTCCTCTTAGGAGGCTTCTTTTTCTTTGGCTGCTTAGCAGTCCCTTCACCTCCTGCAACTCCTTCATCTCCGTCCTCCTCCTTTGGCCCATGGTCTGTACGTGCACAAAAAAGGAGAGGAAAAAAAACAACAGACAACATCAAAAAATGATTAAAAAAATGGAGTGATGTGGGAAGACTAGGTTTTACATTCTATAGGCCTGGCAACACCTGATAACCTGCACTCTAGCTCCAGGGTAATTCTGTATTTAAGTGAAAATTCAGAAACACATATGAAAATAAACAAATCACATTGCTGAGGTTCTCACCCTCTCCAGGTTTCGTCTCAGCCCCTAGGCCACCCAGCACCCTGTAGGCATCAGCATGAACAGCATCCACTCTCACAGCATAGATCTTTGTACTAGCATCCAAAGTGCCAGCTGCCACCTTTAAGACACACGCACACACAAGAAATAGATGCAAACATCATATACACTGCTCGTGAAATTAATCCGACCCCACTATTTCATGGCACAGTTACCTCAAAAACACCATTAATGATTTATTATTATTATTCTTATTAGAAAATTACAACAATTTCTTATGACTTCTGTAACAGTATGTGTGCAGCTTTCATTTGGTCGACTCCTAAGACCTCTAAAATGAATTTAAAAACTGAACATTTTACTTCACTAGATTCAAGGCCATTAAATTGGATCAATGTTCCTTCAAAGTAAATGTGTCCAATGGTTATCAGCAAATTTTCCAAGATAATCTTTTACTCAATTTTTAATGGCTGACTACCAAGTCTGTTGCAGGTTTTTAATGACTAAGGCTAAACTGGAAAACAGTTAGAACAGATAAGGTGCCATAACTTCACCCTCAACTTCATTAAATTTTTCAAACGTAATAAATAAAACCCCCCCTCAAACCTTGAAGTTTGTGAGTTCAGAATCCTTCTGTTTGAGAATGTCAGCCATGTAGTCAATCAGATGCAGACCAAAGGCATTTTTAGTGGTGATTTTCTGCCCAAAAGAAAAAAGAATCACATTAGTAAATCTTTCCTTTCAGTGGTTAACCCTGTCCTTTTAAAAGTAGTAGATAAATATCTTAAACTCACAGAAAATGCAAAATACAAAGAGAAATTACATTCATTCCTAGTGTCCATTGTAACACTTCAAAATGCACACTGTGTGATTGAATGATTTCTTTCTACACAGTATAGTTCATATATGCTAATATAGTGCATATACATACTTACATTCTCAGTGGAGAGTTTTATGCAGGTGGAGTAATGTTCTGAGATCTGTGCATTTGACAACTTGGGCACGGCAGCAGGAGTCCCTGCGGCACTGCATACAAAAATGAGATTATCTTTAAGCTCTAAAGCTACCTATTAGGAGGGCAGCCAGAAATTGGCTGATAAAGCCATGACTGAACATGTTGTTAGAAAACAATGTCAGCTCAACTTTACACTAAAAGTTTTACATGACAGCATGTCACCAAAGTTTGGTTCACAACACAGATAGGGCACGGTTTGCCAAAACTTTATCTGTACAGCTTACCTATGAGATGCAGAGTCATTGAAGGAGGAGTCAGTGGCTGTTTGGAGGTCAATGACTCTTGACCTTCGGCGCTGGCGTCGCTCCTGCTCGTCATCGTTACCGGGGAAGGCTGCCAGCAGTGGGGTGCTGCAAGCCGCAGGGGACAGACCCTTGTTTAAGGAGGATGACGTCCATGCTGTACGTACCCGGGAGACGGGTGTGGAAGCTGTGCTCATCTTAGCTGGAGACAAACAAATATACAGACACAGAGGCTACATGTTGACACAAGTCCAAGTTTCCCCTTTAAGAAAAATAGCTGGGATCATGTTTCAATGTTTGGATAGATAATAATGAAATACGTACAATAATGGTATTGAAAAGTATTACATTTCACTGGTACTGTATTGCACAACAAATGAAAAGTTGTGATCTGAGCCTGGAATTGGGAGGAAAGGCGAATTGTTTGTTTTATCAGTCTTAGAAATGTGGAAATCGTGCATGGTTTTCAGCTCCTATTGTCCAGTTGAATTTTAAAAGCAAAGTCTGATAGCTATCACTACACAGTGAGTGACATACAAAAGTTGGCCATATGTAATTACAAGTATTCAAGTGGGAAATAAACGAGAATCTCATAGAAGAATCATGACACGTGATGACAACAAAGGAAAAATGCAGTTAGAGAAAAGACAGAAATAAGCACTAACGTTACATTATTTAGTTTTAGAAAGTGCTGCTTTGAGGATTGTATCTATGTGATTAGATCCCGTCTTTTCCAATGTGAGTTCACTAAAACTTAGCTGGAACCACACTCATATAAACAAAAGACATATACGCAGCAGGTACATCAGCAACATCATGTCGTCAACTTTCAGTTACTTGAAAAGCGATTGATGTTAACACTAATAGGCTAAAAATGCTTGAGAAAGCAAACCGTCATCTTCAGATCCTAAGAAGCTAACTGAACAAAACTAAAAGGCAAACACTGCTGGAGCTCAATGAGCTGATACCTACCCTCACTATACTAGCAACATAGCATAACAACACTAGCTTCGGTTAGCATTTGCTCATATGAACGCGTCTTCCCTGTCATTAGCTGAGTGGCTTACTGACACACAAGAGCTAAGAAAGAAACCTTCCTTGGCTCACTTAACGTACCTCACGACGTCTAAAATCCGATATGTGTCCTTGCGACTGCTTATAATTAGTAATATAGCACACAAGAACAGAGCAAGCCGAAGTTCTTCTTCCTGTTCAGCGTTTGAATTTTTGCGCCGAACGGTTTACGTAACACAAAGTACGTCACGACGTTAAGCCACGCCCATGAGGTTTTTTAGAATGACTCACGAGAGCAAAAAAGAAAACCCGGTCAGTTTAAAAAAACTAATCTACTAATAATTTCAAACATCCCTTTGTAATTTTAATGTCTTTTAATTTATTATTATTTTTTAATATTTATTTTAATTAATTTGTTTGTTTGTTTATCAATTCGTTTATTTAATGGCTAAAAAAAGAATGAGACATTACCTAAAGAAGGTTTATTTTCATAAATTATTATTATTATTATTATTATTATTATTATGACTTTTAGTAGTAGGAGTAGCAGTAGTAGTATAATAGATGTAGTAATATAGTAGTAGAAGTAGTAGTGTATTCACATTCTGTTCTTTGATAATGTGATTTGTTCATTTTAAAAGAATTTCCCAGTTTGGGACAAATGAAGTACATTTATCTATCTATCTATCTGCTCAGTATTTTGTTACGCCAGCGCTGAATGTTATACTCAGCTGAAAATAAACATGTGCTTCCACTTCCAGGCAGCAATGTGCCTTGTTGCTGCAGCTGTTCTTGCACACAACTCACAACTGGTAACAAAAGCCTTGATAGCTCTTGTAAACACTTGATACTGACATTGTATTGCTATGACACTGTGACATAATATGTATTCCGATTCCCCCCTTTTTTTTGGCTCTGGATTCTTTTTGTTGCCATGAAGTGGTTCATGATCACTGACAACTTGATGAGTCATGTGATTGTCTGAGTGGTTTGTTCCTTCACTAGCACAATTTTTAGGACAGTGATTGAAAGCAATGAGCAGCCTTTGTATGGGAAAACATTTATTGAGTGTTCCTTATAATCATGTCAGATCAGGTAAGGATAGTCTGGGGGTTGGAGGGACTCAGCAGTGACTTAGTAGTTCCATTAAACAATATAAATTCAAGTGCAATCTGCAGGTCCGATTCTCATAATTGAGTCATATGATGACGCCTCTTTCAAGCTTATATAGTGTATTAATAAATCTTATGCAAAGTGGGAAAGATATATGAATTTCTTAAAAATGCCTTAATAATAACTACAGACTGAAATAACAGTATCTGTAATTTGTTTACCTAATTAGCTAATAAATCAGATGAAAAGGTGGCACAATGTAGAATATATTTGCTCCTATTTGCTCACTTCTGCTCACAAATTTATTTCCCAGCCAACTAAAATATGAGTCAAATAGAATAGAGAGGACAAGTTGAAAACAGTGAGAAAACAATAACTGCTCACTAGATGGCAGTAAAAAGTAGAGCTTCAAGTTACAGCATGCTGATTACAGCACCAGTGTGACATTGAGGTAAAACCTTTTTTATATAGTCTATGGGTAAAACACTCTCTTTAGCATTTTGCTTTCAAACAAAAATTAATTCCTCTGGACAAACTTTCGATTCCCTTCTTGACTTTGCATTCTACATTTGATTTAGCCTAGGGCCTGTCTGGCTTACTGCTGTCACAGAGTTGTGGTCGTGTCAGCCTTGTTTCAGTCAAGGCTGAGACCAGCAGGGTCCAGGCTGTAAACCATGAGTATACCAGCTGCTGTTACCAGTTTGCCTTACTGTGTTTTTGCATAAATAATCATTTTCACAATTAAATCTTTCCAGGTGAGTGCCTCAGATCTTTTTGGATCTAAGTTGCTCTATGTTTTTGCACATCACCTACACATCACCTAACATCACCATAAATACTTGTTAATGTTGCACTGTATGGTGTTTTATGTCATGTCTTGTTATTCAATGTGATATGTGTATCTATCTATATAAACTGGCTGGCCTTCCAAAGGGAACCTAGTGCTCCTGGTGTCTTGAACAATATAATGATCCTTCTTTTTAATAATTGTTTTTACCCTGAAGGCATAGCACTGTGATCATTTACATTAAGTAATTTATTCATGTGATGACGTCTGGAGTCTGTACAATTTTGACTTCAGTCCAAATCATGTGAAACAAATCATCATCCAGTTCAGAGCCTGTATTTGCCAAGTACTACTTGCCTATTTTTCTTTCAAGCTGGCTTTTCACAGAGCAAAGTATAACACCACAGAGCAAGAGATTAATGTAAGCCCATTGAATGGACTTCTGTGCTGAAAACTCTTGGGACTGGAATTATATGTATGACGGTGAACAAACTGAAGCATCATTTGTCCTCTGACACCACTGTATACTGTATACACATTCAGACCAGCAAGAGCAGGAACACAAATACCTTTCTACTATGCAGTCAATACAGCCATTTCTAGAAATCCACACTCTATTCATCTCCTGGTGGAAGACTGCCATAGTATTAGGTTGTAGTTGTGATTTAAACTGTAACATAAGGAAATCCACTGTGTGTATCTGTATGTGTGTGTATTTGTGTGTGTGTGTGCTGTGAAATCTCTAACGCCTCTAAAGAGAAGCAGTTCAGTGTGATATACTGTTATGGCATTAAAACTGAAAAGACAGCATGTGTGTAATACATGCATATACTACATTCAAACCTCATATACAACACATGCACACATATCCATGTCAATGTGTAACAGTGCTTAACAAATGAAAAACATTTGTCTCTTCAAAAGAAGAAACCTCGGCTTGTTTTCACCAGCCTTGGCCATTTGATTGATTTTCTGGTCACTGATGGAAGATGATGAGGATTATTAAATGACTGACTCTTCTTATCTATAACCCTCACACTTTTTATTTCATAGCTATCAACACAGAACATTTCTTGCCTGAAGTCATCTTTAATAATGAACCATGGCTAGGTCCTGTTCGTCTTAGTTTACCCCCTGGTTTACACAAGCACACACTCGCTCAGGACTCTGCGCTCTTTTTAGCTCAGGGTTAATGAAGCACTTAACTCTTAGCACACTCCAACAATACACAGTGCAATGAGGGCCAATACTAGATTGTGTTGTTAGCTTATGTCTGCCTGGCAGAGGTGAGAACGGGCTCATGTCCAAGCCGATGAAGGAGATATATGTGCTGTAGCGGTCCAATGCTTTTAATGGAATTACAAAGCAGAGGAGTGTCGTGAATGGGTACACAGGGTTGTTAAAACAAGGGCAGACTGAAGAAGTACACCAGGGTCAAAGAGTAGAGATTGGCCATTTGTTTTAACATGCTTTGGATGGTTCAGGGTCAGGAAGAGGAGGTGTAACATCATAGAGAGAATAACATCATAACAAAATGAAATAAAACAGTTTGTTGTATCAAATGTAATAAACTTTGTGGTAATAACAGCCTCATATACATCTAACAAGTACAACTTGGCGTCTCATCAAAAGTAATTTAAAATGTGATTAATATGCTGTTTTGACCAGGAAATGAATACTTGCCCTCCAGTGCATCTGCATATGTGTTGATAATGTGTCTACTTTCTTCTAAGGCTACAGGCTAAGACTTCTAAGGCTTCTTGCCGCCACTGTCATATGAGCACATTCGATTTTCATGCTATTGAACTCAGGCCTATCTAGCAGCTGCAACCGCCCATACAGCCCCATTATCACTCCATATTATTTGGATTTCCGATGCAAACCTGAGGGGAAAAATCTCAGTATTATTTATGACATATGTCTTCTACCATCTGCCCAAAATGAGAAAATAAATTCGATTTATATCCAATATTCCCATGGACTGAGCTCCTGGCCAGGATACTTAAAGGTACCCTGCTGAGTTTTTGACCACAAGTATTACCATCTCTTTTCATATTCAAGTATCTGTTCTTATATACTGTATGGTAATGGTCATCCCAGTCTCATCAATCTGCATACACAAGAAATGACTTTACACTTTAAAATAGCATGCAGTTCATATACCAATGTCCAATTTTGTGTTGAGATCATACACCAATCTTTTCCATTAGCTTATCTGGAGGGTTGATCCATTGTCAGGTGATCTTCGTCATGGTAACAAAGTAAATAAAAGAGTCCATAAGAGCATTTGTAAGCATTATAAAATAAATCTCATTTTCACCTTCAGTCCAAACCTTTTCATAAAAAAATAGAGTAGTGTAGCCTGTGGCAGACATATGGGTTAGTTCATTTTACAGCAAATTATCTTCTAATTTGTAGGCATTATAAAATGAATGGAATTGAAACTTTCAGTCCAACACCTTTCAGGAAGGATGCAGTAGCTTAGCCTTAATTAATTTCCGCCAAAGGGGTTATTGGTTTAATTTCTCCCTCATGAATACATACAGGTGTACAAATGCGTTAAGACATTAAAAATGGACGTTTACTGAGTACTTTTTTTTTTTTTAATATAATAACAAGGTATCAAATGGCGTTGCGACAGCAGTGTGTAAATGCGAGAGGAGTTGCTTGTGGTGATAAACTTACACAGAATTACCATCATAATCTGCAGCTCATCTCTGCTTGATGAAGCTTACAGAGTTTAAACTTGTCATGTAGCCATCCAGCCTGCAGCTTTACTGTTCACGTCTGTCACCTGACATGATATATGGACTTAAAGACGTGCTTTGTGTATGTTCTGGATTTTAGTGAGAAACACTGACTGCAACATAACTTTCCAAGAAAACCTCAGGGTGTCTTTAACATGCTGAACTTGGAGGATTCAAGAGAATTTCAGATGATGTTTTTGAAGCACAACCCTGTAGTGACCGTTTCCCCATTTTGCCCATTGTTTCCCAATTGTATTATACTTGTGGGAGAGGCTGCTGATGCCTCTGGGAAAGCTGCTGAGATGCCTTTCATGTGAAACAGCTGCGGCTTGCGATTGTCAAATAACCTGCTCGGGAGGGTTGGTTGACCCAGAGAGATGGAAACGTGATGGAGAAAATTCATTTTTTGCCAGTGCATGTCTGTCTCTCTGTTTTTGTTTCTTCCTCGTACACACAAAAAATACATACACACTTAAAGAAACCCACAAAAGTGTGTTGAACACGTGCACACAAACACACAAAGGACTCAGATGTGAGCAAACATCCATTAGTATTTATACTGTATTTACTTGGAAGGCAGCCTTAATCCATAAAAGATTAAATAACTTCTACCAAATTCATGACATCCTTTCAAACATTTTGCTGTATACCAAAGGGAAGTTGAAGATAAATGAAACACCCTCTGTAATGGCCCCACAGAGGTTCCATCACCTACAGCTAAATTAGCCCAAAGCCATTCCATGAATACTGATGGCTCATATGAGGAAAGCAGGTGGCAGCAGTCCAAATATTGATTTGATTTCTCGATCTACTGATTAGAGGTATAAAAAAAAATGTGATTAGCAAGACTGACATGAGCTTATTTACTGTCCAATGCAGGATTTCACTTTATGGACTCGCCCGCGGCAGATCACACAGGAAATCCGACTCCGTGCGCGGTCGATGTTCATGACAGTCATGTGGTCAGAATCAATGACGTTTCTGTGTGCATTGTGAATCTCTGTACATTGGGCTAATGCTGCCTGGGATTTATTGACGGTGTCATTTGTCTTTTCTTTCGAGGTATCTGACAGAGAACACATGCTACAGACATTATATGTAAGCAGCTCCATCCTGGACTGTGCTTAGGAAATGTGTCTTTGTTGTCATCCAGGGAATCAGACTCTTGTATTATTGCAGTTACTTATGGTCACTCTGAAAAGGAGGAATGGATAAAAAACGCCTCAAGCGTAAAATAAAATAACGGTAAATTACGTCTTGCGTACAGGTCTTCCATCAATGCAGTGTGTAACAGAGGGAAGATTTAGTTCTCAGGCAATAGAGCAACATGAATAAAGGCCATCCCATTTCCATGAGTGTGTGGGGTAGGCCAGTGATGACGCCCCTACAATTTCACATCAGGAGGGTGGAGGAGGGAGATAAAGAGGAGCCCTATAGCTACTGTCTTGGACGTAATGATGCAGAGAGAGAGAGCAAGAGAGAGAGAGAGAAAAAAAGCAGTAAACACAAGTTTGTGCAGCCTCTCACAGAAGAAGCTGTTAAAAACCTGTCTAAGACCTTTATACTATTCATCCACCGTGACATTATTTGCCCCTGAGGAATAAGGCAACCTTGCAGTGCAGTCCTTTTAATTTAAAGATGAGATGTAGCACAATAAAGAATTGCACTGTCCACTGATTAAGACAAGCATGCATTAAATCGCCCAGGTGTGACTCTATCTCCCCGCTCGCTCTCTCTCCCATCATGGCTGTTGTGTGCTAATCTCCTGGCCTCTGTGGGGGAGCTGACATTGGCATTTTCGGGCTGATAGGATTGTATGGAGCGAAAGCGAACAGGGGATGGAGGAGACAGAACGCGAGCGACGGCGCCATAGCAGCTGTGAGACAAAAGCGGAAATAAATAAAGCGACAATAATCAGTGAACCGAAGGTGCCAGTGACGAGCAGTGCACGCTTTTCATATGCTTGTTATTGTAATGACGGGGAAATATGGTCAAGAAAACAGGGGGGGCAGGCCTGAAGAGGACGCCTGCCATTAGGATGACATGAGAGTTTCAGTCAACAAATTGGCTGAAAAAGCTCCAGCTGTATATCTGTTTTTCATGGTTGGTTTCCTTAAATTTGTTTGCAGCAGTATAGGTGAAAAGTAAACTATATGGGGCTTGTTGGATTGAAAATACATGTAAGTAATGATGAAAAGCATTTTCATACAACTGGTGTTTGCAATTCAACAACAGCAGAGGTTCCAAGAAGACGATAAGGGCCGAGAAAAATAAACCCTCCCTTGTGACTTATCATAATATAAGAGCTCTCCTATATATAAAGTCCTGTGTGTGTGTGTGTGTGTGTGTGTGTGTATCTCTCTCTCTCTGTGTGCTTTATCTCTATGCACTGAGTATTAGGCATTAGCCAAGTCTCCTCATTAAAACAGAGATTACATTCGGTACTGAAAGGTAGCCTGGGTCGACATTCACACACACTTCAGCTGATTCGCAATTCCTTTTCTTCAATGCAGCAGATAGAGAACTTTCGCTTTTAATTTGGGATTGGAGCACATTCCTGCACACCCAAGTCTGATTAATAAATTTAATATCATCATACATGCTGATTTTACATTAATCTCCTTAAAGGAATAATTCCATTTTGGGAGACTGAGACTGAATTATTTTTTTTTATTTCTTGGCTAGGTGTACTAACTTCCTTACACACATGCACTGCAACTCTCAACTTACCTAGACACGACACAGAGGAGCTGTATGTGTGTCTTTGAATTTCTGTATAGATTAAAGAATAATTTAAAGTTTGCAGATTCCTTGTGTTTCCAGTCTTCATGCTAATCTAGGTTAACCATCTCCTGACTCCAGCTTAATATTTAAGATAAGACAGGTATCAGAGTGGTGTCAATCTTCTGATCTAACTCTCAGCCAGAACAAGCCTATTTCCTGAAATGTCAAACACTTAAGACCTTTAACAGCATCTAACAAAGTGGAGCCGGAGCAAGGTAAAAACGTTAAATTATTTGGGTTTTTGTAAAAGAACAGCAGAAGGTCAGATGCTTTGTTTGATGCCAGCAGGATTATTGCATAGACTTAAGCATAGGTGACACTGATGTGCAGAAGTAACACTCTATGTTGTGCTATTTGTGCATACAAATTATTTTCAAATTCCTTTCAAATTAGGCCCACTCGACTCTGTATGCTCATCATGTTCGTCTGCAAACTCAGGTTCACATAAAATTTGCAGTTCTAAGCATGATATGCATTGTAACTACTTGTGGCATTAAATAAACAGCAGCACAGTGCACATGAAGTCAAAGTTATTTACCAGTTAAGAAGAATAGGTTTCATTCATATTTCAACATTGTTATGCTCTTCTGTGATGTTTGCTGTCTGCAGCTGACTCTGAACAATCAGCTACAATCACTATCTAACCGTTTCACAATTTGAGACAAATGCAGCAAAGTCAGAGGTCAGACATTTGTGTATTTAATGTGTCACCCCAGCTGGTTCGATTGTTCCCAGTCCTTCTTTATTGCTGCGCTCCAGCCGACGTAATGAATGGCTCTTATCACCCTTCATAAAAAACACACATCATGTGTCATACTTTGAATGTGCTCTCTGTTTAAATCGTGAGATGTTTATAATTACGCCATGCTACACGCAGGATTAATTGATGCACTTAGGGATTGCACGACGGGAGGGGAAAAATGTTACGCATCTCTCGCTCTCGCTGCGAGAATCAAGGTGCAATTTGAGCCAATCATTCGTTCCCCCATTGATTGAGAGGCTCACAATTAGACAAAGACAGTTGTAGGACTGTGCCATTGTTGCTGAAATATTCAACGTCTCCTCCTGCATCTGGCGCCTTTGACATATTGGTGTGTTCAAGTTTCTTTCTGAATATGACCGGAGGGAAATTTTCCATTGCTTTTTGAGTCAAGAGGGTGAAGATGTCAAATGCGTGTAAGTTAGACTAATGGAATTACATTGATACATTTGAGAGGCAGGGATCTTATGCCTTAGAAATCAGGTAATAACAATCAGCAGTCTGTCAAGCTGTCCTTCACACTACCAAAGTAGTGGGAGCACCATGAAAAAATCAAGAGTGGCCTTGGCGTGAGACAAGTGGAGTCATTACAGGCTGAAGTGAGTGAATGTGCAACGCCTGACATTCTCTATATTTTGATATCAGGTCATAACCCGTTGCATCACATTGTTCAGAGGATAACTGAGGAAGAGAGGATATTGATTTTAATGGGCCTCCAGACGATCTAGCAGATTTACTATCTGCCAATCAGACTAGATCCACCTGAATATTTTAAGCCAGTGTACAGGAGTGAGGTCAAAGGCCAAGGCTTGGTACTTTTTTGTTACTTTTTCAAAGTCTGCCAAAATCTCGTGCTCCATTTAACAGAAAATCACATTTAAGTTACTGATAAGAAGGTCAGCTAGATCTGAAACATCAGCCCTAGCCTTTTCTTAAAGGGTCACTTCACCCAATTTACAGATTGTGGTGTGACTTAGAATTTATAAACCAAAAAAGTTCCAATTCCCTGTAGATCCTTGTATGCGTCTTGATGTCTGTCAACTAGCCCGAGCTAGGTGTGCTTGTGTACTTTCAATGTACTGTTTTAATTGCATCTAGTAACGGGGGTCCATCGTTACAATGTCATATCAGTGATTGGTTCCATGATGGTGATGATTTTTCTTTTTTTGAGCTTCTGGCAAGGCTCGCAGGTGAATCCTCACATTTGTTGTCTTTGTAGAGGAAGGCAGCTGCTTTTTGCAAAGTCAAAAAAAATCAACAGGTCATTACAGCTTTCGCCTCATATTTGAACAAATGTTTGACTTCTAAATAAAAAAGGTACAGGCCTAGTGCAGTCATAAGTGCTAAGCTCACAGTTGATGGTTGCTTGTATAACCAGAACAAGTTATCCAAGTGTTTTCTATTTCTGTATGTGTTAAATACAGTAGATGTGTAAGTGAAGCATTAGCAGTTGTTTTGAGGCATCTTTGACAGAATTAGGCTGAAAATAATGTCATGAGTCATATAAATAACTTTTGCTGTTGAGTAATTTATGATGCAATTTCTTTTCCAATGAGTCATTTGTAATGAGGAATCATTACATTTTTAAAGTTAGTTTGCCCAACACCAGTCAAAAATAAGGATAATATCACAATGTGAGAACATCTAAACAAAGAATAGCAGTGGCCCAAGCACTGGTCCTTGGAGCATCCCAGATTCTACAGTAGAGATATTATATGTGATGGGGTATCATTACAGATAACAAGCTGTGTTTTGTCTGACAGACTGGAGAGTAAGGGCCGACTCCTGAACACCTGCACAGACTCTGAGTCAAGATTCATGGTAGAGCAGCGAGAGACTTAGCAGACCTGGCAGACTGGAAGTGAACCACATGAGTTTTCCACATTCTCATCAACTGCTGCTAAAAATAGCAACAAAAAGTAGTGACCACCCTGTTGCTCCAGTGGAGCTGCTCTGGAAAACTCAGCCAGGTTGAGATAACTGTTTATAATCCTCTCTATCCCTCTCCAACAATGCTTAAGTTCAGCTAACATAAATGAAAAAAGTCACTCTGACTGGTTTTATAAGTGTGAAATTACCATTGTTGAAGTGTTGATGTTTTCCCTACCTTCTTCCTCACCTAATCCTCCCAGTGTTATCTGCTTCTTGCCGCTTGTATCCTTCATTTATCAGTGTTTTGCAGATACACATTGTGCTCATGTTATTAATTGGAGGATATTGTGCTCCTCCCTTCTGACATTTAAGCAAGCTTTGCGAGAACAAAATCATTATCCATCAAGGTCCCTTTTCCTCCCTCCTTGTCAGCGAGCCGCTCCCCAACACTTGTGAGAGGCTTTTATTGTCTATATCCGTCTGGGACTCTTTTTATTATTAGTGAAAGACTCTTTCAGGCCTCACTCACAGTCACATCACGTCCTCTGGCTGAGATGTAGGCAAGATACTGGCCTCCCACTGTGAAATAAAGTATCCCACTTGTGCCTCATATGATGGAGCGTTGTATAATTGTGTCCTTATGCTTGTTCACTTGTCTCTCCAGAAGGATTTAAACATATGTGCTATAGACCAGTACATCACATGGATCACTTATCAGGCTTTATTAGAAAATCCTTGAACGAAACTAAAGAGCTGCTAAGTATATTGGTGTCAGTGAAGTTAAATAGTTACAGACATCATTGCACTGAAAATCTCTTATTCAACAATTAAATGTGTTATTTTTGTATAAAACACATTGTCACGTAATCCACAACTATTCACAAAAGACAAAATTCACCAGCAACTTGATGTCTCACTGTAAATATTCGATAACTTTACTACATTTGCCAGGAAGCTGAATGTCAGAGAAATCAGCCTCTCCTCTAATGCAGGTGGACAAGTGCTGAGCAGCAGATGCAGACGGTGCTAATAATGATAGATGTTGAGGCTGGTTGTCAGTTCATTCTGACAAAACAGGCCTGCGTCTCTGTCTGACTCCTCTTCACAGCCTGGTTAGATCTAGAGCTCCTAGATGCAAAGTCACAATCGAAACAGAGTCGAGAGAGCTACACTGTGGTGTACATTGTTCATCTTTTACTTTTATAACCTGAAAACTGAAACTAAAGTTTTTCTATTAAAACTAAAAAGATATGGATAGCTATTCATTGAGTCACGGCAAATCCGTTTTCACTCCCATGACATTTTCCTGATATATCTCACACTTCTATTTGGTTTCTTATAAGAAATAAACTTGCACTGAGATCCTTACAGCTAAAATAAATCTTAAGCTGCACTAATCAATATTTTTATGTTAACAATGACTAGCGGTTGTCCTTGGTGATTAGTCCACGGAGAATTGTCACCTGACTTTGCAGTTTCCCTTGGCTCTACAGAGCTTTTTATTGTCTTTTAGCTAATTGTAAGGGTGTCCTGATCAAGTGTGTTTGGCTGTGATCCAATATTTATCTGTACCTGAATTGTGATTAAATATGTATTGACTGGCTGTACACTACTAAATCTGCCCCATCTTATTTTTCATGATATGATCCAAATACCAATGGTCCTGATTCCAAACTATTGAGCTGATAGGTTTACATTACTAATATGATAAAAATGTGACTTCTGAAACTGATGTGAAGTGATCCACTAGAGAGGAGATGTATGTTGAATTTGTTGTATTTGTTAGAACTCCAAATGACTAAAAGACCACAAAAGTAGTGTTACACAGTCAAGCTTCTTCCATTGCAAATGCACTTTGGTTGAGAACAGTCAGTGATTTCAGAGAGCACTTTAACTGGAGAACAGATTCTGGCCAAATGGTTCACAGAAATAATGTTGATTATTGTCATGCTGAAAGTGAGCATTTGGTAAAAATGAGAAGCTGCTATGAAAGCTGTCTACGCTACTGCTCTTTGGCTATTTTGTCAGGACTCAGAGTCACACACATAAATACATTCACATTTGCACACACAAATTTTCACTCTCCTATGCAGTGAAATGGAATCTTGGGCTTATAAATAGAACTGAGCCATCAATAGTGGCACCTAGAAGTGTCTCAACGTCTCCTGACTTTTATATGTAGGTGTACAATACATCTAAACTTTTGTCATTCTAATTGTCCATGCCGTCATTTTACTATGTTGCTATATTCTGTACATCTATCTCTGTCCATCCTGGAAGACAGATCCCTCTGCAGTTCTTCTTCCTGAGGTTTGTTCCATTTTTTTCTCCATGAAAGAGGTTTCTGGTTGCCTGATATCAGACAGAACTCTCAACTCATTGCATTCTGTTTCCATTTTCAGTTCGACTCTAGCTGATTTCCGTGCAGGAGGGGGATTCGATTCAACCAACATACAAGTATCTGTCTGAATCTGAAGTCGTTTTAAGTCAACACTGATGCGTAGCCATACCAATCTATTGTTTTTTCCTGTTGCGCTGATTGGCTGATAGTGTGCCCCGGCTGTGTTCACTGGATCGATTGTTATATCAACCAAGAAAATGCTGTTTCGACAAACGGTGGAGAGAGTGGATTCAAAGGTCTGAATTCAGGCAAGGTTTCTGGGATTTTCTAAAACAAGGGTCGATGGATAGAGGGTGATGCACAGATTGTAAATCCCCTTTGAGAAAAATTTGTGTTTTGAGATATTGGGTTATATAAATAATATAAAACTTGACTGGTGTTATTGGTTCCACTTGTGCTTTTCCCACGAAACTGTCTGCCCAGTTAACAAGGTCTGTATGTGAAGTTTCATTGAACTGTGACGATCCTGTCCTTGACAGCACACAGACACAAGGCTGTGCTTCTCCTCCCGAGACACTGAGGTTCGAGAAAAGGAAACGTTCAATCAAGCCGTCCTTGAGTCCATCAGTCCAGTTTACTGATAGCCATCCTCCTCCTTTCACCTTAGAGGAAGTAAAGAGCAGGAGCAGGTCCAAACCAGCCTTCACCCACATCGTGAACCCAGACAAGAAACAATCCTGTCTATTTCAGCTGTCTTTGATGTCTTCTGATGCGAAAGACAATTCCACTCACTTTTATTTTGGTTTCACCTGTTTTGCATCAGTTACAAGAAGAGTTCAGCACACATTCAGAATTATAATATTTCAGAAGTAAATACTATGCCAACTGAAAGAACTGGGCTTCATTTTATTGCTTTGGCGATTGTTCTCTGGTCTGAAATCTAAAGAAGGCTAAAAGACTTGCAGACTCAACAACCAAATCCTTCCCTAATCATACAGGGCTCAATGCGCTGCGACATTTCTGGTCAGTTTGGATTGAGATAAGCTCTGGCCCTGACCCTCCATCACTCCTCTCATGTGAGCCCGTGAACCTCAAGTCAATTGCATCGACATTTCCTGCGCCCTGTGTGCTTCAGTCTTGCCTTGGGTGACTGAGATGTAATTAACAGGCACTTGATGACATTGTGACCTTTGCTTGTGAAATGCGCTGCAAAAATGTGCACATGTTGACGAAATACTTGAAAGAAAGGTGCACAAGGATGAGCTCTTATGAAATGTACCTTGAAGAGAAAATAATTTAAAATTCAGGATGAAACCAGTGGAGAGAAAAAGACTGACTGAACTCCACAGACACAGAGTTGTAAGTTTATACTGTCAGGGGTAATCAGGCAGTCAGTCAAGGAGAAATTGTCCAGAGTGCTTTCACAACACTATCAGCCTCATTCAGGCCAAAAAAGTAAACTACCAACAATTAACAGTGGCCTTTTTTAAACCAATACCCTGATCTTTCTCTTCCTCATGATTTAGTTGTTTTCCTGTGGAATCAGATCTCAGTCTGAGTTCAGGAGACAGACACATTTCCACATTTAAGAGTAGGCTTACAACCTTCCTCTTAGACAAAGCGTATAGTTAGGGTTGGTCCAGGTGAGTCCTGAGCCATCCCTTAGTTACGCTGCTATAGGCCTAGACTGCTGGGGGAATTTCCCATGATGCACTGAGGTTCACTCTCCTCCTCTCTCTCCTCTACCTGTATCCATTCATAACCCATCAAAGCATTTTACTAATCCAGCAACTTCCCTCTCTCGTAGTTTTGTGCTCTCTCATCCCTACCCCTCCCCCGCCCC
>JBBMOC010000020.1:112607-147684 GCA_037975185.1 Centropyge bicolor | reverse complement strand
GGGGGGGGCGGCGTGTGGACGTTGTTCACCGTCGGACGCTGTTTACACGCTAACCAGCAGCCCCTCGGAGCCATAATCACCGGTGTAGTGAATGCCACGGAGAATAAAACCCCACCATGATAATATCACTGGGGGTGATAGTTATGTGGTGTGTCACAGCATGGTGCTTTCTATTCAGCGCTGATGAGAGATAAAGAGGAAAGTGGGCGCTGTGTCCTTCAGGCCTGCTTTAGGATGAGTTTCAGTGAACGTGACCTGTCCTGCAGTGACCTGGCACACGCAGAGGGAAAGTTTCTGACTTTCTCTTAGTTGTTACCGAACAGACTCACTCTCCAAATTCAGTTTTCATTGTTGGACTCTGGGGCTAGAAGACTCTGGAAGGGTCATTATTTAGCAGCTAGCTGTGTGTCAGAACAGGAGCTGGGCAGATACACTATAGAGAATAGAAGACTGTCTTTCAGGGGTCAACTACGTTTGTCCAAGGGTCTGAATTATTCAATGGACTAGACTTTCAAATTAAAAAATACATTTATTTAGGCCTAATTAAGCCATTATTATTTAATAGCCTATTTTCTCTTTCTTACAAAATGAATGCTATTTTTAATAGCCTGTATCAGTGTGAACAGACTCTTAAAAACATAATGATAATGAATTACTTAAATAGAAAATGCTCTCACCTCTGCCTTTGGTGCTCATTACAAAACAAAAAAAGAAAATGAACCCAATTATGCATCTATCTGGCCAGCATGATTTTTTTTAATTCGTTTTTTTTTTTTTTATTCTGAAAAGCTGAGACATAATACCTGGGGATTGGTGGAGATACATAATGAAACATTTCCCATCATCTTGCAATAACACTCATGGTCCTACGCCACTGTCATATCACTTCCCATGCAAGAGGAGATAGTTCATAATCATGGATGTATTATGAGAGTTGGATACCAGACCCCAAGGTGGTGGTGTTTCAGTCCAATTCAATTTGTTCATCCAGCTCATGTGCCAAAAAGATTTTGTCTTTTACTAGTTTGCCTCAGCATCCCTCCTCTGGGCCCAGCCTGCTCGCCCATAGACTTAACATTGCGATGTCATTACACACATATTGTCCACAATCTACAAATCTTACCTACATGTATTTAATAAAATGATCTCTGCGATGTCCTGTCAACAATTTTACGGATGTCTGTTTCCTAATGGTAGTTTGTGAGGAAAACGCTTCTTAGGCCTCAGGGGATTTTTTTCTTGCAGGTTTTTTTTGTGTCAGCAAATTGGCAGCAAAACTGTCTGCCTCCCTGGACCCACAGACTGCATCCAGCTGTAGTAATACTTCCATGTTCATAAAGTACAAGACCATTCTGCAGGGAAATATTGTGACCCTCATCACCAGCTGAGCCGAGGAAAGATTAACAGATATCACTTTTCTATTCACATCATGTGCTTTGGGTTTATGAACGATCGTGGCCTCGCTTAAAAAAAACAATTTTGCGAAGGAAATTGAAAATAAATGACTGTCTCCTGTGCAAGGACAGAATCTTCACTCAGACTTTTGGGGGCTGTCAATAGGTCATTTTGCTCAGGCTGACCTCCCTGTGTCTGGACAGTTCCTATTTGTAATTGTTTCTAGTTTTTCTAGCTTCTCATTATCTTCTCGATATCTGATTATATTGTTTACATTTTACTTTCCCCTCTCTTGTAGCTCAGATGTTTCCCAGTTCCCTGTGGCAATTACGTTCATGTTCCGATGTAATGTTAACCCAGCCACCCCGGCCTCCTGGACTTTGTTGTTAATACAAACATTTATCATGAAACTACCTTCGCTTGATTTCCTCCTTTCCTCTGCACATAATTGCTACAGCCACCTGAGGGCTTCGCCACTTGAATGTAAACAGGTGTAACTGTAAGACACTAAGAGAAATGACTGATTATTTTACTTTGGATGTGTGTCTCTTATGTAATATAAACAATACAGTGTTTCCCACAAGATTTTGCAATACTGAGGTGGCAGGTACATTTTAAAAATAAATGCATCAATGTGGTTCACTTTGAGAGCAAAATTAAGAGGCAATTTGGAAATTTAGACAATTTGTGCTCTTGTAAACAATTTCACCATAAATAAATTGGTTGTATAGATATGAATGATGATGACACATGGAGGTGTAGTGCTATCAGTTTCAGTAGGAGCCGAGCATGTGACTGTGCATTTGTGCACACAGCAAACATGTAGCTAAGCTGCAGGCCTGTTAGGTGATCTCATGGATGGAGCCGGTTGGAATCAGCATGGCATTAAGCAGTATAGGCAAATTAACATAATAGTTGGTGTTTGAATGATTTCATTTCCTTAAGCTGCAGGCAGAGGTCAAGATCATCTCATAGGCTGATGAAAATGTAGTGAAGCAAACTTTCATTTCCTGCAGCCATTGTGGATACAGCATAAGATGGCAAGGTTCAACAGACTGACTTTGTAATAAAGAAACTGTCAAAAGAGTGAATGTTGAATGAAAGGATGTTTTGCCGGGGCTGACTGACAGGAAGTTGTTATAATGGATTGTTGTACTTTGTTGAACAGTTCAAAACACGGCATTAGAGAGTGCAAAAATATTTCCGCTTCATTATGAAACTGTGTCATGACAAATTCAATTGTGGCAGGTTGTTAAAGTCTCGGCAAATGCAAAACACTGGACACACGATACATTAGAATAATGGGATAAAAATCAAATAGCATTGTAGCAAATACCATTTTCCACACTAGTTTTCCATTAGTCTTATCGAGTTCAAGGCTGAGCTTGATTGTCCCCCCCTCCCCACACACACACACATACACATATACACACACACACACGCACACACACACACAGCTGCTCTCACACTTGTTTGCTGTTGTACTGATCAGTGGCACATTTGCATGAATTTCATCATCAAAGTGCAGCTGTTGGCCAACAGTGCCAGGAAATAAAGTTGGCAATGTGCCCTCTGCCCATAAATCAATGAGACACGCCATGTTTTTTTTTCATTTGACTTCAACAATCCACTGCTACGCCTGGATAACAATACAAAAATGTCACTGATGATCATGTCGACATCATCCCCTATTTTTTCTTCTTGGAGTACAGATAATGTTCTGACTACATACAACCAGTACAACAGCTGAAAGGTTACTTACTCTGGAACTTTAGGGACTGTATGAAACTTATTTATAAAGAGGAGGAGAGTGTGAATATGTGAGAGTCAAGGCCCTCAGCAACCTTGAGTGTGCACCTGGGCCTAGTTTACTTATTTAGTGACAGTGGTAATAACTGTTTATTGAGTAACTCATAGTTCAAAAAAAGAGAGTGGCTGGAATATACAGTCAAAGAGAGGCAGTATTTTCTGTTTAGATGGATTTGGCAAGTGCAAATTCCACTTCTAATGTGTGATTTGATGTGAAAACCATCAACATATTAGGGCGGTCCTAAAGAAGTTGGGACGCTGTGTAAAACATAAATAAAACAGAATGTGATAATTTGCTATTCCTTTTTGACCTAATTGAAAACAGTACAAATACAATATATTGAAGGTCTAACCTCATCAACTTCATTGATTTTTGTAAATATCTGCTTATTCTGAATGTGATTGCAGCAACATGTTTCCCAAATCTGGGTTGTACTTTAAGATATTAATAACGAAATGGATTGTATCAATGTGTGAATGTTTCCTTAGCTGAAGTGATGCTTCTGAAAATATGTTGTTTTATCTCTTGTACGTATTGTCACATCAAGAAGATTGTGTTATGTTTGAGTCAGTCATGTCGTGTGTTTATGTTGTCTCGTGACTTCCTGTTTTATTTTGAAATCGAACTTTCCCTCTCGTTTCAGGTAACTTGCCCTTCCTTGTGTTTCCCGCCAGTGTGATTGTCTGCCCCGCCCTGATTGTTTCCACCTGTTCCCCATTACCTGGTGTATATAATGTCTGTTTGTCTCGTCTCGTCTGTACAGTCAACCGTGCCGTTCCATGTCAAGTTTTCGCCTTTGCCTTCACATTCGTCAAGATTCAGGTTATTTTGTTACTTTGTCTTGTTTCTACCATTTTGCCTTTTTGCCTCTTAGGAGTGATTTTTGGTTCATACTTTGGTTAAGCCTTTGCTGCATTATTGTTAAGTTACCTCGCAAGAGCGATTTTCAGTTGCTACTTTGATTCATCGTTTGTATCAGTATTTTTCCTCGTGAGAGTGATTTTGTTTTGATACTTTGCATTAAAGACTTTATTATTGCACTTCCTGCCTCTGTGTCGTGCGTTTGGGCTCAGTCCGCAGACCAGCCTTGTCAAGTATGGACAGAAAAACTCAAAAACTATCTGACACCTAGGTTGCATAGACACTGACTTTCATTTCCACTGATATCAATTCTGTATATTTGAGGGACTGAATGAATGGGTGGGAACAGACAATTTGCTTTATTTCCTACTTGTGCCATTCGACAAATAAGTCTAATGATTTATAAAAACCGCCATCTGTGTGTACCATCAAAAGCAAGATGTTTTCCAGCATGCTGTGAATAGGCCTACATTTAGTGTCACCTGAATCATTTAGATGATGCAGCCAATCAGAGACAAAACTCATGGGATCTATCAGACAGGACCCAGCTCTACAAACACACACCCAAAGGACTGAAACACACATATTCACATGTGATCATTTTTGATGTTGCCTGCTGCCTTTGAGAATTTCCCGCCATGCTGTTTTTTCCCCCGGCTGTGTAATTCATAATTGAGGAGGTCTTGAGAGAGTTGGTGGGGGGAGCTTGCTGAAGGTGGCTGCCCCACAGCATTTCATTTCAGAGCAGCATGATTCATATGGAGGGAAATGACTGTCAAACACAGCACTCAGTACTAATAAAGCTCTGATAGACAGGAATACATCCTGGCTTGCTTCCAATCCAGTGACAGAGATGAATCTGAAGGTGGATAATTAACTCCAATTCTTCATTATAAATAGCGGCTGCAAACAAAAACAGCCAGCACAAAAAACAAACAGACATAGAACTATAGGACGCTGATTGAAGACTGTGCTGCAGTCTTTGGCTGCAGGTCAGTCTTTTCCATATGTTCTTCATCTGGATCACTCCTTCAGTGGTGACTTCTGAGTTCAGTGTTGTCTGCTTCGGTGATGTTTCATTGCACTGCAGCTGCTTGTGTAATAAGGTTCAGGCTATGTAATTTATGTGGTTTAATCAGGGTTGCCAACTTCGGCTTGGAGCATAGATGCTGAGTTTTTGCCAGTGGGTTGCAAAATTTAGAGAAAACCACTGAGGTGATGGTTGTCACAAAATAACCTTTATTGCACTGAATTCGGCTACTGTCATCTATCGAACATTGACCCAAACTACAATAAAACGTGACTCTACAATTTATAACAGGCTACACCATAGCAGGGGGTAAGATTTAGATACACACTGGTCACAACATAACACTATGCCATTTGTGTGTATTTTACAATCAATAGGCCAAAAATGCCCTCACGTATTTACAGACACATTGACCAGAATGACCACATTCACAAATACGTGTTATAGTTAGGCCAGTTTGGCTGTTGTTTAGTTTCAGTTTATTGTCCAGCTCCAGTTTTTTTCTCCTGCCTTCCTGCTCATCTGTCTCAGTTCCAGTCTGTCCTGTCTTAGTCCCCTGTTTTGCCTTGTCTAGTTCATGTCTTGTATTTGTCTTGCTGTGCTTTGTCTTAGTTTTATGTCTTGGTTCTGTGTCTTAGTTTCAGTCTCTGTTATAGTTAGATCTCTTTGGTACTGTTCATGTCCTTATTCTTCCAGTATTGTCATATTGTAGTCTTGTCATGTTTAAGTTCTGAAACTATTCATCTGCCATACTGTTTCATCTCTGGTCTCTGTATTTGTCCACTCACCCCGCCTCTGTCTCACCTCTCCTACCAGACCCTCCCATCTCATCTCATCACCTGTGTTCCCAGCTGCAGTCCATCACCCATTAGGACTCTATAAAAGCCAGTTCATTTCAGATTGCCCTGGCCGGATCGTTGTTTGTTCATCGTTGTACTTGTTTCAGTCTGTCGTCTTCATGCTCTTCGTCATCTTGTCTGTTTTTGGATTTTGGCTTTTTCTGGACCTGACCCTGAAGTGAGTTTTGTTTGAGATTTCTTTTGTTTTCATTAAAGATTTGACTTGGCCTTTTGTGTGTGCATTTGAGTCCATCACCCCAGTCTTTATAACAATACGCAGTTTTATTTATTTTTGACTGGCCTTTTAATTTGGTAACATACAGTATATTGGTGCACATGGCTTGGGGTAGGATTTCTTCCCGCGGTTATTTGTTCTCCATAACTGGATCTGGGGAGAAAATTTTACTCTGAATTGGGCGACTTTAGGCTGTATTATGTTGTTAAATATTTGCTTGGGTGAGTTAACAAAATTTTGCCCAGGTTTGTCATAATGCAGTTGGGATTTTTTCAAACTTTTTTTTCCCAATATTAATATTCTTGTCTGGCTGATAATGACGTTTTTGAACCAACCTGGCAACCTGGCCTGAGAGCATCAGACTGAAGAGATGGCAATGTTGATTTAGTTACCCAGAGGTTACATAGTCATGTCGTGGTAAATGTCCACACACCACACCCTAGTAAGTAAAAACATTTTTTTGAGCTGACAATATTGCCAGGAAACTTTTAATCAGCTTCACACAATATGAGCAATCTAAAATCAGGGAAATTGTTGTTTGTGTCATATGTGGTGCCACATGGTCAGGCCTGTTGGTGCGTTTGCCCTCGGGCCACGACTAAAGTGAAAATCAAGTTGCACAGGAAGCCTTTTTCCAGGATTTGATTTTCCATTATGTAATTTTCTATTTCTATGCAAACGTGCATTATAGAAAACGGAAGTAACTTTTCCACAAAAATGATTCAGATGTTAAACTGTGGAACAAATAAATGAGATTTAAATGAAGCCATTAAAATGGAAAAAAGCAATACGCACAAAGCCAACAAATACAGAAATGGCTGTGGTTGGATGGCAACACAGAACTGATGTCTATTTGCATAATAAGCAGAATCAGCATATATCAGAAACGTTTTGCTTTGTCTTTTTTATTTGTGGCATAATTGTGTTGACAGATTTTGTGATCCTTTACTGTCCTTCCTGATTTGGACACTTAGTGCAGGCTGTGGTGACAATGCTTGCACATGTTATCATACAATAAAATTAACATTAACATCAATAATCAACATTAACTTCATCACATGGGCATACACACATTTCAACTCTCCCATTTTAGTTTGTAATTTCCTCAACAGCAATTTAAGATATCAACCATTTGGCTTTGGTTGACTTTCAATATGACCTGGAAACCAAAGAGTCGCTCAATTCAAACACAGTGAGACTTTTCAAATCTCTCTTTCACTTATCAAACTTCATAAACTTCAAAGGTCATAGTCATTCAGGACGGCTTCTCCTGGCCTGACTTTCTCATGTCATCCGTCCTCTAAGCCGTACAGGAGCCTGTTGCACTTCACTTTTCAGTGGCATGTTTTTCCTGGGAGCTGTCAGTCTCTCTTTGCATCACTGCATCAGCTCCTGCACTGCATACGACTCAATCTTATCTTGATTAAGACAAGATGACAACAATCTATTAGATGGAGTGAACGAATTTCATTTGTCCCTGAGAAAACCAACTTGGATCATTTTTTGGATCAAGTGACATATTGAGACAAGACAGGAAGGTTTCTGTCATCACCTGTCAGTGCATTTTCTTGTCAGTCAAATTAACATGTGAAGAGAAACTGAGTCTGAACATGTGGGCGGGGACAGTGAATGAGTAATCCAATCAACAATTTCCTGTGTTTTTTAAGGAGTGCAGTTTGGCTGAGGTGCCCTTGAGCATGGTACTCATCCAGCCAGTGCAGCTGGTCTGTGGCCAACCAGTAATGTGATTAAATGGTTCCAGCTTAATGTGAATGTGTGAAAATCTAAAAATCAAGCACGGCCCAGTTTATTGGAAAGACTTCAGTGCTGTAAAATATTTACATTCATTTTGGGATTTTAGTCTTTTAATCAGTGAATTTGGACTTACATGGTTAGAGCTGCACTATCCAATACTTTCATATTAGAGCCACTATACATTTATTTTTACATAAAATAATGAATGTCCTGTTCACACAATGCTGATTGAGTCTATCATAATTATCAGAGATCTCATTGTATTTTGCGATAAACTTTTAAATCTGGTGTTTGTGGTGTTACTTTTGATAATTCAGACTAAAATCATGCACCTGCTTTGACTTCAGTTCTCACTTTCTACAATATCTGCACATAATAAAAAGATTTGCTGCTTCCTGTGATGGCACTGATTGGTGGCATGAGGTAAGGAACTGTCGAATAGACAGAACTCAAACTTGCAAAAGCAAATTAATTATCTTGAATCAAATATTTCTAATCGTCATTTTATTGTTTCAGTTGACATCAATCATCTATCGGGACCTTCAAAATAGACTTTAAAAACTTATAACCAAGCCAGACAAGTTTGAAGCAGCAAAGCAAACTTGTCTCTCTCTCTTTTTCTCTGCTTTCCTAAAATCTTTCATTTTTGTAGATCCAGAATTGTTTGTCACAGGCAGACACAAAATGGAGAACAGGGTGGTCACCAGCAAATAAACATACACTAATATGACTGAAATGACACCAGCTAATCTGTTGGATATCACTTTTATGAAATGTTTGCTATTCAGGAATAATGGCACAAAGATGGGAAATCAAAAGTGTCTAAAAATACATATGGATTCATGCAGTCACACACAATCATATTAATGTAATGATGCATGGAAGAAGATGGTATGTTTGCTGCACATTTAAAACTTTTCTTCCTAATTAGATTAATGGACATGTTTACGACACAGGAATAGATTTTATGCATAATTTAACTGCATTGTTTTGAAGGCTTGGGTGGAGAGACGCCCACACTCAATACCTGCATAGAAAACAGTTTGATTATCCTAATGAACTGAACAGCGACTGAAAAACTATTAATTGCTTTTCTTGGCTAATTTGAATAGATTTCCTGGCAGACAAGACAAAATGTGGAGGAGACACGAAGCAGCTCATTTACCTCTCGCCGACTTGCACCACAGCTGTCTGATATATTCCTGTGAGTCCGCTGATCAATGAATGCAAAGCATGGATTATTATCTTTGTTTATATCTCATTTGTGCAAAATTAACATCGACAATCTCGAAATCCCTTCTCACTTTCTGCGACTCCAAATCAATTTCATTAGTCTTTTCACTGAATCCTCCTCAGTGTGTTTCAGAGTGTGGACGACGGGGTTTGGCCTTGTTTAGCCGACACAAGGCGCACAACCCCAGACTCATTTTCTGATTAGACGATACGTGTGCGCTGGAGCAAATCGGCACTCGATGTGAGGCTGATAAAATGGTAATAATCGGCAAACAGACAAAAGACATTTCAGTGACTCTGAAATCATTAACCCTTATTTGATTTGGCAGGTTGAAGAGCACATTTTCAATTACGACACACACACACAGGGTCGGCCACCAGCAGCAGGAGGACGGCTCGAATCCATAAATTAACATGAATCATAACACTGAATATTACATGTGTGCTGCTCATCTGCTAAAACAGTCATCATGGGCTTTGATTAAAAAGGTCATTCACTGGGGAAAACTCCTTAATGACGGGAAGAACATCCATCTTAAGATGTCACTTTATCTAATTTTGCATTCCAACATCTTTCTGCGACGCAATGAGAAGAACCACGATGAGTCCATTGGCGATGAGATCATTCATCAAGATTTAAGATCGCTCTCGAAATACATTCATTTGATGATGCAAACAGCTAAAGCCCCTCCCCCTTCGGCAGTGTGGAACATACATGAATATAATTATGCAATGAATAAGACATTGCATGACTTATTGGGGCTGAATTTGACGGTGATTTTAGGTGGATTGAAGAGGAGAAAAGAAGTAAGCAAGCAACATTTATCTAATGTTTGATTCTTCTAACTTTTGATACCTGTGAACAGTTAAAGTTGTTAATTGTAGAACTGTGACTTTTACACATCCTAGTAGTAGTAACACGAAGGACACTGTGGCAGGCAATTCCCACTGAATCTTAAAAAACAGGACAAACACTTACTGAGATAAAATCAGAAAAGACAGATTGAAGGAAATTGAGTACAAGCAGTGCTTAATTTGTAAATCATCAGGACTCAGAGCACAGACCAGGTGTTGTTCCGGCGGTAAGAGGGAGACAAAACTGTCACGGTGCTAAATGGACCAATAAGATCACGTGACTGCAAACAACCTATTATCCTAAATGTTGAAGAAAAGAGAGAAGAATCAGCTGTAGAAGCACGAACACTCGACCGTTGATGGAGCAGCTCTCGCCCTCACTCTTTCTCTCTGAGCGACAGCCGTCAAATCTGCCATGTTTCAGCACCAAGGACAGTGCAAAGTTAACATCAGCTAATTTAGCCACTCTCAGCACAAATGTCACTACACTTTCAGAACACAAAAACCTGCTTATCCAAAATGATTATATACAAAACTGTACACTCATAACTCTTGTCCAAATTTAATCAAAATTGAGTCAAAACACTTAGAGACAAATGAGACCGGATCCAATCAAATAAGTGCAGGTCAAAATCTGGGAGGTGCCGGATCTTGTTCAAGAGATTATCTGAGTGAAGATATCTCTTTTCAATTTACCGACCTGTTGGTTACTAAGTCACTCCAGGTGCTTTCAATAATTTCGCATGGTTGGACCTCTTCTCAAGCCTACAAGTAATGTTCATGAACAGTCTGTGTTTACACCTCTTAAACTGTGGTCCCACTGGCCCTTCAGAGAAACTGTTAGAGAGCGGAGTGCTCTGTAGTCTGGCACTGTAGTGTGGTACAAACTGGCAAAATGGGAGAATAACATGTTCAATTTCAACACAGTGCACCATAGTTTCTATTGGCCAGTCATGCAAATTTGACTGGCCAATAGAAAGTGCTTGAGCTGACCAGAGATTGCATTAAAACACACTGAATTCATCAGCGGTGCAGGCCTCAATTAAAGTAAATGAGACAGAATATTCAGAGGATGGTGCAAGTGCTGGTGTAACTGCATATCGAAAAGGTGCCCTGTGGCGTTTTGTGGTACACAAGCAAAAGTTGGTCATATTAGCCAATACTGCCCAAAATGCACTGTCTATATTGAGGCCCTTGATATCCAATGCATTTCCTTCCTCCCCCTATTTTGTTTATATCACGAGTGACACAATACACATTCCTGCCAATGGTTTCGCACTGTTCCACTGATACACACACAGAGACATGCTGCAGTGTGCCAGAGAAGGTAAACACGGATGAGTAAGACTGAGCGACACTGATTGCAAATATCACTTTTGTTTGTTTACAAGAAAACCTTAAGAATGATGAAGGTGTAATTTGTCTCATCTTAACCGGGTACAGGAGAGGGAGGTCTCGCCACACGCAATCTGGAAGAGAGCTCACATTGAGGAAAATGACACGGGTGTGTAGAGCCTGTGAGGTTGGACAACATGCATTTTTATTGGTAAGGTTTATGACCTCATGCACCTCCCTGTATACTTCCCCAATGTTATTCAGCGGAGGTCTGCTGAGTCAGTGTTTTCAATTACTTTTTCCTCTCATGACTGTCCGGGTACATACATGTTGGCCTCAGTAGAAATATCTGTCACTTTTTGCATTTGTTTCAACTATTATATCAGGACTCACCTTTATCATTGTTACCTGCATATGGACTTGTATCTTGGTGACCTCATATAACGCCCAGAATGTTAATTTTGTCTGAATTGAAAAATCTGCTAAAACACAGCAGGTTGGCCAGGAGATAAGTGGAAGGATCCACCGGTGTCTCTGAAATCCAATGTCATAGAAAATAGTCACCTCGTCACAAATTGTTGTAGTATCTGCTTCGAGGGTGACAAGGCTTGGTCAGAGTTTGAACCCAGATGCAGGACGCTGAGACTGGAGCTTCACAATAAAAGTCTTTATTGAAAAAAGGCAGGAACTCAAAATCACTCTCACGAGGTATAAGGAAAAACAAAGTGCAACTGAAAATCACTCTCTTGAGGAAAAAGAAAGAGCAAAGTCCAAAACACAAAATCACTCAAGGCAAGAAGAACAAGGCAAGGAAGAGGAAAAGTTGCAAAAGAACATTCAAACCTGACAACAAGAGCTAGGAACATACAGACACGACTAACTGGCACCGGACAGGGGAAGACGTGGACATTATATACACAAGGTGAGGGGAGCAGGTGGAGACAATCACACTGGCGGGAAAACACGGGAGGAAGGGCAAGTTATCTAAAACGAGAAGGGAGACGGTTAACAAAATAAAACAGGAAGTGACGAGACAAAATGGAAAAAGTAACTTAACGCTTCTTTTTAGTCATGACAGAGGGAGGAATTGGTGGGCCGTCCACAAAGGAACATAACAGCAATGATACAGGCAGAAATGTTATTATTATGTTACTATTCATGTATGTGGAGGCTCCTTTGTCATCATTTGAAAAAAAAAAAGCCCACAATGCTTTTGTGTGCCAGAACTATGAATTATCAATGTAGTGTAAATGACACATGATTTATAAACCACTGCATTATGACATAATCAGGTCAACCTATGTGTCAGTACTGCATGTCTTCAGCACAGCTTTCAAATTCTCATTGTGTGTGTGTGTGCATGATCCTACTGAATCTGGCCTGGAACATGTCAAATGGTTGATCAATATAATGTTTGTTCCTATGTGCTCTTCCCTGCTGTCTTTGGCCTGAATGTAGTTGATTTTTTTTCTTTGTGTAAAATGTTGACATTTGGATCCAGCTGGTGACGAAGGCATCAGAAGCATCAGAACAAAGGAAATTACTATGGCGAGAGACAATAAAAAGCTTGTGTTTTGACAAGGCTTCGGGGGGAGCTCCGACTTACTCTGCGGCGCAGAGACCTGAGTTTTCAACAGATGCTCTCTGCATTCTGAAAAGGGGGGGGGGATGCGCAAAAAGTGAGCACAGATCACAAGAGGGGCTCCTTCTGACAATGGGCTGAAAATGCGAGGGAAAAATAAAGAAAGAAAAGAAATATTTGCATCTGTCATGTCGGGCACGCAGAGCCCCGTGCTGCTTTCTAATCTGAGCTCGGAGGCGGCGGAGGATGGAGGGATGTGGAGAAAAACAAGGAGATGACAAGAGAATGTATGATGGGTAAAAAGTCAGCGGCCATGTGGCTTCGCTCTCTCTGCCTCTCCCTCTGCTGTTCCTCTTTTCAAAATCGCCTGCTTGGCTTCGCGCCCGCTAACCCTCGCCACCCCTCCCCCATGCCAGCTACGACTTTATTCAGCCGAGCGTCGACGCCAAACCCAGACTGTCACGTCTTTAAACAGAGCCTCTGCCAAAGCTTGGCTGCAGGAATGCATCTCTAATTCTTTCAGTTTAAAGGATTTTTTAAAAGAACGAGAAGGCGAAGTCACTGGATCGGTTTAGCATCGGTTTAGCCAACATGAACTGAGTCACTATTAGCTAATCCAAGCCCACTTCATTAATGTTGCTTCACCTGTCCGGAAGCTTCAATTTCACACACAAGTCAACAATAAAAGGTTTCTCACTTTTGAGCTGCCGGCCTGGGATTTAGTCAGCTGAAATCATGACTGTCATAAGCAGCTAATGCCAGTGTAACTTATACTAATAATAGAACTCTGACTTGAAAACTCCATCTCCTTTTGACTCTTCCATGTTTCCAGTTGACTCGTTAAACAGAACTGAAAACAGAAAAAGGGACTTTAATGCATAATGTTGTTGTGTGCGTCCTATGGTGCACAGAGACAAGTGTTGATCTATGCAGAGGACATGGACATTGTGTTTGAACCAAGCGGTAACCTCCGGCGCTGAAAAATGAAGCCAATGCGGAAGTGCAAAAAAGCTGCAGTTCCTCGAATAACCGCTAGAGCAGGCTGCAGAAGGGAGTCAATTACATTTGAGCCCCATGTTAAAATGTCCGATTTTACAACAGAAAAAAACATATTTACAGCCTGGTTCAAAACATGGCTCTAGTCTCATAAGCTGTTTTTCTACTCCATGGCAACTCTGGGGGGGGTGAATTTTTTTATAAGGCGTTTGTTTAAAATATACAGCATACATCATTATGCACAATTCATAGCTGTCAATCTAAGTGGCGCCACTTCGATTGACAACTAGCCACTGACGGTCTAAAGGGCGTCACCCCGGCTAATTCTAGTCACTAAGTTTGGGAAAGAGATTGTCGTGGGGTTAGCCGGCTAGCAACAATATTTAGCATTTAACCTAGCTGGTTAGCCGTAGCTAGTTTGATTATTTCGAATAAAGCTGCTTTTTTCAGCGGCTTTTTTTCAGCCAATAGCGTTCATTCGACCCGCCTCAGCTCCGCCCTCGCTCCACCTCTTTGTCCATATTTGGAGTAACCGGAGGTAGGCTACCAAGATGGCTACGCACTACGATTTGCTTCATTTTTGCTCTTCAGAAACCTATGGGTGACGTCACAGACACTACGTCCATATTTTATACAGTCTATGGTTTGAACGTACTTGGACAAGCAACACTGCTCTGTTGTTTATGGTTACAAACAGTATCCTACAAATGCAACGGATTGGATGATGAGGTAAAACTAATAAGTTTGGCAAACATAACATCACCTAATGCAAGTTTGGATTGGGTTGCTCAAGTGTTCCCCAGGTCAAAGTTCACTGACAAAGACCACGCCAAATGAGATATGAGTTCGTAACAGTGTAACAGCTTAATGCATGTTTGTCATGATAATATTGGAATAATGGATGAGGGATGGTGAGGAAGGGGTCGAGGGATGAAGGGATGAGGGGAAGAGGGTAAGGGATGACGAAACCTGTATGTAAGGAGGTTGTCGTCAGGTGTCTGGAAGACTCGAGGGAACCAGGGGAGTCGAGACTCTGGGTGGGGGGGCTGTCTCTTGAATTCTTTGTGGAATATTGCCCCCTGTGGTTCCTGTATTCTGAATAAAAGAGAGGAGAAAGACAGCAGAAATGGGGTTGGGGGAGGGGGTGACAGAGCTGAGTCAAAGGGCAAGGAAACGGATATGGTCTGCTTAGTATCGTGTGGAAATTGGATGAGTTTGAGGAGTGGTCTTTGTTCCTGAATCTAGTTGTAAAACTTCATAAAGAGAAAGACACAACAACTACGTAAACTATGATATACAAGCATGTTGGCTCCTACAGAGTGGGTCTTATTGTCCTGAGGTCTTTTCACAGACCTTGAAACCCCACAAAATAATTTACTATTTGATGACAAGCCCTTTTGCATTTGGAAATAAGGCAAGGTTTCGTCTATAGGTACTGTCAGAATCTCTCTTATTAGAGCTGCATGCACACTGGGTTTAACTTTGCAAAGAGTAAATTAATACTTTGTGCTTACTCCAGTTAAATATGTAGGTTTTGAGTCTTTGCTCTCATCTGTATCCATTCTTAGTTGGAAAATCTCATATCTAGCAGCTACAGGCACCAAACAAAACAAAAAAATGGAGAAAGGGTTTTTTCAAATATTTAGTGTTGTAAGCCTGGATATTTACTGCTGGATATCTCCTGGCTCGCACTCGCACATTTTCAGCAGCATGGCAAAGTGCTTTCTCCAAGGCCGACGCAAAAATATTTATTAAATATTTATGGCAGGAGATTAAGAGCATTCTGTTTGTTTGACATTATAGCCGGCTGATAAATGGTCTGTTATGGCAATATAATTCACCAACAATGAGAGAAGTATTTCTCTGAGTGACGCACTGTGAAATGAATTATGAAGCTTGGCTTGGCTCCACCCCCTCACCACCACCCTCACCCTTTCCCTGCCCGAAGCTGACTTCTTCTCCATCCTTGGCTCGTGCATGATGGGTGGAGATGTGTAGGTAGGAGTCGCAGGTGGAGCTTATATGATTATAGAATTGGACTGAATCTTCTTTTACCTGAACAGGACTTATCACACATTGACAGCAGGGAGAAAATAGAGTTGGTGCAAATGCATACCATCTGCAATAGGTGAGTTTGTTCAGCGCCAAACTTTCAAAACACAAAGCTCCTGTTCTCAGTTTATCATACAAACATGCTTTATAGGAAGGCATGTGTGGGACATGTGGTCTGTCCTGTGCTTTGTTCACCCTGCAGACCATCTCAAACATGTGTCTGCTTTACACTTTAGTGCAGTAACAGAATGTCACATTTCAAGGAATGTGTTTCTACTAGTAGTATATAAAGACATTTTATGGGGGATAGAGTTTACAGGATATTGACAAGTATGATAATATCAAACAGAAGTGAAGATTTCCTGCCAGTGACCAAACCCAACGAAGCACTTTCATAATGGTGAAAACGAAAAACATCCCATCTTTCAGCTTTTAGAGTATTTACTCTTAGATACTGAATTCTGACTTGCTGCTCTTTGGTAACTTTGTACACCATCAGTGTACATTTCCATAAGAGCACATAATATGTGATGATTAATGACATCAAAGGTAAATCTTTGACTTACTTTTCTGAGATGAAAGCAAACTGAGTCAGTATTGAACATTATCTGCTCTTGGGTCACAGAGAAGGAACTTTTTATTGTAGCTGTATATGTGATGACTGTGATAGCGTGAAATCATACTGCCTGTTTAAAGGATCTGCTGTGCTATGAGCCAGTGTGCTTGTAATCCAGATCAGGACCATCACCTTCTCTACACTCCAGCTCACTGATCACTGACACCAATCATGAGCCTCTGACCAGTTTCCATACTACATCTGCACTTACTGTAGGAACATGAGAAAGGATGGGATTACAGTCATCACAAGTCATTTTTCCTACACTTAACTTATTTGTACACGAGTGGGTCGTCTTGGTTGTCTCCATAATCCACAAATTGAGCGTTGATCAGGAATCAAGACCATGACCCGGTTTGATCATCTGAAGCCTCTTCCTTGGTAGATTCATTTGTGGGTTCAACAAATCTTTTTCTCTGCCTCTGAATAACCCTAACCAGTCTCACTCCTCATGCATTAACTTAACCAACCCAAAATTACAAAATTTAAAAAAAAAAAAAAAAAAAAAGAACCTTTCACAGGACCACATTCAACAATGTTGTACAGGCAGGCTTTGTAAAGAGTGAGTTATTGTTAGAAAGTTTGACTAAGAAACTGAGAGCTCATCCAGAAGAGGAATTTGTAAAAGAATGTCTTGTTGATGCTGCAGAGCTGTGAGCACCAAGTAAAACTGTTCCAAGGTCAACAAAAGTCTGCAAAATATGCAAAAGTCCTTCAAGACATAAAAAGTGAAGACAAATTTTTGCTGCAGTGTTTCATGTGGAACCAGCCAGACAAGCAGCAACACGAAGCCACAGTGATCAACTCAAAGCTCAGAACAACAAGCTCCCTCTGCTTGACTTCTATAAACTGGATCTATGTCCTGTGGATTTTCCCATTTTGAAGAGACATGCACTGAAGTTTGTTTGGGACAACCTACTACTGTGAGCAGTTCTTTTCAAAACTCACTCTTGCAAAGACTGACCCAAACCTAGGAAACCAAATATCTTCATTTCAAGCCTCACAGCAAAGGTGTGAATATGTCAGTGTGACATCTGTTGATGTTTGCACTTTTTCATTGTGGGGTTTTCAAGAGTAGAAAAATGAGGGAAAATATGAGTTTGAATATAAGGCTGCAACATAAAATGTGAAACTGTGAAAAACAAGAATACTTTCTAAATGCCTGTCATGTCAAAGAAATTATGTTAACTTAGATTAGTTATGTCTTGTGTCTGTTGTCTTGTGATTTCCTGTTTTATTTTGAAATCTAACTTTGCTTCTCTTTTCAGGTAAATTGCCCTTCCTCGTGTTTCCCGCCAGTGTGATTGTCTGCCCCGCCCTGATTGTTTCCACCTGTTCCCCATTTCTTCAATTATATATAGCCTGCTTCTCCCTTTGTCCTGTGCCAGTTTGTCGTGTCTCTTTGTACCGTCATTCTACACCTTCCATGCCTTGTATTGATCGTCAAGTTAAGTTTTGTTACTTTGTTTGCATTTTTCACTCGTTGTTTGTTCCTTGTATGAATGATTTTTTGTTTGTACTTTGTTTCATCGTTTTGCCACTGTGGTTTTCCTCGAGTGATTTTGGGTTGCAACTTTTTCATTAAAGACTTTTATTTTGAACTTTTCGTGTATGCTTGGGTTCAGTCCTTGCCTGGGTCTTGTCACAATATCAGTAGTTTCATACTGGATTATTGACTGTAATTTGATTGATAACATCTACCTACATCCAAAAATAACATTGATATAATGATGAATGCAACTTCCACAAATACACAATTGAATAAAAGATAGGTATAAACTGACATAACTGTGTTCATTAAACCCTCTGGAATTAAGCCACATAAAAAATAGTACTCTTGAAAACAGGCCAAATGCAATTTTGTTTTTTTGGGCTGCAACGTGAAAAGGTGCATGAATAGTGTGATTAATTGTTACAGATGATCAGTCAGGTTAAATACAACACATTTCTCAACAAGATATAACAACTGTTCCTTCAACAAACATCAGAGAAAATCATTATTTAGAACGAAGAACTGCTACGTGTAGTGGAGTATTTTTACATTGTTGTACTGATATTTTCACTCACTGAGATTCTTCCCATTCACTTCTCCCAGCTCATGCACCAGACATGACCTTTGCCATCCTGGTGCACACTGTGTTCCCTTTATTTCCAAACTCGCTCCAACCCTCTGAATTGTTAAAAGCGCTATCCATGAGTGTATAAGCCCATAAGACCACAGCGCCCGGCTCTTAAAGAGGTGCTTCTGCTGAACACCTCATATCTGCAACCGGCCTCATAAACCCGCTCCCGTGCATTTCCTCTTCTCATGGAGCACCGTGTAATCCCTGGAATTACAATGCAAATGAACAAAAGAATCACGGCAATACGCGACCCGTGGGCTCCGTGTGACAGCAGCAGGAGATGGCCTCCTCTCAGGCTGCTTCGGCACAGTTAAGTGCTGTGTTGCATTAGTCACAGTGGTAACTGTCAGCGGGCGCGATGCATTTCCATAAATCCACTGAAAGCTTTTGATTAATGTAATTGGCTTGGCTTCAGTCGCTGCACTTTTATGAATTTATAATTGTATCAAGGGGACAGCTGCTGTTTCCCCCCCCCCATTCCTTTACAAGCCTTTATCGTGGATAATTTAATGTATGCAGTTCTTTCTATAATGAGGTATTTAATGTTTTGTGTGTAATAAACAATAGATCATGGGGAGGAACAGGAAGTAAGATGGGACTTACGTCACAAGCCACGAGCTGAATTTCAAGGAATAGTTTCACGTGTTATATGAATGTTAAATATGCATTGGCTTTTGTAGTAAGACTTCAATGAACACATTTATGCAATTCTCATGAGATGAAGATGAAGCTACTGTACACTTCGGTACTTGTACAGATTAAATATTAATTAACTTAAATATCAAAGTAGTCCTACTTCAGGTTGTTTCGCATGTTGTCATCATGTGGAAAAACATTTGTCACGTCAACTTGGGGGATTCAACACAAAATCAAACGATTGTCATCAGGCTACCAAAAAAAAAAAAAAAAAAAAAAAAATTTTTTCCCAGCAATGATATTTCAAGTGTGCATCTTTGTTGTTGCCTTTGCACCATGTTAATCACAGATGCTTGGGTGGTGTCGCTGAACGTGCTGCAGTTTGTCTTCCTGACATTTAGCTCCATTCTCTTCTATCCTCTATCAGCGCTGCCGTCTCTCCAGGGAATTCCCTCTGTTATTTGTCACTAGCCGGTACACTGAGCCGAAACTAACCTCTAACTCCGTCACTGTCAAACACCATTGTTTTTCTTAGATTCCTTGAACGCTTGCAGTTTACCATTTACCCTTCATAATATGAAAATTCACCTTTGTTGTATGGGTCTATAGGGAGCAAGGATGGGGTCTTTAAACTGGTGAATCGGTAGCTTGACTCTCATTATGATCACTGGAGTAGGATGATAAATCTGGTGCCCATCTGTTCCCTCAGATGGAGAAACCTCTGGCCTGGCAGGTCTGGACTGATGCAGCTCTCTGGTTTTACTAATGCTGCTCTGTGCGTCAGTGATCAACTGACAGTAATGATGATGTGTCTCTGGTTCAAAAGATGATGGACTGTAGGACCAGGAAATGTAAAACTGCATCTTCTCATGGCAGTGAGATGTAAGGTTGAAATGAATGGAGAGCATTGCTGCCACGTGACGTCTACATCCGGCCAAATAAAAGCTTGCTCTGAAATCATAATTATATAAAACGTCATTATAAATGTCAGGACCAGGAATAGTACTTCTTCTTCTTTTTCTTTTTTTTTTTTTTTACCTTTATTGAAATCTTCTTACTTATATACTTAGATTGTTTTTTAAATCTAAGGTGGCTTAAAATACAAATGTACAACACTGTATATATTCAAAAGCCACATCAGTATTAAGTTACCTACTCCGCGGAGAAGAACATGCTACAGTGAAGATCCATGTAGTATCATACAAAATACAGCTTCATAGTTTTAGCCATGAACCAAAGTTCTGGACAGTCTTGAAAGATGACCTGATCATGGTGCTTGGAGAAAAATCAAGCCATCACCAAAGTGATTACAGTTCATTAGGACGGGGACATGCATGTATGTACCAAATGCCATGATAATCCATCCAGTAGTCATGGAGACGTTTCATCCAAAGCTACAAATGTCAACATCATGGTGGTGGTATAGAAAATGTCAGGGGATCATCAAAGTCATTTGGCGTCATTGGATTGAAGGTTCTTTCGGTTGTTGAGATATCAGCAAATCTGAATATATATATATGTTTTGTGAACAGTGTGTGTGTGTGTGTGCAGAGGAGAGTGGAGGGTGGTGGTGGTGGTGGTGGTGCTCCTAGCTGGTTATTATGCCCTTGAAGTGCGAGGCAGCGATGTTGATGACAGTGAAGTGAAATGATAGTCCTTCAGTTTGTCTCTGGAGAGACGCCTCCCAGCATCCAAGGCTCCGCTCAGCTCTCCACCACCTGCCTCAGCTCTCACACACACTTCAATCACACACACACACACTACTACATAGAGAGAGCATGCAGAATCACTTACTCATGGATATTAACACACTCACAGCAGCATTAATGCACAGACATACTGAACAATCTCACACAAATGTTAATGCACAGACACACATTTGTAATACTTGTCTTCATTGACTGGTTCACTTCAATTCATTGCAATGGCAGCTCAGCTTTTGACGATCGTCCACCAATGAGGAATAGTTTGCAGAAATTTGTGAGATTGAAGTCAGTTGCACAAATCTGACTTTTGAATAATACAAACTGGACAAACTTTTACAATTAAAATTAAATTGAAAAAATTGAAATGAAACAAAATGAAAAGAAAGGACTAGAGGGACAAATTCAACCCTGCTTCCTTCCTCACCACTGTGTGACAGAAATGATCGTCCACAGACCCCCCTGAGCTGACACAGGAAAGGTGTGGGGGGAGCGGGTTCCTGAAGCTATTTGACCATCCAACCAGCACTTCTGAAGAAGCATATTGACCCCAATTTCAAGCTCAGTAGGTCTGAGAGCTTTTTCTTCATTTTACAGTATCTCTTGAATGATGGACAGCGTAATAAAATATGAGAATAAAATGGTGGGTGGGGTAAATGGCTGAATACGGAGATAGCAGATTGAAGTTGTTCCTGAGTCCATGTAGTAATCTCCTTCATACAATCATATGTTTGACAAAGTGTTGAACCTCGCTCCATCCTCGCTTGTGAACGACTCAGTCTTTCCAGGATGAACCTTTCATACCCAATCATGATCCTATCACCTGTTACCAATGAACCTGTTTACCTGTGGAAGGATCCAAACAGCTGTTTTTGGATCAGTCCACAACTTTCACAGTCTTTTGTTGCTCCAACTTGTTTGAAACATGTTGCTGCCATCAAATTCAGAATAAGCAGATATTAATAAAAATCAATGAAGTTGATGACGTTAGAAATTTAATATATTGTCTTTGTACTGTTGTTTGATTAGCAAATGATTACATTATGTTTTGTATGTTTTGTTCTGTAAATAAATGCTCTGCAGCACTGATAACTTTTCAAGGGATCTGTAATTCTCTGGATGCCCACAAGTGTTTAAATGAAGGTTTTTGAAGAGTAAAGAGTAAACCCTCAGGTACACGCTGTCACGTCTAGAAAAATAATTTGATTATTTTACTGTCTTGTGTTGTGTCTCATGTTGTCTCGTGATTTCCTGTTTTATTTTGAAACTAACCTCCCCTCTCGTTTCAGGTAGCTTGCCCTTCCTCTTGTGTTTCCCGCTGTTGTGATTGTCAGCCCCGCCCTGATTGTTTCCACCTGTTCCCCTTCCTTGTGTATTTAAGCCTGTGTCGCCCATTGTCTTGTGCAAGATTGTCTTGTCTCAGTCAGCCATCTATGTCACGTCTTGTCTTTGTCAGTGCTCAGTTTTCTTTTGCTACTTTGTATTGCCTTTTTGCCTTGTTGCCTTTTCCTCTTCGGATCGATTTTTTTGTTTGCACTTTGTTTGTCCTTTTTGCTTATTGTTGCCTCAGCAGAGTGATTTTGAGTTTGTACTTTGCTTTGCCTTTGGACTGTTTTCATTTCCTCGTTGTGAGTGATTTTGTGTTGATACTTTTAGACTCTTATTTTGAAGATGTCGGTCTCTGAGAAATAGAGGAAAAGAATAAGAGGGATTTTGCGAGGTTTTCCTTGTGTCTCCATCCTTATGGTCGTCATGCGAATCACACACACTAAACAGATTCAAGACAAAACCTGTGACGATCAGGCAGCAGGGTTTTTTTTTTGTTTTTTTTTTGCCTGTTTTTGTCAAATCTCATACCCATCACCAAATGTGGAATGGGGCTGGTTGAGCAGATTCACAGTATATTATGATGAGCTGCAGGTGCCACCCAGGGACTGATGGAGCACCTGAGATGTGATAATCAGCCTCCAGGAAAACTCCCCAGGCATTTTCCCTCCCCGTCCCCCTCCCTTCTATTCCCAGCACCTTTCTCTCTCTCAGTCTCTCCATCCTGATTCTTGTCACTCTCTGTCTCTTTTTCTCCTCCCACAGTTTTGCTCCTTCACGTCCCCTTCCAACAACTCACTCTCTTTTGCAGTCTTTGACTCCTCCGCCCCCCCCCCTCTCGGTTCTTCAATCACCCGCAGAGTTCCATGTTGTCATTAATAGTTTGGCTCTCCCGTCGTTCTCCTGCCATTATCTTATTTTGCTGCTCTTCGTTTCATATTCTGTCTACTTTAACTGTCCCTCGGTGCATCTGTCACGCAGCCTTGGCCGAGAGCCCGGCGCAGACATCGAATTACTGTCCAAACGCTGATCAATGTCTTCGTTAATGACTGAATTCTTCAATAACAGAAATGGTAATGCTGTCATAAATTAAAAGATTAGTCAATGCAAAAGTTAATGTTGCTGACTTCGCGTTTTCTGTAGAAGCTGGTGTATTTCACTGGAGTATATATTCTCCGGTGCAGATTTTGATGTCAATGAGATGTCAGTTTTCAGTCAGACAGAGTTGAACTTGACCCCTGTGGCTCACTCCTCATCTCTGCTTGAGGCTGGTGGCTCGTGGATACATGAGCTGCCACTGACCTAACACAACTCCAACATCTCAGACCGAACTCTCAGCGGCTGAGTTGTCGGTAAATGAGGTGCCATATTTTAACAGTGTGAATGAGAGGAAGTGGGAAAATGACATCACATTCCTTGATGTGCCCAGTGGTGTGTTTGCTGACACCTTGATTTCATGATGTCAAGTGTTGGTCATTTGTGATGTGAAGCATTTGAACTACTTCAAATTATCAACTGGAGTTCGCTGCTGGAACATAGTGTTCTTACTGTAACATATGTCCAATGCATCTTTTTAATCATGGTGCTGTACTTAAGGCCTCAGTGCTCTGCTCACCTTTTTGCTGCCATTCACCTGTACAGCACTTCAGAAGCCACTCAAGCATCCGTTTGAGTCTATTTTCTCCATGGGGGGAATTTATTGGTGCCACTCCCTGCTGTGCTGAGTTTCCTTGTGGGGAGCAATGAGTTCAAGCCTAGGAACCAAATATCAACTCTGTCCATATTATCCATTAACATAACGATCCCTTCTGAAAATAACTCCTGAAAAAAACTTTCAAAAAACAACCTGATTTACATCAAGCGGCAACCTCCGGCGCTGAAAAATGAAGCCAATGTGGAAGTGCAAAAAAGCTGCAGTTCCTCAAATAACCACTAGAGCAGGCTGCAGAAGGGAGTCAATTACATTTGACCCCCATGTTAAAATGTCCGATTTTACGACAGAAAAAAACATATTTACAGCCTGGTTCAAAACATGGCTCTAGTCTCATAAGCTGTTTTTCTACTCCATGACAACTCTTTTTATAAGGCGTTCGTTTAAAATATACAGCATACATCATTATGCACAATTCATAGCTGTCAATCTAAGTGGCGCCACTTTGATTGACAACTAGCCACTGACGGTCTAAAGGGCGTCACCCCGGCTAATTCTAGTCACTGAGTTTGGGAAAGAGATCGTCGTGGGGTTAGCCGGCTAGCAACGATATTTAGCATTTAACCTAGCTGGTTAGCCGTAGCTAGTTTGATTATTTTGAATAAAGCGGCTTTTTTCAGCCAATAGCGTTCATTCAGCCGGCCCATAGGACCCGCCTCAGCTCCGCCCTCGCTCCACCTCTTTGTCCATATTTGGAGTAACCGGAGGTAGGCTACCAAGATGGCTGCGCACTACGATTTGCTTCATTTTTGCTCTTCAGAAACCTATGGGTGACGTCACGGACACTACGTCCATATTTTATACAGTCTATGGTTTACATTTAATTCTGCCTGTACTTACCCCAGTGCAAAATAGACTGAAACACTCAGATTGGATTTTCATTTTCTCTCTTTACAATGCTCAGTAATATAATAAGCGTAGTCTGTTTGAATCCAATGGCACTTATTAAAGACTATTAAAGCAGATTCTCATTGTAATGAGAAAAATGCATGTGCATATTTTTGCCATATGGCTAAGCTCTGCTCTAACGCTTTATTATGAACCTTGATCGAAAACAATCACACATGCGGTTTTGCACTTGTTCTCCCAATAATCCTCACCTTTTGAGCAAAGCGTTTATCCCGGAATAAGGATAATGAAGAGAAGCACAGATGGTGCTACCTGGAGTTTCTGCCTCCTCTGACAGACTTCAGACGTTCGCTCACAGAATCTCTCTCCACTGGTTTGGAAAATGACAGGAAGCAGATGCAGCGCAGGGCTGAGCTTCCCAAAGGCCGACAGCACGCCTGATTATTATGACCTTTTATTAAAACTCACACATTGGCTGCAGTTTGTCTGTCATATGGGTGGAGGGGCTCCCTGATCCGGTGGTCAGGGGAGGTTATTTCTGTATCATGTGTCTGCCCATCATTTCACTCCACAATACCTGCAATAATCCCTCACCGTGTCCTAATGAGCTGCTGGCTTTCAGTGGAGACTCTTACAGTCTCAAGGTGGTCTGGACTCAGTTTTAGAGGCTTTTCTAACCCAATAATAACACTATTCGAGGCAAAATGCTGAATACAAAAGACTACTAAAGAATCATACCACTGGTTTCACATGTTTCAGCTATTTTGCTTCACACCATGTCTGCGATATTTTACTGAAATCATGCTGCTGTGTTTTGGATATTTGAATTTGTTTATTCTGTTTTACCAGCAACAGCCATTGGTTTTCATTCATTTTAAATTCAATTACCCTTTACATGCTTGAGATGTTTAATCCATCACACTGAACTTTAAGTCTGCATTAGTAGGATTGTTATAGTTCAGATGTCACAAAATGAAGACTTCTCAAATCAATTTTAATGGAATATTCTGAGATCTGGAAAAGCACGTATTTGCTTATTTACAGGAGGAAACAGCTAAAATGACTCAGTCCAAATCTAAGAAAATCCTCTAACCAGCACTTCTCAGTGTCACTAATCAGAATCACTGCTCTTGAAGAAAGAGTATTACAGAAACCTTTTCCTTTAGTTTGGACCATACCACGATAATTACATGAATGAAGATCTGATGCTCATTGTGATGGATAACACAACTTGAGCAAGTTGAATTTGCTAATTGATTTTCATGCTATTCAGAAGTGATTGGAAACCACTGGCAAAAAGTATTAGACAATAGAAAACTTATTCGAAAATGTATTCAAAAGTTGTGTTTTTTTGAAGGTTATGTGCTGGTTTATTTCTTGGCTGGTTGCAGTGACTTTTGACAAAACATGCTAACTGCTTCCCCTTGTTTTTAGTCTTGGTGCTAAGCTAAGCTAACTAGCTGCTGTCTTTATTTGTAGTATACAGATGTGAGATTAATTCACTCATCTAACTCTCAGCAAGAAAGCAAATAAGTGTATTTTCCAAAATGTTGAACTATTCCTTTAATCTAAGCATCCAATTTCAAAAACACTGAATTGTGTGATGTTGTGTAATTAACTGTAAAATACTACTATACGGTCATTACATGTGATGGAATTTGCCACAAAAATAAATTAATCACCACTGACTAATGACCAGTGTGTGTTAGTCAGTGTAAGAAATTACATGTAGTCAGTCATCAACAACCTTAGAACACTGGTGCTGATTCCATCTTTTTATGTAATTGTTAACAAGATCAAATTTAATCTTGTCCTCACACATACAGAACAAAGAGTCTCTGGGTATTAAAGCTGACAGAAGGTTTAGGCCCATGAAGGCAGCACAGCTGTTTATTATGCATGCAGCGTGCTCTGTCTAAAGGGCCATTGCAGCACAGGACATGTTTTTATCTGACGTGAGCAACAGACTCAGGCTCTGCTGTTTTTCGCCTGTTCAAACACACACACACACACACACACACACACACACACACACACACACNCACTTCATGACAGGATACTCAGTCCCATGTGCTGTGATACTGTACAGTACAACTTTCCATGAATTCTTTTTTTTTTTTTTTTTTTTTTTACAACACAACACAGGTACAGACATTTCTATATCACTGTTCGAGGTGAGTTCTCTTTTCAGCTCATGATCAAAACGTCACATTCTAAAAGTACGGCAGAGTCACAAAAGAGACGACTGGAGAGGTTTGTGCAACATGAAGAAAACCAGAGAAAAGGTTGTTTGACTGTTTTCACGAAGCGACGCCGCCGAGCCTATCAGCAGCAGTTTTACATCGACTACAGAGCTTCTCGACTAAGAGTTCCTCTTTATATACTGACGCTCATAATGTCATTGACTTTGGATGAAGCATCATCTGTGTACTGATTCTTATAAACCATATATATTGTTCTCATTGAAGTGAATGATGCACGGGTGAATCTGAGGACGCTCAACGACTCGCTGTGTGTGGCACCCTCAAAACTACTTAGGTCACTTCAGGAGACAATCTGTTCCCACTGTCACACACACACACACACACATGCTTAAGAATGCACCCATGTCACTGGCACTGTGCGTGTGTGTGCTCCTGCGTGTGTTCAGCTGGCTGCCCTCTCCTCTCCTCTGCTGTAATTAACATGATTGGAGAGTGAGGGATGGATAGAAACACAGGAAGAGATGGTGCTGATGAGGCTATTCACCCCGCTGTGTAGCCCGCCTGGCGCCTCTCCTCAGCAACAAGCTGGCATCTTTTGTCTCCATCGCTACAGCTCTCATCACTGATGGCTGCGAGCGTGTGTGTGTGAGTGTGTGTTGGAGAGGCAGAGAGGCAGAGAGAGCCTGCCGTACGCTCATTTAAGGAGCACTCGCTGAACAAAGTTGATTACACATTCATTAAAATCCCAGCCTCTCGTTCGCCCCGCTCCACTTGACCCGTCCAAGTGATGGGCGGACGAGGGAGCGCTCTCTGCATTCAGGACACAGGGTGGATTACCCCTGGCTCGCCGCCATGATGAGGGTGCCGTGGTCCAATTTAAAATAAATAAATAAAAGAGATGATAAAGACGGGTTTTTGGAGTGAACATTCATAGCGCACTTCTACATTCCTCTCAATGACTCAGACAGCTGATGCCACATTTTAATGCATGCTCTGGATATGTTATAATAATAGGTCTGTAATTCGCCCCTGTAATTAAATTTGATGGGCTCAGTTGGGAATCACATTCTGTTTGAATTTATAACCTTGTACTGACAAATTACATCAAGATTCACTTCACTTTGACCTGGTTGGTTTAACCCTGTTTGTGTGGCTATATCACATTCTGTGCAAAGGAAACTCCTGCTTAACACTTAAACACAAATATTTATAGTACTATCCTTGCGAGGACCTGCCATCAATTACAGCACTGAATACCTAACACAAGCCTAATTCTAACCTTTGTTTCTCCTCTGGCAAAGGCTCTATGAGAAATACAAGTCTGAGCTTTAGGAGCTGTTGAGATGCTTCTGCACATACTATCCATTTTCATGCCAAGATTAAGGTAAGAGGTCACCAGATAATTACTGGGGTCAAAAAACAAAATCTCCTATACAATATTTTTAATTTTTAACATTTTTCTGTAATCTTTGCTTTTTTCTTTTAACACTGATTTTACCTCTTCAGACCTCTAATAAATAGATACTCTGAGAAGACTCTTCAAATGAACAGCTGAACAGCACAGGCCTCACGAGACGACGGGTCGCACAAGGATATCACTTTGTATTAATGGCTCACAAGTAGGCTGGGAACCATTGTTACCAATTAGTCACCAACAGTCAGTCGTCACCAGACCCCAGCTGGGCCACTGGCTGTGATCAGAGCACGAGCGAGGGTGCCCGGTGCTGCTGGGGGGGATGGGCACAGGTGGTGACACAAAACTAACTAGTCGGCTTCATAGCAGTTGGCATGTGTGAGGTAAAGGCGACACTGCAACAGTTGTGTAAACCTGAAGCTTGATTTAAGCTCTGCATTTAGCTACACAGGAATGTGGAAGAAGTCATTTCATGACTGACTGCTGCCGTGGCTGTGATGCCCACAAGCTGTGGTTGTAGCTCTATTAGTTTCGACTATGCACATGGCTGTATAGCAGTGGTAATAGTTATGGCTTTTACACATCAGTTTTTAATATTGGAGCACTTATAATGTGGTGCAGTGAACTGAAATGGCTGGCTGGGTCTGTTGGTCCTCATGAGGAAACACTTACTGTAACAGCTAATTTACTGGGAGGAACACATGCAGACGAGGAGCATTACCCTATCCAACGCACTGACTCCGAATCATCACGTCAGAGCAGGAGACGTGAAGGGTGCAGGTCTCCTCCTTACTGTAACTGGATAACTGTGTTTTAATGACATCAACCGTAATGCTCTCGTTCTCTGCCGGCTCGCTCTCTTTAGGGCTCTGTGGTTGAAATGTGATGACACTGAGGAGTTCGGCTGCCTTTTCCGACTCACGCTCAATCCACCATTTAGTTATACAACATTGTTTTATGATGGGATTCCGCATGAACATTTGCTGCTTCTGGTTATTTCACCAGTAGATTTCTGTATTTTTGTTTCCGTGCTCTCCTGTGCTTCTCTGCGTCACTCAGGATTTAGCAGTGTTTCAGTCGACGTCTGATGAGAGTTGTGGGTTGTTTGCTTATGTTGCCAGGACACCGTCAGTTAAATGTCCATACAGTCCCGATAAAGCAGATGAACTGAGTCTGCAAGTGTAAAACTCAAAGTCACTGTTAACTTTGAAATCAAGATTGAATGAGTGCTGCTTATTTCCTCATTCATATTTCATGTTATAGAGAAATACTTTAGAGGCTTTAAGCCACCAACATCATTCACACTAATCCACTGGCTGTGATTTTTGCTAACACTTTAACACACATTATGCAGAGTAGCAGCGGCTTCAAGACAGCACTTAAACACAGCATACGCACTCTGCTGAGTTACAGCAGGCACTTTGACACGTACCACACTCTGTTGTATGGAAATAAGTCGAGTGTTGGACAATAGTGGAACACTTCAGCATATACAAGCCTCGTCTCTATGCAGTTCTAGATATCTTAACAGGTCACCAAGGTCCATTCTGTTCCTTAAAAGACAGAGAAATTAGGCATGCTTTTGACCAAACTTGGAGCACACTCAGTTTAGTTCAGTCCATTTCAGTTGTGGATTCAAGGTGACAACTGGTTAAGCTGGGAAATAGCACAAGTTCAGGTTGTATTTATCAGGTGTTTACTCTCAGGTTGTCACTGGTGAATCAGTAATATTAACCAGCCAATGGAAAAAGCCACAGTAAGCAGTAATTGATGATGGAACGCAGGTTTGAACACCACTGACTGTTCTTAATATCACCCTGCACGTCAGGAATCACAGAGTGTTATATATAACTGTATGGGATGTCCTAAAATTGTGAAATGTATGACTTTGCAAATTTTCAGTGACAGCCAGAAGAGACAGGAGGCGTTGGTTCAGTTTGGCCTTCTGGTCCTGGAGTGTGTTTTTTTTTAGTTTGTTATAGTGTGTCAATTTTAGAAGCGGCACAATGACATGATGTGAATTTGTCTAAAATTTCAGAATGAGTGAAAAATGAGCCTCTATCTGCCATAATTGGCTTGATAAACGTAGAGAAATGAGAGGGAACAGCAGAGAGGCTGGACGACCTGGAGTCTGAACACACTGTAATACCCTTGTGTGTCCATATATAACTGAAGGTGAGGGTGCTGAGAGGGGGGCCACTGTGCTGTAAATGATTGAATGACATCCAAAACAAACATAACCATATCGCTTACAGTCATATGTTTGGTTAATGATATGTCATCAAATGATATTATTTTCAACATTCATGAATCTTCAGGCTATAACCACTATCCAAATGTGTGTCATAATTGTAGTAGGCTTCAAAGCACTTGAGTCCCGGACTATCAGTCAACATAATGTAGAGGTTAGAGATATGATTTTGATGTTCTCATAGCTGAACTGATGACTTGGCAAAGACATGAATCTCCCACTCACTCTGGAGGATGTATTACTTTTGTACTCCAGTGAAAAAGTGGAATGCCAGCTATGGCGGTGACAGGCTGTTCTTAATGCTGTCTGACGTCTGTTGTATGTCTGTTGTTTCATTTCGTCTTTGCACTGAATGTGACCTCCTGCTGTCCGTTTTGTACTCGAGTGTTAGACATGCATCCACGTCACCAAGACAAAGTTTTGTTTACTTTGTTCTTGGTGGGGAAAAAAAGCGAAACGGATTGATGCTGTGATTCCAATAAAGTCGTGTTGCTTCACATCTGCTCCTCAGTTTCACGTCAGCTGACACTGGAATTTATAACAACGGCTTTTGTGCGCTAAGAATAAACGAGGAGTCAAGAGGGGGACTGTGCTGTGTGTGTGTGTGTGTAAGTAGAATGATGGGTGTCAACAGGTGATCATTCTCTGTGGCAGTGTGCAAATGTTGTCTGCACACTGCAAAGAATATCCATCTTGAAACAAGATTTAACCAAAGACTGAAGATATAATGTCTGATAATAGTGAGACTATAGAATTGTTTTCCAATACATAACAATTAGGAAATGTTTCTTTAGACTTAAATACTTCACTGAAACATATTGTAATAATTTTGTCTTCTTTCTTGCATTGTGTATGTATCAGTCATAGACTGTATAAAATATGCACGTAGTGTCCGTGACGTCACCCATAGGTTTCTGAAGAGCAAAAATGAAGCAAATTGTGGTGCGCAGCCATCTTGGTATCCTACCTCCGGTTACTCCAAATATGGACAAAGAGGTGGAGCGAGGGCGGAGCTGAGGCGGGTCCTATGGGCCGGCTGAATGAACGCTATTGGCTGAAAAAAGCCGCTTTATTCGAAATAATCAAACTAGCTACGGCTAACCAGCTAGGTTAAATGCTAAATATCGTTGCTAGCCGGCTAACCCCACTTTCTTTCCCAAATCAGTGACTAGAATTAGCCGGGGTGACGCCCTTTAGACCCTCAGTGGCTAGTTGTCAATCAAAATGGCGCCACTTAGATTGACAGCTATGAATTGTGCATAATGATGTATGGTGTATATTTTAAACGAACGCCTTATAAAAAAATCCGCCCCCCCCAGAGTTGTCATGGAGTAGAAAAACAGCTTAAGAGACTAGAGCCATGTTTTGAACCAGGCTGTAAATATGTTTTTTTCTGTCGTAAAATCGGACATTTTAACATGGGGCTCAAATGTAATTGACTCCCTTCTGGAGCCTGCTCTAGCGGTTATTATGAGGAACTGCAGCTTTTTTGCACTTTCGCATTGACTTAATTTTTCAGGTTGCCGCTTGGTATCAGTGTGTGATGAATCACAGCCTCACTGTTGCCGTGCATTTGTGTGGTTAAAGCCTGTGTTTTGTTCTTCACATGTAAACCCAGAGGATTTAGTTATTAATCTCGCTCCAGGATATTTGACAAAACATTCTGGCTTCCATTAATTAACTTGACTTCCTTTCAGATGCTGTCCAAAAAAAGAATAAAAAAATGCATGAAATCCTCCAACTAAAACTGAAAGAAGTGTACTCATCACGTTATAAATAGGAATCTGTTGAACGTAATGCTGACAATGTGAGACCAGCTTGTTTTCTCTACAACGCCATGCCAAGCTTGTCATTTTTTACAGTGGTTGCATGTTTATGTGTGCACGTCCTGCATGTGTTTACCACGGCAGGAGGCTGAGACAGTTCGTCCCAGTGGGCTTTCGTGGCCCCTGTTACCCAACCTTCCTTTTCCTGGACCCCAGCAGAGCGAGCCGCGTCTCTGCTCCCGTTGCCCTTTTACAGACATTATGCTACGCAGCAAGGCACATCGCCGCACATTAGAGAGCTACAGCTAACAGGCTGCCTGTGCACATTCATGGCTGCGACGTCTAAGAAGCCCTTTAAACCTGACATTAACATGCACCTTGTATGACTGGATTACATTTGGATTTAAGATGTGAATGTTTGAAAGTACAAATACAAGGAACACAAATTTTCAGACATTTAAGTGTGTGTCGGAGATACGTTTGTGAGGTGTGAATGTAATCCAGACACAGAGTGCATGTTACTTCCAGGTGGAAGGGTAGAGCAGCTAATGAGAGTTACATAAATATTTCACATTTTGAAAGAGGTGCCTTGCATTCAGATCACAACCTGGTGTCATGCGTCTGATAAAGGTGGAGCGCGTTGCACAGACAGGTAGCCGAGGAGACAGTTATTACAGCCAGACCACATTCTGCAGAATGCTAAAACAAGTTTCATCTGCTTTCCATTGCAGGTCGATCTCTGAGCTCCACACCGGTGTTGTGTGGGCATCTCAGAGGACGACATCTGGGTTGAGGTCTCATATTGGGCCGGGTTTAGTCAGTCTTCACTTGAGGGTCACTGTCGCCTCGTCACCATCAGACACACCTCTGTGTATCAGAGGAGATGCTCCCAGCTGTTGAAGTCAATGTTTAGTCAGGTGACAGCTGAACTAGATGCTGCCAACGTTTCAGGCGATTGGCAGAAATTTCCAGCAACACCTGCAGGGGATCCTGAGAGCAATCCTTCAGCCAGACAGGCACTCGTCCTGCATGTTGGATGACTCAGGAAGTCCTGCTCAGGTAGTACACACACACATGCAAAGTTCAGAGTTGATGCTTTGTTGTTTTCCTTCTCTCCATCACCTCTTCTGGGAGAGCCTTTCGACTGAAACCACACATCTGTCAGCCTGTGTGTTCAGCTGTTGGGGAAACCAGGTTTTCTCCATTAGAGGGGCGGAGAACTTTCTGAGATCTGTCTCTTCACAGAGAAACACCCCCTGCTAAAACAAGGAGCTGCTGCCTTCGCAGTTTGACGGTCTCATGTTAGAGCTCCACTCCAGAATAGACTGTGTGAAGTCGCACAGCCTGTGTGACTGTGGATGTGTGAACCTTCATTCTGCTCTGAGAAGGTTGGTGTGACAAGCAGAGGCTGTGAAGACCGGAGGCGCAAGCGTCTGCTTCAGTTGGGCTTTTGAACTGGAATGTGCTCATGTCGTTGAAATGCTTGTCATCACTCGTTGGCACAGAGCAAACCATTCTAATGGGAGCTGATCATTGACTGTGAGCAGCATGAGTACTTTATACAAGGGTGCTGTGGCTGAAGACACTGACCAGAGTCTCACTTGTAAATGACCTAACAGGACGATCCAGACTCATCCACATTCACTGGCAGACAAACTCACACATTCACGCTGTGCTTTTGCAGGAATACACACAGGCAAAAGCAGCAACGTGAACAGTCACCTCACCCTCCCTGTTGTCCACAACATGCCCCCGTGTTTGACTCCTATTCCTGCAGGTTGTTGCTGGAGTAGAAACTGGACGTCTCGGACACTGTTTTGGAGACGCTTCGGGACGATGAGCCGTTGGAGGCGAGGTCCAGGGAGGAGCTATGTGTCCTGGCTCCGATCGCAGCGGCGCCGGTCGCCGGACCCGCCGTGGCCTTGACTTTTGGCTGCTCCATGTCGTCCCCAACCTGGAGCACGGTCGACACGGTGGTCTCCATGCGGCTGGCCTTGTAAACGCTCGTCTGGGTCTGAAAGTAGCGGGTGGACTTGAGTTCCAGGCCTTCGTAAGAGCTTCGAGGGACGCAGGGGCAGCAGTGGAAGGCTCGCTTAAAACCAGCACGGAACCTGTGCAAGAAAAACACTGATTAGTCCTGTTGAGTACACATTTAAAACTGTGTGGTTCATCATCCATTGTGCCAATAAGGGGCCGTTACAGGATACTGATAAATGCTAAAACACATTGTAAAGATAGAAGGAAAGTTTGCTAACATCAGCCATCATAAGCTTCTGTTGTTACCAAGCGGCAACCTCCGGCGCTGAAAAATGAAGCCAATGCGGAAGTGTAAAAAAGCTGCAGTTCCTCGAATAACCGCTAGAGCAGGCCGCAGAAGGGAGTCAATTACATCTGAGCCCCATGTTAAAATGTCCGATTTTACGACAGAAAAAAGCATATTTACAGCCTGGTTCAAAACATGGCTCTAGTCTCATAAGCTGTTTTTCTACTCCATGACAAC
>JBBMOC010000020.1:58815-99383 GCA_037975185.1 Centropyge bicolor | reverse complement strand
TTATTATTTTGTTTGCCTCCCTTCTAAGCACAGCTCTCCAGTGAAATGCCGTCCTGAGCCAAAGAGGTCTAATTAAAGGCTTAATCCCACTAATAACCCAAATGAATCTGCTAAATGGACACTCTCCCTCTAATTATATCAGACACAAGAGGAGGCCTTTGAAATCAAACGCTCCCAGCGGTCGGCTAAAAATGGGAGATCGCAGCCTCGGCTTCACTTTCGCTGGCTCTGCTTCAAACGGCCGCTGGCAGCCGCATGGCTTTTCCTCGCGCAGGTGAGTCACGGTCGGGTTGTTGATGTCAGAATCAAACACACACCTGCAGAAGACAGCGGCCTGCTCGCTCGGCAACCCACATGATCATCATCCCCGCTGGCGTGCGATCACTGGGCTCTAATTTAACGCATCCTGGACACCAGAGCAGACAACAGGTTTGCTCTGAGCTCTGCAGAGCTATAGCATGAATGATGAAAGAATCGAATCTGTTTGAACAGGTTTCATATATAATCTAATGGAATTTATAATGGACATGTTTCAGAGGAAGTGATATCTGCTCACAAGCACCTGTCAATCTCATCTCTATGTTATATCTTGTTTAACACAAACTCAGCAAAACAGGTGATTTCACAAAATGTTGACCATTTTTAATTAAAATACTTAGAATGATGTAATGCAATGGAATGATGCAATCAGCTGGATAACTTCTCCGGCTGATTGTGAAGAGTCACCACTCTGTTGGTCACACACAGTCCACTCACGGTCGTAGAGTGTTGTTGCAGACAGATGTTATTTTGCCCTTACAAATGATTTTCTGATGAGTCTGGCTGGCAGAGAGCATCTTAATCAGACGCTTTTAGCCAGTGAAAGTGTCACCCATCTTCTGCAGCTGGTCTAATCTGCTGTGAGAGAGACCCAAACAATATTTGGTTTAGTGTTTTCATATCCCCTCATGTCACTGTCTTTATAGAGCTGTGGCTTACCAGGGTTGCTGGCTGCATTCCTGGCTCCTCCTGTTCATATGTCAAAAAGTCCTTGAGCAAGAAGCCCTAAAATACTGAACCCCAAAATTGCTAGAACCACCACAAGTGTGTGTAAATGTGAAAATGACTTCATCTTTATAAAATATTGGACCTGATCACAGATGTGTAGGAGCATTCTGGACTCATTTAACATGCAGCCACATTCAAAAAGAACATAAATATAATGATGTCTTGAGAATGAATGTTAAATCAAATCATTTGTTTATACGCTTTAAAGATTGATTTTTAACATCTGAGAGTGTCTTTTTCACCTCTTACACCAATTTCTTTCTTTCTAAGCAATATATTGTCTGTACAGGCTACTGATTTCCAAAACTATTTTGTTCTGCTGTAATTATGGCGTACTCACTTACTATGCACAATCATGGTATTACATGGCATTCTGCCCAGTTGGAGCGGCAACTCGAAGTCATGGAAAACAAATGAAAAAAATGGGAAGTAATAGTCAAATAGCTATGAAGCCCTCAGGGCAACAGTGGGAACCCAATTTCACGTCAATCTGAAAAGCTTTTAAATTAGCTGTAACACACACTTATAATTATTTGAAAGAGCTTTGTGACAGACGTCTAATGAGCACATTCAAAGCCTTCCCCACCTTTCATCCAATTTCAATGTGTTTCAGGTTGAGTCCATTAGTTCGCCTTGATTAACTCCTCTGCCTGCAATTAGAGAATAATTTATACTCTCGCTCCTGCGGCGTAACTCAATACGAACACTTTTTTATTCATTATATTTAACTTTTCATTCACCTAACAAAGTCTCTGCATTGTAACGTCCCAGCAGCCACTGCAGCAGCAGCTGAGACGTATTTCATTTTTATGGATTTTTCAGTAGAAAGCTCCACGTGCCTGTGTTCCCCTGCCTCTCGTTTCACATCTAGGAAAGCACGCCTTTGAGACGCTGTATTCCAAATACCTGTCTGTTGGCAATATCTGATTCTTCTCAATTGGATACCTTCTCACAGGGTGGCAGACAGCATCGGCAGCTGGTGCCAGATAGCATGGGTGACATACACCTCCAATTATCCACAAGGAGCACCTAAACTGCCGTGGCAATGCAGCGGTTCGATATAAACACTATGAGGCTGCTGCGCTGTTTTTCACAAGAGATGTAAGTGATTAAGAAAGAAGCGGCTGAAGCGACAGTTGAAATTGCCTGCCTTCAAGCCTGCCAGTGATTCTTTTCCCTTTTTTCCCCTCCAAATTGTATTTGAAAGTAGGTTGTGGTAATCTGATCATGAATTTGTTTCCTCTGGTTTATTGGCGTCTCAGGGGATTGTTGTTTCGAAGAAGGTTGAGAAAAAAAAAAACCTCTCATCAACAGTTGGGAGGAGAAGGTGCAGAGCCGGAGGTCAGAGCATGCGTGTATGTGTGTGTGTGTATGGATATGTGTGTGTTGGGTGGTGGCTAATTTGAAAGATTGTCAATGGTGTTTCCATTATTGTCCACATGCATATATATGACTCCTCCAGCCACCGCGCTCTCATCAGCAACCAGCAGACACCCCTGTGTCCTTTGCAAAACCAATATCCACCTGTACACCACAGCATCACCTCTTCCCTGATTGTGTGTGTAGCCTGTGTGTGTGTGTGCACATTGGTAAGTAGTGCATATCCACCGAGGTAGAGGATGAGCTTGCTTGTTAAGGTATATGCTGGTGAAAATGAACATATATAATAATGGCCCAGAGCTCCAGATATACACGCTCCCTTCATTTGTTTTTTCCCAGTCGTATTCCTCACAGACCTGCCCAGCTCTGCCTCTGATTGGCTAACGTTCTTTGCTTGGTTAGGATACCAGATGGTAACGATGGTCAGGGCACTGACCATCACATCCACCAGTCAAAATGACAAATGAGTTGTAATTAGCGTCACTTCTGTGAACTAACTTGATGGCAGGGCAAATTTAAATTGAATTAAATCTAATTCAGGATTATTTGTGAGGTGAAAAAAAAGCATCACTCTGTGATGAGTCGCATAACCAAGAGTGGACTGTTGCTTTTTTACGGTAGTTTCTACAACTCCAACATAGTGAAAATGTTTTCTCTCCAGCTGAGTCAGTTTCAGGAGTCACATTCTCTCAGTAAAACTTTCATTCATATCATAGCAATAATTTCTGTTTATTAACTTTTGTGAATCAGTATCTTAAGTATTTGGATCAAGTTGCTCCTGAAAATAAGGTGTTCCAAATTTAGAAGGCGACAATTTCAATGTGTGCGGAAGGTAACAAGGCTTTATTGGAGTGGGCTTGTATTTGAGACAGGCTTCTATTCCTAATTCCCTCTGTTTTATAAGCATGACTGGTCATATTTTATTATGAAGCCTCTCTTGGAGCTGCTCTGTTTGCCCTGTTTAAGTTACAACATTACATTACAATACAAACTCAGCTCTGTGGTTTCATTTTCTTTATCAGGTTGTGTTTTCTATTTTGGGTTGTACTTTCTTTTTTTAGTCGTGTTTTGTGTATTTGGTTGTTTTCATGTTTTTGTTTGATTTCTCTATCAGCACACTTTTCTATTTGGTTATGTTTTCATGTTTTTTTAAATTTGGTAATATTGGTATTGTTTTCTGTCTTTGCAGTATTTTGCATTCAGTACCTGTGTTGTCAAGTTGATAGCGGTTTTCTTCATTAGCATTTTTACTGTCTCTTTGCATGTGCTTTTTTAAACTGCAGTGCATTGAGCCTTCTGGGCTGTTATATGTATTACTATTGTAACTATGTACTACTACTATGTATTATTATTAAATAAAGAATTAAAACAACTGCTTACCAAAATCAAATAAGACCACCAAATGAACTCAATCACTCAATAATAACTAAATCTGCTAATCTGCCAAATGCCCTGAAGCAAGGTATTATCAGCCCCAAAGCCATTTTTGCAGCTCTAATTGGAGTTGATTTTTCAGTGAAGGGAGACAACAAGTGTTGATTGGAGTGTCGTTCGATCACACAGAGGTGACAGGGCTCTGAGGCAGCTGTTCAGAATCATCTAAATGTGTGACACCGACTCTGATGGATGTGGATTCATACACGCTGTCTTTTGAAAATGAAACGTGAAATTACTATTTTGATGCGTCCTGAGTGCTCACTTCGGGAGAAAAAAATCCTCATGGAAAATGTGTTGTACACCAAACAGATTCGGCATTAAAATATGAAGGACATCAGAGCAGAAATACAGAAACAACTAGAGACCCCTGAAACACAAATTCTACCCTCACATGAAATAATTACATGTTAAGATCAACCAAGACTCAGCCCCGGCTACAGTGAAGTGCTCCTATTGATGAATTATCTGAATTTAACATGCCATCCCTTGGATTGGAAGATTTTTTGTAGATCCATAAATAAATAAAATAATTGTGCTTATGGTTTGGAAAAGGTTTCAGTCAAGGTTAAATGCTAAAAGCCCACAGAGGAAATGTTCATGATATGATCAGAAATCAAAGCACCTGTGCAGACAGTTGGTGTAAATTCCTTTTCCAGTCCTCACATTCTCCATTGTGATATATGTCACTGTATTCCTGTCACATTATCTTTTGTAGCAAAAACACTTTCTTCCCATTTGTCATGCACAGGGCATGATTCACAAAAAGAGCCAGAAAGTGAAGGGTAACAGAGACCAGAATAACTTCCCGTGATGATCCCTCTGGGGACAACAGAGCGAGGCAGGAGAGGAGGAATTGGAAATTGGAGGAAGAAGGTGAGAGAGCTGGAGGGGACGCCACCATGAGCTGCCATTGATATGCTGCACAGTAAGGCATTTGGTCTGTCTGGGATGAGTTACCTTTGTGCTTTAGCGACAGAAGGTTGATAAAAATGGTTCAGCACTGGTCCAGACCTGGTCCAGTCTCCCCAAATCACTCTTTCATTTGTTTCTGTCTTAGCTCCTCAGTTGTGTGGGGACAGCATGGAGTACAACTCCACCTCCCAAAAAAAGGTGGATGCTGTGTAAAATGTAAAAAATAAACAATCCAGCAGTTTATGAAGAACGTTTGTCAAAGCACAATTGCAAGCAATTCAGGGATCTCAACATCTACAATCCATAATATCATCAAACGATTCAGAGAATTCATAGAAATCACTGCATGTATAGGGTGAGGCCGTATCAGTGGCCTTTGATCCTTAAGGCATCACGGTCCAGGATCCCTGAGGGATTGAAAACCAACATGACTGGGACACTTCAGAAAAATATTAATGGCATCACAGTTTGTTGTTGTATCTACAAATGCGAGTTAAGACTATACCACACAAAGCAAAATCCATATATCAACAACATCCAAAAACGCCGCCAACTTCTCTGGGCCCGAGCTTATCCAGCATGGACTGACAAGAAGTGGAAAAGTGAGCCGTGGTCTGACGAGCCCAGAGATATTTTTAGGAAATCATGGTCCTCTGTGCTAAAGAGGAAAAGGATGATCCAGATTGCAAAACCCAAGTTCAAAAGCCAGCATCTGTGACGGTATGGAGGTGTGTTTGTGCCCATCTGTGAAGGCACCATTACAGTTTACATTTGGAACAACATATGCTGCCATTAAGATGATGTCTTTTTCAGGGACGTTCCTGCTTATACCAGCAAGGCAATGTCAAGCCATATTATGCACATAGGAGAGTGCAGGTACTGGATTGACCTGCCTGCCGTCCAAATGCACAAAATACTAATCATTTTAGTCGGTTTTTATTTACGTTTTACGAAGAACCTCAATTTTTTGGGAACTGGGGTTGCAGCTCAGAGGTCAGAGAGGCCGGCAAGTGGTCACAAAGCTGGCAGGTTGCAATTCCCTTGGCAAATGAATGACAATCTTTATTCTCAACAGCTGCCAGTAAAGTGTGCTCTGTTTTGATGTGCTTGTATGTTGTATTATGTTAAAATTGGCAGTTGGCTTGTTAAACAGAAGAAACACAACCCTTAATAATTTACTTTAACATTTATAACAGCATCATTAATAACTTATTGCCTCAGCCTTCATTTATCAGTTACAAGCATTTATGACTCCATACATGGTTTACTGGTACTGGTTTATTAAAAAGGTGATGAGAGGACAATTTATTGGGGACTTTATTATAAATGACTCAGAAGCCAGAGAGTTTTTTTCACAACTTGACAACCCAAGTTCTCATTAATAGCACCTACCTGATTTATATTACATTAGTAAACTTCAATAGAAATGTAAATGTAAAATTGAAACAATGAGCTAACAGATGCCAAAATGCTCCATTAAGCTGAATGACACAGTAGAATTTGTCATTCAATCCCATACATAATATTGATTAAGGCAGATCTCTTGATTTAGACCTGTGGTTACCATGGTAGCAGCAAATACATTTGAATACTACAGCAAACACAATAGCCTATGCATCATTTTTTGTGAACCTCTCTTTATGAGGTAGGCAAACTATATCCAGTGCGGGCATGGCGGACTCTGCCACCACTAATAAAAATTAATATATATAGAGAAAATTTCAAAATATATTAAATGGCTATTGCATATAAATGTTGACTACAAATAACATCAAAAAAGACCATGTTGAGGATTATAATTTTAACAGTTTGTATGAATGAAAGTTTAAAGTTTGGGGACAGACTTGATTTTGGAAATTTCCACTGAGGGATGAAGGTTTATCTTATCTTAATTTCCTGCTGTCAAATTGAACAGACTTCTCCATATCAGGCTGCCAGGCTCAGTGTGGTGCTGCTTTCTGTAGCTGTGATTATGTCAGTGTGTTTCATTGGTGCTGTCTTTTTGCTGAAAACATGCTGTTGGAAAATCAGGCAAGTGTCAGTTAGTTGTATGCTGAGCACTAACCTTCCTTTTCATGTGCTGTCAAAGCTGCAGCAGTGTAGACGGCGGAGCTGCAGCAGAGCTCCTCTGAAGTGATTCAAAGTGTCACTAATGCTGTTGACATGCAAGTAAAACAGAGATATCTTCAAAGAGGAGCTACAATATGATGGGAGTTTTTGAAACTTATATTTTAGCTGTTTTTTCACGCTGTGATTTTCATTCAGGGGTCACTTCATCTGCAGCGTAACAGCAGAGTCTGGCTCTCCTTAATGACCCTGAACATCACAAACTTGCCTGCAGTGCCTTTTCCAGCATTGTTGCTGCCTTTTCACACTTCAAGTAAACTAATGAAAACCTTACAATGTCCTCCGCTGGCTTGAATTGAACTGCAGGATATTCAGTTCTAGCTCCTGGTCCCAATAATGACAACATGGAAAATTGCCAGTGCAGTTACAGGTTGAGGTAGAAATGGGAGAATGGCTTCTCAACTCTGTTTCACCAAGTAACTTTTAGCTGGTCCAACTGTTGCTGTTATTAGATTAGATAACATTATGGTAATTTGCCTGTACTGCAAAGACATGACATATGTTAATTTGCATATATGTCTCACTCATCCTGTCCACTGAGCCTGATCAAGGAACGCTTTACTCAAACGGGCACTTGAAAATGCACACTTGTGCCTCCCTGCCAGCTCCTTCTGAATGATCAGTGTCTGTAATTTCCCTCCGTCCTCTCAGAGGATATTGATCAGTTCAAGCATGGCTATAGACTGAACATGAGGGAAAGTGATAATTAGTGATTCATACAAAGGCCTGAGAGCAGCCGCAGGGAAGACGGGCATTAAATGGAGGAGAAATTAGTCTCTCAAGATGAGACAATAATTAATTTCAGTGACATCTTCCACATAGCGCTGATACTCTGTAACTATTAACAATACCCATCAGTCCATTCTCTGCACTCTTTAACCTCTGGGAGCTGGAATCTATCCCCAGATGCTTCAGGCAAAATGAGGAGAAAAATACAGGTGACCAGTCAACTGCATGGGCCAAAACATTTTGTCAATCAATGGGTTGCACCAGCAGTTTCCAAGTTCTTAATCTGGTGTTTTCAAAGCAGTGATTTTCTAATCTGGGTGGCATGATTAATGTCTTAGCTTGAAAAGGTTAAACTGGTGTGTGAATTGATTGCGAGGAAATACCTGTCGCGCTGTCCAATCAAAGGCAATCCAACAGAAGAAAAGTAAAAGAAGACTAAGAGTCAACAATCTGCAGCCTTCCAAGTGGCTCTATCAGGCTGTACAAACCAGCCACTAAGTTTGCTACTAACTAGTTACAATGTTAAACTGCTACATGGTTAACTAAATGAAATGAAAAACTCACATTAGTTAGTGCTAATATACGGCCCATTTAGACTGATAGGAAACTATGGTTGGCCCATCTGACCTCACAAGTAGCATTTATTTCTTCTGTTAAATTGATGTCAGCTGATAATATTTTAGTTACATACGGATGTCAAGGCGGGTGGTTGCGGACTCAAATGCATCACACGAATCTATTGCTTAGAATAGTCTTTAATGAAAATAAATAAAGGCTCAACAAAACTCGCTGCAAAACTTGGCAAGACATGGACGTGAACGTGGACGTGAACATGAAGAGGAGCGTGGTCTGAAACATGACGTGAAATGAAGATCTGGCAAAAGTAAAAAGAAAACAACTGACTTAAATAGTGAGTGGTGGTAATTAGCTACAACAGGAAACACAGGTGACATGATTACGTGGGGTGTGGCTGGTACGTGACATGAATCGGACACAAGACACTGGATATAGAAATGAGATGGACAGAATGGAAACCAAAACACAGAACTAGAACAGACAGAACTAAACAGTACATATGACAGGACAACGACATGACAGGACTATACTGAAAAAACTAGGACAAACACAGGCAAAAACTAAGACAAATCCAAGACAGAAAACTAAGGCACAAAGCTAACACAGAACACAGCAAGACAAACACAAGAATGAACATGAACACATGAACAGGACTATGGCAGAAACAAAACTATGGCAAAACAGAAACTATAGCATAACCGTGACAAGACAGAACAAAACCAAAGGCTGAACTAAGAGCTGAGTGCAAAACTGTGACAACGGAAAAATAGCACAGTACAAAAAATGACAAAACATTATTGACATAACTTAGTTACATAGGTAATTATGGTGGGTGAGTGTAATCAAATTAATTCTAAAACACATTATGGTAAAACTTTGCAGTACGTTTGAAGTAAGTGAGCCATAATCTGTTATACTGGAGGATATGATTCATTTAATTAATGAAACCACAGAGCAACTTTTTGCTTTTTTGTTCCCCCTATTTACTCATTTTATCGGGGATTTTAAGCAACTGGCAAAGACGCCTATAAAAAAACATCAAAAGAAAATCCAGGGGAAGAGAAATTGAAAATGATATTTCAATTGGAAGTTTATGGGCCTCGATGCAGGGAAATATTTCTCTAAAGCTGTTATTTTTCTCAACCTGGACTTTAATACAATCAGCATTGTAGCAAGCACACTGGCATCATCACTCAGCTGCAGTGGTGATCTACAGGCTGTGCAGCCTGCGAGCACCGCAGGAATGACTGCAGCGATGATGGAGATCTTATTAGAGGTCTTATCAGCTGCAGCACCGTGCTTCATCCCCTGCTGAAGAGTTCCTCCTGATTCGCTCTATTTCGCCAAAATTATTTCATGTCTGGCAACTAATGGGAACTCCTTCTCCTCCTTCATCTCGCACAGGAAGTGGTGAATGAAAATTAAGAAGTGAAATATTGACTGGTGAGAAACAGCGAGTGAATCTCTTCCTCACCTCCATCAATGTATTTTCAGAAAGTCTGAAATACCATTTTCCACCACAGCCACAAAAATGTGTGAGGCCGTCAGTGTGAATTTAATGCCTCTCAACTGGATTTTTAATAACATCTTTGTGAGGCGTGAACAGGGGTCAGGGGGAAATAACCTGGATTCTACATCTCATGAAAGGCAAATTTGCCTGAAGAGCAAAACAACAATGAACAGATTGAGTTCGTTTGGTGTGTGTGTGTGTGGCCTTTAATAGGTCTTTTCTTTTTCACTCCCAGCAGATCGAAAGGTTCGATTTAATTTTGAAAAAGGTCAAGTTTGTGACTTTCTTGCTGAGAGTGAAGAGGAATTACAGGCCATTATTGCTTGAGATATAGAAGTAGAAAAGACGCAGATGTGTTTGCTTCAGGCAGGATGGATGCAGCTTTATGTGGAGTTACAGCAGCAAGTGGCCGTTTGAATCAAACACACAGATGCATGTTTACCCACACACACATTCACACATAAATAAAGATGAGAGACGGACATGCAAACACTTGTGGTAATTTAAACAATACAAATATGCAGACACAAATGCACAGTTACAGACACATATGTAAACCACATACACACACACACACACACAGAGTACTGTATGAATGTGCATTGAGATATGCCACAGCGCACGTGCACACACACACAACCAGACACAGATGCACACACAGAAACACATGGACAGCACACAGACACACACACAGATGCACACACACACACACACACACACACACACACACATACATACACACACACACATACACACACACATATACACACACACACACAGATGCACACACACACACACACACACACACACAGATGCACACACACACACACACACACACATACACACACACACACACATACAGATGCGCGCACACACACACACACACACACACACACACACACACACAGATGCACACAGCAGCACAGGCGTTTCTCTGCATCTAATTTCAGCCTCATTGTCACACGGAGCCGTCCCATTGATGAATATGGTTCCTACACACATGGATGTTCAGTGAAAGGAAGAGACGCTTTCAATATACAAATCTCCCAAACCCGTCTCAGTATAGTCACTACATCTAAGTCTCTCATTGGCAAATACAACCAGACATAGCCCACAGTATCTACAAACATTTTCTGCTTTTAGAAAGAGCTAAAATTATGTCTTACTAGGATTTGATGGAGAACCATTAACCATGACCGTGTTAGTGGGCTGTTCCACTCACTGAGCTACACAGAGCTTCCTTCAACATATAAAATAAAGAAGGGCTCCTCTGATGGAGAAGCGAGAGCTCCGTAATACAGTTTAAGAATAGAGGGACACATTTCTTTTCAAAGCTCTTCACACAGTCAGCAGAACAGACGTCAACCTGGACTAAACTGTGGATCACTTTTCATTGATGTGACACAAAAATTCATTCAATTATAACATTTTTTTTTTTTAATTCATGAACTATTTCCTCACTCTATCTCAGCCAAGGAGCTTTTCCTTATCCCTAATCAAGGTTTGAAGGACAGAGGATGGTGTTTGCTGCACAGGTTGTAACAACCCCTTCAGGCTAATTTGTGATTTCTAAATTTTTGATGTAATTGACTTTTTTATGCGTTTTGATAAATGCATAAAAAAGTAAAGCAAAGAAGTTTCCTTTTTCTTTTTTTTTCTTTTTAAGTCAAGGATCATTCAACCTTAATAAACCACAGAACCAAAGTATCATCACAGCCTGTTGTGTATCACCTGTAGCACATTAAGGACACACCAAAATCCTCTTAGATACCAGAATTATTTCCCAGAATAATGCTATAAGACATGATGAGTGGGCAAAGAGGAATTCAACAGCACATGTTCTGTCAAGTGATCACATCACTTTGGTGCCAGCATTTTCTTAACATTGATCCATGTTGAATTATGATCAATCAACAATTTTACTGACATCTTAAACTGCTCATTTCTCATTTCCCGTGTGACAGTGAAGGTGACAGCTCACCTGTCCAGGGCGATGGCGGTCATGGAGTAGATGCTGGCGAACACAGCGGCGATGGGGAAGAAGTTGTGGAAGCGGCAGTAGATGAGTCCGAAGTACCACTCGTTGTGCACGGCGTACGTGAAGTTGATGACCGTGTTGAAGGCGGACATGGAGGCTTCGGCGAACGCCAGGTTGAGGAGGAAGTAGTTGGTGACCGTCCTCATGCGTTTGTGCGCCATGATAATCCAGATGACCGTCAGGTTGCCCACCACGGACACGATCACGATGCAGCTGTAGGCGATGGCCCACAGGACGATCCTCCACACCGGCTGCACGAACTGGTTCCAGTACTCGGTGCCGTTACCGGTGTGGTTGGAGCCGGTGGTCCAGTTCAGCGCGTCCGAGGTGTTGAATATAGGATCCATGCTGCTGCTTAGTCACAATAAAAAACACTGGTTGCAAACTTATGTTTACTTGTGTTTAACTTAAGAAAGTTAAAGATCCCGGTGCCAAACGCGAAGTGAGCCAAAAGTTTGAGAGAGCGTCTCCTCTNTGACACCAACACACACACACACACACACACACACACACACACACACACACACACACACTGATAAGATATTCCTGCTCATTTCACTCCATTTCCCACTGCATCCCAGTGGCACTGCACAGCCCTAGCCATGAAATCAAGTCAGGCAAAATAAGGAGTGTGTCTGTGCCGTCCATGGACTCTGAGACATCGATATACAGATGTAGTGCTCTGCATTTGCTGACGTGGTGGAATGAGATCTCTTACACAAAATCAAATTTGGCTGTAAATGTAGATGCTTATCTGCAGTTGTATAAAATTGAATGCTTTTCCTCTAATAGAACATGAGTCATGTACCTTTTGCCAACAGGGATTTAGTTGTTGTTGTACGTGTTCTTGACCTGACGATGGCACTACTAGAAAAAAAGAGAGGGAATTAAACAGGTTTATTATGAGTCCAGTAGTTGTTAAGACATTCTACTAACCATACAAATGTCAACATTATGGTGGTGGACCAACTCAGTGACAGTTCAGTCACAGGTGGTCATGTGGTTACCTGGGATGTGTCTGAGACTAGACATGTTTGTAGTAAACTCAAAAATGTTGTTTTCTAGCGCTAACGTTGTCAGGTCATAAGTTTTCCTATAAAATATAAGGCAATGTTTTTTTCTCATTATTTAGTTTTTAACATCTATGTAAAGCCACACTCTAGCTTCTCCTCACTGAATCAACATGCCACTTACAATTTCCTTTATCTGTCAGATATATTAACTGCTTACACAGCCATTTTTCCAACAAGGTCAGCGTAAATGAAACCAAATTACACTGAGGTCAAATCAATTCTAGGTCCTATTTCCTGCAAATGACGGCGCTTTGACGGACTGCATCAGCATCTAATTGAAATCATCCAAACAAATTGGTATTACATGTCTGGGCATGATCTATGATAATTCAGTAATCCAGTTATTTTCATGTTTGACAACATGTTACATGTCACAAATGACAATAACATAAAATAAACATCCGTTGCATACTTCAATGTATTACTTTAGCCTATTTCAAATATGGGAAATAGACTTTTCTATTTTGTAAAGTTTGTATTTTAGACAATGTGAAACTTGAAAATGCAAAGTGGACTTTATGAAAACACATTAAGTGATTTAAGGTGATTTGAATCAAAACATACACGCACGATACTACAGCTTTGTTGCTGCTAAATTACCATTCAAATCATTTTAAGGGGTTTGCTAGATCCAATCACGGCTAACTGAAAAACAAGTTTGTCTGAGGTGATGCAAATGAGGATGATTATGATGACAGGTTGATTACTTCATCACTCCTGATGATATAATCCAACCCAATCAGCATGTGCCCCGACTGCTCAAATTGATTCAGCCATTTTGTTCCTTCTGTCATCAGGTATTGAAATTACTTTTACTGACAATCAGGAAAAAATATTCAGTCATATCAATTGTTCAAAAGCTGAAAAAAACCTATTTTCTCTTTAGCTTCCAAAAGCTGTTGTCACTATTGTGGCTGATACTGAGCATTCCTTCATCGCTGCTGGCACGTTCTCACCACCGACTGTTGTGGTGACAAGGGGCATTGTATTAATCTAATAACGCCATACATGCACAGTAACAGGGGAACGATAAAGGTCATAGTGATAATACTGTAGCTTTAAAATGGCTGTCATTCACTGAGCTGTGCATTTCATCACCATGAAACATCACTGGGCGTTTTATGTTATAGCAGACAGCAGAGATATGGCAGAAAATGAGGCCAGAGAGACCTGGGGAAAGGTCCCCCAGCTGGACTCGAGCCTCAGACATCATGGTTCATGGTCAGTAACCTGTAGGCCACCAGGTTGCTCCCCTTGCTTCCAGCTCGAATGTTCATTCTGGCAACAAAAGCGAACTTAGACCTGAGAGTCTGCAGGAGTCACACAAAGCTCACATCCAAACCAGACACAGATTCTTAAATTTATCAGTTGCATAGTTATCATTTAAGTTTAATGAGAGTAAGAACAAACATCTTTATTTAAGCTTACAGGTGGAAGAAAGACAGTAAAAATTTTGACAGGTAGACATTCAATCTATTTATTGGAAATTTTGTATTGTAATGTATTGTATCAAGATTTTGTGGTTGATCACTGAAATCAACTCGCCACTGAAGAATTTGAAAGCTTGTGGAAGAGCTTTAACATGGGGGTCCAACTTTGTACTGGCCACTAAAGTGATGGCTGTGCTGTGGGTGGAGACCCCAGCAATTTCCCAGAATCTTCAGGTGAAGAGTGCACATAGAAATCAAGGCAGTAGTTCTTTAATTCATTTATAAAGTACAACCTCAATCTACTTACCATGTGTAAACAAGCTATATCCAAGTCGGGGACCACCTGCGCTTTTTCTCTTGTTATTATTGCAGGGCATTATTCAATAAAATTGTTTAAAATGGAGGACAAATGTGAGACAATGCCCCATGTTTCCTCAAAGGAATATCACTAAGAGGACATGGAAGATCAGTTTTAACACCCTCTGTATATTCTATAACCAGAGCTATACACCTACCTCCACAGTCTGTGACCTGGGCAGCAAGAGGCCTGCTCCTGCTTGTGAGAATGACAGAAGAAGGAGGAAGATAAATGGAGTGGGTATGAAAAAAAGAAAACTGAATACAGACAAAAATGTGAGAGAAGGGATGGCATGTGAATGAAGAAGAGGGCAGACAGAATAATGAGGGGGGAGAGAAAAGGAAAAGAAGAGAGGCAATGCAAGGGAATTTTTATTTATGTAGCACATTCATTACAAGTGAACTCAATGTGCTTCACATAATAATGCATGTGCATACATTCACCCACCCACCTAGTAGACAGTTAGGAACCCACATTGTGAGGTTGGGTGAGGTTTGATGTTCATTTTGAATGGTCATTTACATTACATAATTTTGTTATTATTATTACTGTTGTAAATAACATTTTATTGTTGTAGGTGTTCAACAAAGAAGTCATTTGGACTAATGCTGTTACAGAGCAATGTATATTCAAAAGGGTTGAAAAAGAGTGCAGACGCTCTGTTTGAGCAGCAGACAGTATCCTCCTACTAGACCCATTATGGAGGACTTCACAGTTAATAAAACATCAGTCCAGGGGTATGCACTCATAGCTCCCCCATAAGCAACCTGAGCAAAAAGTTCCAATGACTCCAAAGTGATGGCTGCAGGGACAGAGTTTTAAAGAGGAAAGAAGCAGGAGAGCACAAGAATCTAATGCTGAATATCAGCTGAAGCATCTGGTAGAGGTGGTCCAGGAACAGGTCTGGTGGGGCTAGGCAGGTGTCCCACCTCTTTTTACCACAAGAGTTGGGAAAAGAACAGATGCCAACTAATGCAGGACAAGGTGAGGAGATGCATAGATAAGATTTTATAAAGTGTGTCTTATGTGATATGTCAGGCTTTTAGACAGCTGTTAATTTGATCTCAGACAATGTTCTATTAAAAGAGATAGTTAAGCTTAACAGTGCAACACTAAGCATGGACTAGGTGTGAAAGTGTGCTGGAGTGAAAGCTCTAGTATGACATCTGAATCCCCATCTCACCACATGAGGAATCATGGACCAGCCTGAAGGCCATAGGAAGAGACCATTATCACAGTGCCAAGACAAGGTGCTGAAGAAAGTGCAGTAAGGTGGTGCTATTCTCAAAATGAACTGCTGTGGGTGTTTATAGCTGTTCCGAACAGCTGCACTTAAAGGCAGAGGAAAATACTGCCATCATGGAGAGGGCCGAAATGGAATCATCGTTTAAATCTCAGGATAACGAGCACTTTCAGACCCTCTTTCCTGGAAGGCATTCATAATCTTACACTCATACGTACACGCTGTCCATGTGTACATATGAGTGCCAGAGAAATAGTTGTGCAAAGAATGAAAAAAGAGAGCTTGAGAGAGAAGTTCAGCCGCTGATTTCCGTCCCACTTCTGCACAACTTGCCAATCATTGTGCGAAGTAGTCCTGATTGTCGGTTTGGAAGGTTACGGAAATTTTCCCATTTGTCCCGTCTGACATGTTCTTCAACTGGAGCACGGTGACAGCACCAAGTACTTCCGCCTTCATTTCAAGCACATTGCTATCCTGAGAGCCCACAGGTCTACTCACTACAACAGCAAACTGACAGCTGCATGTGGACCTGAGAAAGCAGCTCAAGTTCCCTGACACCTTCAAACCAACATCTCTGACATCCTGCTGTCAGAAGTCTCTAAACACGCTATCCAAGCATGCTGATCCTCAAGAGGAGCACAGTCAGGTATCAGGAGCTGTTAGAGCAGCGTCAGAGGGAGGGGCAGAGAGGTCACTACATACCTCTAAAGGTGAGACTTTGCTGGGTGTTCACTCAGAGCATTCACGCTGGTAGCTGGGTATCACTATCGCTGATAAGCAGAAAGCCATATAGTCCAATTTGGAGGCCGTGGAGAGAGCTTCCAGATGGCCAGGGATCAGAAAAAGTAATGGAGGCAGAGCTGCTGGGATAAAGGTAAGGGTGTGATCATTCCTCCTGATGATAAATATTATATATAATAGCAGTTCTAGATACAGAAGCTATTTATGATAGAGTAATAAATGCTGAAAGAAATTTTTTTATATACCTTATTCACTACCTCAGCAACACCTCTCTGATGGTCTGTTAATAATTGACTCTCTGTGCGAGCCTAGAAATTGGGCCTTTTGAGTTTTTTGGCACTTCCAACAACTGCAGTCACTTACTCACATCTCATCTCATCTCAGGTGTGGAAAAATGTATTTGAAAGAGCTGAAAGTCACGACAGAAAGGAACCATCAAAGGGCTGGCAAAATACAGAAGGGGTTTAATATAATTGGTCACATTCACATTGGTGTCTACAACAGAAATATATTGATCCACTGTATGAAATAGAAGAAACATGCTAATTTTGGATGTGATCATTGATTGTGGATTATTGTGTAATACTACTTATATTAACATGATGAATTTTAAATCTGATTTTAGTGGAAAATATATATGTATGTATATGTCCCTCATAGTGATTGTAAAGGCAGTGGCTCTGTGTGTATGCATGTGTGTGGTTTGGAGTTTGTGAAGGATGCTGGCAGAGGAACTGCTGGATTCAGATGACTTAACACAAGAAATGAACTGGGTTTCCGAATATAAACTCAATTCAGCCCCGTGCAAACTGTCTCCCCGTCTGGTCTGTGCTCCTGAGGGACACGAAAACATTTCTGAGTTCTAAATGTTATTTCTGACCTTTCCATTGATCAGCTTTCAGTAGATTGGCCTAAATGTTCCTCCACCTCCCACGGAAAATTTAAACTCAATTATTTGTGAGAGATGTGTGTTGCCTTTGATGAGCTGCTGCCACCCTGATGACCCTCAGAATGCGCTCAAGGGTGACAGATTTAATTTCCTTCCTCAAAGATCAATGCATATGCTGATGTTTTAGAATAGCCTTTGGAAAGATGAGGTTTGGCAGTGTTGTCACTCATTCCTTCCTCTGTACCCTTTTTTCTGTTTGTAGTCATATGGGGCTGACTGCGATCCCAGCATGCATCAGAGGTACACTACCCTTCCATCATAAGGTAGTGTATGAAAACATGTACTCTGTTGATTCCTGTAGGGAAATTATCTATTTTCATACTGACCCTCTTCAGTATCAGAGGTCAGTAACAGAACAGTGTCTTGCTCAGGGTGGGTTACATAAGTGTGGATGTCTGCACAGAAAGAGGATAACATTAGTTGAAGGACTCCAGTAATTGATTAAATGTAACCTGATGACTGATGTGACTCATACCATCTCTCAGCAACACACATAATGGAGTGTACAAAGCAGGTGAGGTTGAACATCACTGAAACTGAAACAGTACACCACAGCTCCGTAAATGGACCTCTCTCCAGGACTGAGCAAATCAGGAAGTGAAATGACTCCGGTAAAAATAAGAGGACAAACAATGAATAAACACTTCTGCTGTTAATCACTTGGGTGAACACACGGTCAGCTTTGCAGGTGTGTAAACCTATTTGTGAATGCATCAGTAATGTCATGAGCATGCCAAATATATCCAACAAGTGGTGGCAACAACTGACGCAACTTGAAGCAAAAGAGATTAGCTGTGCACTGAATCAAGAAGTAATGCATTACAGCTACTTGTAGTTACTTATATTTTTACTTTTTTACAGTAATTACACAGAAAGAGAAAAGTAATGGAGCAAGAATTGCAATACTTTTAACAAGCTCCAATGACTGTAATATTTTTCCTTTTCAATAAATTAATATTCTATATTCTTTTAATTTATTTCTGTTTTGTTACCACTATGATTTATTAGACAGTTTGTTCAATTTACATCTTGTTTCATCTTTAAAAACTTCTGACCCCAGTGTCAAAATACATGCAGCTTTTTTTTCTATGTTTATATTTGTTTTGATCTTATTGTTTCTAAAATTTCATAAACAATAAACTTGGAAAAACAAATGTAGCAAGTATAATGTCTGAATCTAAACACAGAATTATGTCACTAATTAACTCTAGCAGCTAAGTCCAATTAAGTAATGAGGATGTACTCTCAGAGTCTGCCCCTTTAAGAATGTAGTCAAAACAAAGCGCGGACTGGCCGGCCGCACGGAAGTGGTTTTGTTTCGGTGGCTAACGTTGCCCACAATAGTATGTGAGAAATGAGGGCTGTTACTCATCTAAAATTCAGTTAGCTCTCCTTAAGGCGTTTTTCATTTCACAAAGGATATCTCAGTTTTCATTAATATTATTTTGATATCGCCTGAACTGAGCGAGGGGTAGCTAGCTAGCTTGTTAGCTTTAGCTTTACTATTACGAGCAGCCATGCCGTCCTACTCAGACCTGAGGAAAACCAACCACTTCTACTACTTCATCAAATTTACCTTAAATATCTACTCCATGCTCTTCTCGGTAAGTCCCTGGTCCAATTGTTGACAATTCAATGTGTCACAATGGACTGCAACAGTGTTTGCTAACGTTAATTGTAGTAGACGCGAACCACCCAATAGCAGTGATTCGTCTCTCCAAACTTCATTTGAAACATCAGCGTGTACAGTCTCCATTCATATATACATAAATACACATCGCTAAGAACATAACTTCAGGCATATTGCGAATCTACATAATCTACTGTACAATTCGGCATATATCCCAAACAACGACCTGTACACTTATGATAACAATTTAAGTGTTAAAGCACGGATTCACCACTGATTCAAGGGAGCGTCCACCAAAATAGCGTCTCAACGTGAGACGGACTGTGTCTAAGATTTAATTTAAATTAGTCACTGTGTGGGGGGTAGGATGTTTGCCGTATTTACCACAAGACTATACTAAGTAGAAAATATTGTATAAATTTTAATTACAACTTTGTGTATTTGTTGTTGAGCAACACAATACTAATTTCCCATATTTCCTAATGGGATTCGGTGTGGAATTCTCTGGATACTAGCTAGCTGGTGGACGGTTTAGACAGGCATTGCCACTTCAGACATCTCGCATCCTGTTAAATTATAATCTGTTGTTAAAGCACGAATTGTGGGCAGTCCACTAATAAAACAGAATACTGAGATATTAATGGCTGTATTTGGTATTGGAACGATACACAGCGCTCAGTGGCTAGCAAACAGCTCGGTGGTGCAGGGCGTTGGATCCACTTAAAGGGACGATAGTGTGGATAAATGGTTTAGCCGACAGAAAATAGGAGGAGACTGAAAGGCACTTCTGTTGGTCCTTCAATCAAACCAGGTTCATGTTATTATCAACATTCATCATTTTCATACTGTAAATTATTGATAACTCACCTTTGATGCCTCTGATGTTGTCTTCAGTATGTAAACAGGGAAAGTTTTCTTTTACAGAGACAATAGTATACTCAGCTTAAAAACTGGCATGTTCAGCAATCTGGTTCATTTGGAATTGGGTGAGTGTTTCACTGCTCACCACTGCCCACAATGTTTGAATTTATTGGAAATTTTAGACTGTGGCTGATGAACAAATTTAAATTTTATCCAAATTGGCAGCATCATGTTTGGACATTTTGAATGGGATGGCCAGATTGAAGCAAGGGTGATCCTCACAATTCATGGCACAGTTTTCCATCAGTAAGCTACTCTTATCTAGAAAGCTCAAGTTAATAAATTTGGTAAATTTTGTTTGTGCCTGGAGAATTTGTTTATGCCAACTCAATAAATGATCTACTCATAGACGGGACTTTGGTCGGCTTTTTGTTTGTTACAGCGGTTGGGTTTCATTTGTGATCCAGCAGCCACTTAAAATGCTGGACAAGGATTGCCAGGCCATTAAGAAGTAAAGATGAGTGATCCTAAGCCTTCTCCATCCCACTTACAAATCCCTGTCTTCGTATGGCTTCATACTTCCTCCATCTCACCCCGACACCACTTTCATCTCCAGGCACATTTTTGCAATAGTGTTCCAATTTGCACCAGCACCAATCTGCCCGACTGTCTGTATTTGTTAAATTAATACAGCCTAAAGCACATTATTGAGCATGACTCCAAAACATCAGTAGTTTGATTCCATTAGTACTCCAGAGTGCCTTTCATATGATCTGTCTCTCCCCTCCACTATCTGTCCCTTTTTACTCCTGAGATTTAGGACAGTGTGGCCCAGCTCAGCTCAGCAGCCAAAATCTCTTTTAGCCCCAAGCTAACATGTAGACTTAATTAAAGCTATCTTTGCTGCTGTAATGTTAAGTTTGGTTAGTGCAATTGTAAGTGGGATTCTTGTGACGGGAGTAAAGCTGCAGGTGTCCCGTGGGAAATACTCTGCTTCATCCAGTGGAACATGATTAGGTCTGGTAAATTTTATTTTTTACTCAAGGCTGGTAACGATTGTGCTATATTTGTCACATCATACTGGACATTAGCATTACATTAAGCAATGTTATTAGTGTATTTTAACAAATAATTGCTAGCTTCAAAGGCCATCCTTTCTGTAAAGCAGGCTTGAACACATACAGTATAGGGGTTAGACTTTTTCCTGGGTCAGTGTGTCTTTGTACAGTGTCACTGTCAGAACCCATTGGTATCAAACTACAAATTCACCCTGTCTTTCCATTGTCCTGTGATGACTGATATGATGCTAGCAATTCCAAATTTTGGCTTTTTTTTTCTGGATGATATCAGATCTCTTTCTTCAAAGTCTCTTACTCATTCTTATCTTCACTACTGCAGCAGGGAAGTTAGAAAGGCTGATATTGGATGTGGGAACGAAGCCAAATGTATCTGCCAATGCTTTATGGAGGGTTGTGAGCAGTAAATGGAGTTGAAGTAGATGGACTCTGCTCTTAAGGTAGATTGCCTCTGTTTCCAATTGAAAATCAATAGCAGGGAAGCAAACACTGTGTATTACTTCTCTTTATGTTGCGCTGGCATTAGTTAGACATAAACAGCGGCGTGACAGTCTCCATTTGACAAATTTGTCAACATGTGTTCTAAGGATATTTTACAGTTTTCAGCATGTACAAAGGGTTGGACTTTGTTAGTCTTCCTAATTATAGTAATGTAATGTTATTTATGACAGTAATTCACCTTGAGACGCTGCCATCTCTCACAATGACCAGCAAGATGCAGAGGTGAAAAATAACTAAGTCCATTTGCTCAACGCTGTACTTAAAGTGCAATTATGAGACGCCTGTACTTACAGAGGGATATTGTCTTTCTTACTTCTTAATTATTCAATATTTCTCAACAAAACAAAGATCAGAGAACCCCCTCAAAAAATACACATTTGCATTGCATAATTATGGTTTTTCTTCTGCCAGTCTGTAGTGGATGTCATTGCCTTCCTCATCAGAATGGTTGTACTATTAAACACTGTAAGACAGAAATCAAAATGGACAATTAGCAACAATTAAAGCCAATTAGTGACTAATTACTGCTTTAAATTTCAGATAGCTTTCTCTTTTCTTTCAGACACTCATGAATGTCATTTAAATCATATTTTCTGGTGCCACCTTTTGTTGTTGGCTTGTTGCACACGATGATGATGTCATCACAGGTTTGTAGCGCATCCAATCAGACATCATGGACTTATCCTGTCTGAATCTCCTGCCGTGAGAGTTGGCCTGTCCCATCCTCTTTATTCACTGCATAATTCCACTAAGTGGACATAGTTGCAGTTTATGTGGACCAGAGCCTTGTCCTGCCTTAAGAAGCAACAGATCCACTTTAAAGGATTTTATTAGTCTGGATTCCAACAGTGCATCTCAAAGTCCAGTAATAGTATAAACAATGTTCAGGAGGCTTTTCCGAACTGATGAAAATATAATTCTGAGGGAAATACTGCACATTTTCTGAATTTTATTGATTTATTAAAAAAAAAAAAAATCTAAAACAAGTATTGGCTTTTGTCACTTTAAAATAACATTTAAGTCTTAAACATGTATGTCATACCATTGTTTGACTGCTAAAACTGATTGTCTGAGATTGAAATTGCATTTGCAAACATGAGAGCGAAGAAATAGCATGACAGTTCTTATATATAGAACAAAAAGAAGGGAGAGGAAGGATAAAGGAAATTTTAAAAGGTGCTTAAAAACACAATTTTGGCAAACAACTGAATAGTCTTGAGTTTAAAATCATTTGACATCAACAGTGTCTGACACTGCTCGACACCATTTGTTCTTCATACTGATGCTTTTCAACATTATCTCATGAACCCCACTTTCCCTCTCTGTCTCTCCCCCTGCAGCTGATGGGTCTTTGTGTGCTGTGTGTGGGGGTGTATGCCGAAGTGGAAAGGCAGAAGAATCGAACCCTGGAGGGCCTTTTCCTGGCTCCTGCTGTGGTGCTCATCCTGCTGGGCCTGGTTATGTTTACAGTGTCATTGGTGGGCATGGTTGGATCCCTCAGGGACAACAAGACCCTGCTGCACATGGTAAGAAGAAGGAGGAGGAGGAGGAGGAGGAGGAGGAGGGAGTGTAGCCATGAGCATGTCATTTATAAAGTTTTTTGATTTGACATGATATATATGTGTGTGTGTGTGTGTGTGTGTGTGTGTGTGTGTGTGTGTGTGTGTGTGTGTGTGTGTGTGTGTGTGTGTGTGCACACATGCAACTTTTACAACTAATACAACAAGAATGAAACAGAAAATTAAACATACAAGTGTAATTTATAAACATATCCAGGGTGTTCAAAAGTCGGAGAATTCAGAAACATTTAAAACACAAGAAGTTATGACATTTAAAATTAAGAAGAAATCACCAATCAACCTTTGTGGTACTGACCAGCTGAACTCAACAACTGATTTAAGAAAAAGGCTGATTTTCTTTAGTTGTATCCCTTCAATTGAAGTATGCATTCGGATGACACAGGCACACATGTAACTCAGCTTGCAACCAGATTGTACCTGTTAGAAATATGTCTGTGCCTTAAGTTTCCAGCAAGATCATTGCTTACTAAGTAGCAGTGCGATGGTGGGAAGTAAAGCATCAGAACTAAATGAAAGTGCCAGAAGTCAAATTGTTATTCCAAGCAAAGAGGAACTTTCTCAGCCTCAAATCATTGCTAGATCAAGGTTTCTAAGGGGCAGTGCGTGGAACTCTTAAATCTCTTAGAAACTGGATCAAGTGTAGTCAAAGCATGACCAGGCAGACCAACAGTGACACCACCTTCAGAAGATCGATACATCAAGCTTAGTTCACTTTGAGAAAAAAGCAACTACATCACAGTTACTAAATTTGTTAAATAAAGAATGAAAGACTCCAATGGGCAAAAGTCCTGTCAAAAGAAGGCTGTCTTTTAGTGATCTCAGAGGTGAGTAGCAGTTTCTAAACCTCTTCTCAGGAGGGGGAGCGAGGCCAATCGATCGGAGTGAGCTAAGAAATATCAGCGTTTCACAGTGGATGACTGTAAAAAGTCCTGCTTAAACAGGAGAGAGAATAATACTGCCGTGTTTCAAGCCAACAGTGAAACGTGGTGGTGGGAATATTCAAGTCTGAGGGTGTTTTTTTTTCTCCTCTGGAGTTTCACACCTGCACTGAACTGAGGAGAAATACCACTCCATTCTTCACAGACATGCTGGACCCTCTGGTTTGCATCTATATGGAGAAGGATCCATGCTGCAGCAGGATAATGACCATAAAGCTTTGATAGGAACTGCAAGACCAAATAGGATCAAGGAGTCTTGACTATCACAGACTTTCCTCCACAGTCACCTGACCTCAACCCCATTGAACATTTATGGGGGCACTTGAAGACTGAGAAAGCCCAGCATTCTCTGGGATTACAAGAAGCTCTTTGGAACATTGTCAAACCATGCTGGGATAACATGGGTCATCAGGAGTCCATGCCGGCTTGAGTGCATGCTGTCATAGAAGCAGAAGGGAGGCCTACCAACACTAATCTGAAGATAAAATAGAAAGATAATCTCACATTCATGTACATTTGTCAAAGATTCAACTTTTCACTCAAATTCTTAAAGTGGAAGTAAAAAAAAAAAGCATTGCATTCGAAACAAACTCAAAATAGGAGTGCGCTGACTAATGTTCTCAGACTTTTGGAACCGTTGTATGTGATTAAACATGTGTGTATATGTGCATGCAAGTATACAAATTACACACACATCAAAACTGAGCAATATAAAGTGTGTTCAAAGTTTACACAACAGCAACAGTTTATAAAACCCTTAAATCAGTGATTAATTAGGATCCTTGTTTTTCACCTAAAAATAAAAAAGCACAGCTGTTGGTTTTGTTAGTAACAGAAAAAGCTCAAAGGGAGTTGGGGTATATTAATGTGGTTGCTATGCAACTAACTAATTAGCTTTAGGAGAAGCTGAGGAATTTCATACTGAGGAGGCCATAAAGTTAATGTTACTCACTGGGAAACATATAGATTATGTTCCTTATTACGCTCATATTTGCCTCTTCCAGCACTGTTAGGTTTGTTAAAGCAAGATTTTAACTCTGTTTAACTCAGCAAATATTTCATCACTAATACCAACTAACTGTACTAACTAATAACTACTATCAGTTTTATCTCGGGATGTCTCGATCATGGTCTTATTTCAGCCCCAGTCGAGTCTTTTAGCATTGGGTTACTTCTGATATAGAGTCCCATACTTTCCATAAATGACACAGCTGCCTGTTTCACACTCAAGCTACAACCTGAAAATGATAGGGGAAACTTATTTCATCCCAAAAGGAGTTTTTGTGCCAAAGTTGCTTCCTATACATAGTAAAAGTAATTCAAAACAAAGCAGCAGAAGATATACACTGTTGATTTTAATATATATCTTACACTGATACAACAGCTATCCTGCTGAATTTGGCACACCTCATTTTTCTTGAGCTGAATTTAAATACTGAAGGTCCTGAAGATCAAAACTATAATAAAGTCAGATTGTTTGATATGACAAGAATGAAAGTTGAAGTGGGAGAATGCCAAATTGATCTGATCAGCTGATGGGTTTTCTGAAGATGTATCACTCTGTTGGAGTTGTTGGGACTACAAAAACTTACCCACAGTTTTACAGTGGTGTAACCGAAGTCTTCTCTCTTGTAGAAAGAAAAAAAGACATATTTTATCTGCTACCTGAATGTTTTTTACCCTGCTCTTTGCTAATCAGCATTACCATTTGATATTTAGCAAATCCATTTATTATGCCTGTCTGGGTTTCAGAAATCAGCGTGGTGCACTTAAATTTTCTCTCACACATGCTGTGTAATGCTGTGCTATAGAGGTCAGATATTGAGCGGCGTCGTAACACTACACAGCACACTGTAGACTACAATTTTAGAGTACATCGATTAAAATATTCCAGGATCAGCTCAGGACATGTCCAGTTTGTCAGTAGGCTCTCTTTCATGTGTTGGAGAGGAGCAACTGCTTGGATTAGATCAGTAGATTTGTATTTAGTTTTCTTGGTGCACCAAAGCTCAAAATGTGCTAATGTGAAGTTTGAATGTGTTATATTTCTCCCTCCACAGTTCCTCTGTGTTCTCTGTGTGTTGCTGCTCCTCCAGGCAATCGCACTGACCACTGCTCTCATCTTTGAAAAGAAGGTAAATTTGCCTCACATTTGACTCACATGTTCACCTGTCCTGCATCTTCCTGTGTATAACATCTAATGATAGCTAGCAGCTACAGTCAAGTAACAATGACAATAACAACCTCTCCTCTGTGTTTCTGTCTCTGCTTTTTTTTTAGACGTCTGCCTTGTTTCAGAACAGTATACGAGAAGGAATTAAACACTACTACGATGACCTGGACTTCAAAAACATCTTGGACTATGTGCAACAAAAGGTAGTATGATAACATCAAAACAACAACATGACAGTAATAATTAAAATAATTTGAAAAATGTGATGGTTTTTAGCACCAAGCCTGTCATTTCATATCGAAGATGACATGATCTTTATTTTCACTTGGAATAGTTGGTCTGCTTTGTCACAGATGTTGTGTTTCCCTATGAAAGTTCTTACACTTGTGGCATGGTAAAAAGCCTATAACCACACAAACATCTGCCCCTTCAGACTCTTTTGGTGCGTTATCTGTTCATGACATACTCTATACATTCATCAAGATGAGCACTGTCGGGTTATTTGTCTTGTGAACTGTTTTGATGGTGACATGGTTTTGCAGTTTCTCTAATGAACAACTACCTGACCTGACAGGTAGAATAACAGGACCTACAATGTGAACCATAATTATGGTTTATGTAGCTGGATCAAAGATAGTTCTTTAAAAACAGACATTGTGAAATCCATAGATGCAGGGAAAAAACATTGACAACTATTTAGTTGTTGCAGCTGCCTGCATCTACTAAATCTATCAAGAGAATAAATGGTTGAAAGGAAAATGTTACAAGTTGTTATTTTGGAAATGTTTCATGTCTGAGATACATATTTCATCTGAGTAATAACAGCAAAACTGACATCAGTATTGGCTCCACTGAGGCATATACTATACGAGTCTTTGAACTTGAACTTCAAAACAAATTTGCTGTAATGGATATTTAACCTTTGACGATGAGCTCAGACAACATCTCCTGCCTCTCAGCAATCGTTCTCACAGTTTGGAACCTTTCCTTCAAAGGATACTTTTCCATCACCTATATCAACAGAGAGGGCAATAAATCCTGCTTCCCGTCTTGTTTGGCCTTCTTTTGTTTCCCCCACTGCTTGCAGAAATGTCTTATCTGCTCAGCCGGCGTGGTTCCTGGTATAACAGCATGTAGCTGAAGTCAGGCCATCACTGAGATCGAGATGTCCTTCATTGTCTAGGAAAGGTCTCAGCTAGAGTGGGTACAGAAACCCGGAGTTTATGAGAGTGGATGTGGACAACATTCCTTGTCACAAGTCCCACAAATCTTTTTCAAGTCAGGGTGGAAACATGAGCAATCCATCCAAACAACAGAAAGTACATCACATATGAGCAAAGTAATGCACAGTTACTAATCTCCCAGCTCACAGATCTTCTCTTGTTGTCCCATCCACTTCAGCTATGTTATGTGTGGTAGCAGCCGAGAGCCCACACAGAGTTAACTAAATTATGCAAACATGGGTTAATAAATAAAAGTAACCATTATCCAGCTCAGTTGTTGTTTAGTCAGAACATTGTATTGACTGTTGTTGACAGTCAGGCAACAAGTAGATTCTTAGTTTAGGTTGATGTATTCACACGTGTGTGGTCAGAATGAACAGGGTATGTGCGTGCATGCATAAATCAATGTGACCTGGAAAGAGTGGAGATGTGTATATATCAGTGTTCAATGTCTGTTTATGTCTATGTGCAGTTCCATGAGAACTGAGACATTACAGGTCCTTGCCAGATACAATATGTCAATCTGTACAGTTTTGCACTAACAAAACACTACATTCATTATCTTTAAGTGTAAACTTAGAACTGAGTATTAACAGATGTTGAGGTGATCACTCCTGATAAGCTTCTGGACCCTAGTAGCTCATCCCATACACATATGAAATTAATATAGTTATACTACAGTTGTGTTTATCCATCATCTCTGACTCCACCAGTGGCTGTGGTATCAAGTTTTAAAAGTTCAGCTGAGGGCTACTGGTTAGTTACACTTCATTTGTTGTGTTTTTTTTTGTTTGTTTGTTTTTTTGTTTTTTTATAAACCTCCCTTTGGAAACACTCAGAATGCACACAAGTAGGCCGGGGGGGAAGCCAAGCCTGCTTTTGATTTTGATGATCAAAAGTAAACGCTTATCTACTACTACTCTTCTCTGGACCCACAACTGCAAAAGGCAATAACCAGTGACGCCTTGGACCAACTGAAGGACGAGGACTTTCATAAGGTTGAGGAGTTTGTCTAGCTCATGAGAACTCCAGTCGTCATGTAACAAGAATGCCACCTGTGGACACATTCATCCTCCAAAAAATGGAGGAGCACATCACAGTGAAGCATGAAGATACGTTGGTGGCAGACATCTAAGAGAGCGACTCCAGCGAGAGGATGTCTTTGACTGCAGTGAACACCATCAGGCAGGAGAGGTCCCACCTTATGCTGGAGAAGGAAACATTGACCTTCCTCCTGAAGAACTGCTAACTGTTGGGCCTGTCGCAGCTGACCTGCATACCCCACCTGTGTTGCTCTATACAGCTGTATTTTCTTTTGCTGTAAATAATTGTTTATCTCATTTGTTTTGTATTTCCACCATCACATTATAGAGTGTATAGGAGTGATTTCTTCATAACTATGCTGTTATAGTAGCTACTCAAGAATGCTAATGTACAAACAGTGTTCATGAGAAAATAAATCAGGATTTTTTCTGTTCTTATTTTGTTTCGTTTTGTCTTAAAAAATAAAACAAAGAACTGATAAGAGTACAGTTAAAATCAGATATCAGTCAGAGTAGTAGTACTGATCTTAATATCATTCCTAGTGGCAACACATTTGACACTTTTCTCTGAAGAACTGAAACTGAAATTAACAGATAACTGACTGTCAGAAACTGTGCAGTCTTCACATGAGACCTATTTTGACGTTTCTACAGCAACTCTAGTTTGCTGCAGGAATCGGATGTCCACAAAGACAATTTGTGTAGTGGGGGGGGGTGGGAAGGCATCATGGTGAGTGAGCACCGGCTCAACTCTTGAGCTGAAACAGGTGTGAATCACACAAGTTGTAACTCAGTGGGTTGTTTCATCCAAGAGATCAAAAACAATTTGAGCTTGTTCCACTTTTTCATTTGAGATGAGCCTGCTTGATTCCTAACTGCCTTGTCTTTGATTTGTTTTCCAGTTTTCATGTTGTGGAGGGGACGAATATAAAGACTGGGGAGTCAACCAGTACCATTTCTGCAACGGCACTGGGCCACTAGCCTGCGGGGTTCCATATACCTGTTGTGTTCGTCGCAAGGTGAGTGCTGCTAACACACATACACACAGGACATACGGGTCAAATGCTTTCACACATCTATTTCAGTCATCAAGAAAAAAAAAAAAAAAAGTTTATTTTCAGTTCTGGTCTGGTCTGGGTAATGTTCCCTCTGACTTATTACTAATCAACCAAGAGGAGAGAGCATAAAGTCATATGGGCTGACAGGCAGCTCGTTAATTACATGAATTCATGTCGGGAGATCAAGGGACTGACAGGAAGTCATGCAACATATTACTTCACCTTACGTGTTTTTCTTCTTCATATTTTATTGATTTTGGGCATTAATAATTAACTGGACATCATTTTGTACTGTAGCATTGTGGAGGGGAATACTGTGACTGATTCTCGGTGAGAGGATAATTTAAATGAGCTTCATCTATTGAATCCATTTAAAATTAGAAATGTACTATCTCATAATCCTATGGTCTGTCTACGTTGCTTTTGCCCCACCAATGAACTGCACCACACCTGATTGATATATTGAAAAGAATGCCATAAAGCAAAGAATCACAATTTGAATTAATGATCAGCTGAGTTCTCATGCTGTTTAAATTAGCCACCTTTTCAAACAGGCAGTTGGCCACGTGTCATCTGGAACCTGGATCACATGCAGTGTTTGGTTGCTTGGAAGGCCATAATCAGACTGACGACGAACATAAATAGACTGTAAATAGATTAAATTCATCCCTTTCTGTTTGCACTGACTTTCAGTTTCGACTCTATGATGAGGACGCTTTTCAGAGTAAGCTGTTCGTCCAGTTAATTATCAAATATTGATACCATGTGATCGGGAAATGGGCCTGCTGCAGACAGCCGTCCTGTTTGATAATCTTAGTCCCTGTAGTGAGATGGGTCAGATCAAAAAGCCATCCAGTGATGTGTCCTGCCTTATCGAAGCAAGAGGAGACATTTATCTACACAGCAGAGACGTAATTGATTGTGTGAGTGAAGCGTCTTGTCGCACTAACAGGAGGCATGCTGTGATTCAGAGGTGTATGGACTTTTGATAGATCTCTGTTTAAATGAAATGTGGGGCCCTTGTGGCCCCTTCCACCCTCCATATTGCTGGTATGACTCCTGTTTGCTCAAAGGACTGATACCGTCTCTGGCAGAAGAGACAGTTCTTACATGTCAGGGCTGCAGCCATTTTGCAGCCAAGTTCACGCTCGGCTGGCAGGGAGACAGCGACACCCCCTCATAAGGAGCGTTGCTCTAACGTATGTCCCCACGGTGTGGTCATCTCAGCTCAGTTAAAAAATTGCCTCTGACTTTCTCAATCTTGACTGTTTGCACAGGTCGGAGAGGTCATCAACACTCTATGTGGTTTCCAGACTCTGAATCAACAGGTAAGAAAATAACTAGTTCAGATTGAAGACAAATTTTGTCTATTGGTTTTTGTGTCTATACTCCTGACTCAGCACGAATGTGTCACACAATGAAGATTATGATAACATTTTTGTACTAACTAACTCAAAGCAGAGGTGAACCTCCAATTTTTTTCTTTCATCATATTATAGCTGCAGCAAACAGTCACTTAATCAAGAAAATAATCAGCACATTAATCGATAGCGAAGATGTCAACAATGTATGATTATTTTCATTATTACTCGGTTACATTGGATTTATTGAATCACATTTACTTCCTTACTTATGTTGTCATGAGTGATAGGAATGGACAGTGTGGATAAAATCTAACATCTTGGTTATCTTAAATTGTTACATTTCAATTTTTCTAGAATTTTAAATCAGAAACTCTACACTTTAACTGGTGAGACAGGAGTTGCAATTATCAGAGGAAATGCGCTGTTTTTCAGTGAGATTAGCACTGACCAAGATCGTTCATCAAACAGCGTCTACAAAACAAGACAACAATCATTTTCAGCATTTTTTTTTGACAGCAGATCAGTTTGAAATATTACAGGGAGTAAAGGAACAAAGGACCAACACAGCGAGCTGTTAGATGAAGAGCTGCAGGCAAGAGACTGCAAACCTCCAACTTCTCAGCGAGGTGGCCGACCAACTTTCACTGTGCCCCGCTGTTTGCAGACTCACGCTGTGTGAAACATGAAATAAGATCACGCTCGCTCACAGAATGAAGGAAAAAAGGCCAATTATTGCCTGATGTCTGTGTTAAAACAGTCCGTTTGTTTTGCTGCCTCCAAAATTCTGGGGTCTGTAATATAAAACTGCATTTGCTGTTAGCACCAGTAGCTACAGGTGTCGGCAGATTCACCAGACATGTAGAATAATGGAGGATGGGCTGAAATATTCTTCACAAAGAAACCGTGTTGCAATGTAGGAAAAGGAATTTACTGACTGCATTGGACTGAATACAACAGTGTTTTTGGAACACCACTTTTTAAAGATGCAAAATCCTTTCACACAGTTTTGGGGGGGTTTGTTCTCCTGAGATACCATCACTCCAATTAGAAGAGAGTCCTCGTCTCTGAAGCCTTTTCTCTTGTAAAAGTAAAACGACAACAAAACAACAATTTTTTTTTAATTAAATATGATTTGATTTAATTGAAATTTGATTAACGTTCTGTTAATCCCATATTTGTGCAGCTTTTCTATCAGTCCCATATTTATGCGCTCTCCTATCAGCCGTTTTAAACCGTCATAATGATTTTCTCTGGCTTTTCAGACTGTCTGAGCTCCTCACCATGACACTCTGTGACACCATTAATTCTTGGCAGCTTGACAGCTGATTCGGTGCCGCTCTGTTTTTGCAAGTTGATGGGAGACTCTTTCAGATAATTTTTATTCATGAGGAGACTAAGCAACTCTATAAACTGGCTTGAAAAACAACTCACTAGCCTGGCAACAGTACGGCTGCACACAACCCATAATGCAACAGTCCCCGTTGGAGCCTTTGTCTCTGTGTTATTCCTAGTGTGTTGTTGCTAGATGGGAGGAAATGCTTATTGATTGTGCCACTTTTTCCATCCTCCTCCATCTAGTTTTTTCAGAGACTACAAATACGCAAATAGCTGATATTGAAATATTTTCTACTGTTTGTGACAATTTTATCAGGTTAGAACTTCACAGGTTGAAGTCTTTTTGTTGTTGTTTGTTTGTTTGGTTTGAGTTTAAAACTGAGACTTTTCTCTTGTTGTCTTCCTCTGCTCTGTGCATCAGCGTGAAACCCTGCATGAGATGATCCACGTGCGAGGCTGCATCCATGCCGTCAACCTCTGGATGAGTGACAACATTGGAATAACCATTGCACTCTGCTGCGCCATTGGGCTGCCTCAGGTAATTGAAAACTCACAGGACCGACTCGCTGAAACTGAACTGAGCTCGAAGCCCTCTTTCCAATCAAATGCAAATGCTCCAACTTAGCCTTCATATTTGAACTGTAAACTCCTCATTTCCAGTCAAATAGTCACAATTTCGTTTTCCTCCTAGTAAAACTTCCTGGCAAATAGTTCATGTCTTCTGTGCTGCAGGAAAAGCCTGATTTAGCCCTGTCAGAATATTCAACATCGTGAGCAAAAACTAAACTGATTGTAGTGTTGCTTTTAGTTTTCAAAAGCTTCACTGGCTCATGTTTTGACAGTTTCAGTGCTGTATGCTTTTTGGTAAATCTGAAACCTGCACATTACAATGTTCACAAATATTCCCATGCATATATTCAGACTTGTTGCAGCCCCATCAGAAAGGAGTAATTACTTTTCTGAAACATCTGCATAAATTACATCGGTTCTCTCCAGCACCACTGCTTCAAACTAAATTTTAGCTCACACACAGTGAAAGAAATTTAGTCCAATTAAAAATAAACCCAGACTCTTGCAGTTAATCGCTCCCTCACACCACTGTTTTCTTGAAGTTAAATCAAAAGCATTTACTTTTTTGCAGCCGTTTTAATTTGTTAAACAGACATGACTGTCATTCCTAATTGCTGTAGCTTGTGTACTCCTACGTCTGATTCTTTCAGTATACTAATCCTATAAATAAGTGTTTCTTGACACAAATAATGACATGACTACAGGAGATACTGGGCCAATGTCGACCAGATCAAAGCTTGAATGAAAGCATAGTTTGGAGCAGGTTATTCAACAGTGCTGTGTCGGACTGAGCTCTTGTTTTGTTGGCTGTGATAGAAGGTCAAGATATGGCAGTTTTAAAGCGAAGCAGTTTCCTTCAGTGTTTCATAGTGGAGATGAAGAATGAAGACCCTCTGCACTAACATCAAAGAGAACAATAATTGGAAAGGAAGTGGTGCCATTATTAGGGATGTCCTCATCAAGTTTCTTCTTATCCCAGATTCAAGTCCTTTGTCTAAATCATAGACTGTATAAAATATGGACGTAGTGTCCGTGACGTCACCCATAGGTTTCTGAAGAGCAAAAATGAAGCAAATCGTAGTGCGTAGCCATCTTGGTAGCCTACCTCCGGTTACTCCAAATATGGACAAAGAGGTGGAGCGAGGGCGGAGCTGAGGCGGGTCAAATGAACGCTATTGGCTGAAAAAAAGCCGCTTTATTCGAAATAATCAAACTAGCTACGGCTAACCAGCTAGGTTAAATGCTAAATGTCGTTGCTAGGGATGAGCCGGATACTCGTTTCAAACGAGTATCCGTTACGGATAAAGCATGTTTGACGAATACGATTATGATACGAGTAAAATCTGTTAATATCTGTGTTCGTGCTGAAGGAAAATCCTCATTGTGGAACTGACTGTCTTCGCGCTCTGTGATTGGCCAGTCACACACAGCGCCCGCCCCTCCCTACACAGACACGTCTCTGCCATAGACTGTATGGTCTCTGCACGTCTCTCCCAACATACGCGCGGTGCATTTGACAAGACAGAGCTGAAAACGGCTCGCGTCTGCTCGCGTCGCGACGGTAAATGCCTCCGCTCCGGTCCGATTTTTTTTTTTTTTTTTTTTAACCGTCTGCTTGCTCTTAGTTTGGCTGGTGATATGAAGTCAATTGAAAAACTTTGCTCGTACTGAACGCGGCGCTTTTGAGAAGAAGTGAACAAGGATGACATTATTTCCCTGTTTGCCATCACTAGATGTTTGCATGAATCATGAAGTTCACACAGATCATTAAAAAATAAACAGTCTCACAGACCACTTACACACATACACACATATAGCTGTAGCTGAACACACAAAGTAGCCTATATTAATATTTTTATTGTATGTGGCTGCATGCAGTATCTGACACTTTCTCTCTGCAGTTCATGAAAATAATATTATTGAGATATACTGTATATAGGCTTTGAATACAGTAGATTAGCAACTTCTGATCAATCCATATCAATTTCAGACTTAAAATAATGTACAGTTTTAAGCCTCACCCATTTCTGCACTCACTTCCGGTTTAGGCCCCGCCCACTCCGAATACAGATACAGATACAGATAATGTAGATGGTTAAACAGATACGAATACAGATACAGATTGTGGTGTACTCGCTCATCCCTAGTCGTTGCTAGCCGGCTAACCCCACGACGATCTCTTTCCCAAACTCAGTGACTAGAATTAGCCGGGGTGACGCCCTTTAGACCGTCAGTGGCTAGTTGTCAATCAAAGTGGCGCCACTTAGATTGACAGCTATGAATTGTGCTTAATGATGTATGCTGTATATTTTAAACGAACGCCTTATAAAAAAATTCGCTCCCCCCCCAGAGTTGTCATGGAGTAGAAAAACAGCTTATGAGACTAGAGCCATGTTTTGAACCAGGCTGTAAATATGTTTTTTTCTGTCGTAAAATCAGACATTTTAACATGGGGCTCAAATGTAATTGACTCCCTTCTGTGGCCTGCTCTAGCGGTTATTCGAGGAACTGCAGCTTTTTTGCACTTCTGCATTGGCTTCATTTTTCAGCGCCGGAGGTTGCCGCTTGGTCTAAATGTTAATTGAATATGTATCTGACACATTGAAGTTACATCTGGAGCCTTCTAAATTTGACAGTCTTTGGCAGTGTAGACTTTAAATTTTAGAAAGAGCATGCAGAGAAGAGCCTGTCGTCAAGTTAGTCACACAGTTAATGTTAAATAGCTGATATGATCTGCCGTCAGCAGCATTGGTCATTTCAACAGGTGAAAGCTACTTCAGCACTGGCAGGAGATAAGAGAGCAGACAGATAATAGATTTGTTACTGTTTGAGATAATGGAGCTAATCCGTGTATTGTGTCAAACCAGAGTGCGACCAAGTAGTTTTTCACATTCTCACACTCCAGTTCTCATATGAGGTGAAAAGCTGTACTTTAGACCCCTGCTGTCGAGAAGGGTGCCACAGCAATGGCAAGCTGAGCTGGACAGAATATTAGAGTTCAGTAGACACAGGGTCAGGTTTTGATGGACAGTACCGATGCATTAAAATATATCCAGAATGGCCCCAATGCATTACCTAGGATCAACGAAGGACATCGCTAGCTATACAACCAATCCCGTATATTTAATAAGTGTGGCTATAGCTCACTAAAACAGGAAGTGTTTCCACAGTCTGTATTCCCATTTCAGACCTTTCCTGATGTCCTCCATGTTCCTCTACATAGACACAAGGGAGCTGCCCACATATCAGATGTATCCCGTTAGTTTTCTGTTATAACCAATAGTTTTTATTACCTCAACTTTGAGAAAATCTCTTCTCAGAAATCATGTTTTACTGTGAGGTTGCCATGGCAGACGGCTCTGAATACAATACCCATGAGCCTCAGCAGCTGTTGCCATGGAGAAGAAGCCAGTCAGAGGCGTGAATCACAGCGGGAGCAAATTCAAACTGCTTTGTTTTGTGGTGCACATATCAGAATTATGACCTCAGTGACTGGATGCTTCTTGCCAAAATGCACACTTGGAGTTGTAGTAGCACTTGTTTTCCCAGCACACATGGTGTCTGAGTGATCTCAGCCTGCGACTGAAATGATGAATTAGTCAGCGACAGAAAATTAATTGATGGCAATTTGCGATCATTCGTCAGTCAAAATCAGAAATAATTTATAAATAAATAAATGAAAAGTAATGAATGAATCAACAATGAATTGTTTAAATGAGGTGATGAGGTTTTTTCAGACCCACAGATTCACAGAGAGTATTTGTACTAACAAGGTCTCATGTCTTCCTGCAGCTGCTGGGCATCGTCCTGAGCTGCGTCTTCTGGAACCTGCTGGTGGACATGAGCGAGTCGGCCGACATGGTGGACTTCAAGCTGAAGAAGGCGGAGGTGGAGTACAGCGAGCTGGACCTGGCCGGCGCCGGCTGGTGTATGTGCCTGCCGAGGGACGGCGGCTACCTGCCCGTCCCTGCCTCTGAGCCCGAACTCGACCCCATTGACGTTCACCTGGAGAAGCTCAAGAAGCAGCCGCCTCGCACGCATGCCCAGCTCCGAGAACTGCAGCAGTCCAGATCGGCCACTGGGCTGGACGAGGTAGACGTTGGCCGGAAGCAGAAAAGGGAACACTGAGCGGTCTTTTTGCCCTTTCTTGCCTTTTGGGTTTTTGCCTTTTTTTTCTCTCATTGTAATCATTGCATTTGTTGGAGTTGTGTTGCACTACGTAATGGTTGAACCTGTCAGTCATTGGATCAAGAGAAATTTGGTGAGCTAAAGGGATCAGAAGTACTTTGGCACTTTGTTGATGAATTTGTTTACAATGAAAATTAAACAACATGCAACATTGGCTATTTAAAAAAAAAAATCTTTTGTCTTGTTTGTGAAAGTTAATATTCAAGGATTTATGGCATTATATCACATTTTAATTCATTTTTTTTAGCCTTTGAAATTGAGCTAATGTCTCATGTGCTAAAGCTTACCTCAGGCTGTTTTGAAAATAGCCCAGTAGTCAGAGGACAGTACTATGTGATGTATAAATTAATGGTAGCTTGAAAAGACTTTTTTTCGGTGTCGGAGAAATAGGAATAGCCAAGTATGTCTTGCGTGTAGCGTCTGTGATGGATGTATACAGTTTGTGTATTATTTTATTTTATTATTATTTAGAATTTGATTTTGTGCAATCGGTGTACATTGTAAGACTGATAGTTGTGGAATAACATGGGATGCATGTTTTGTACTGTATATGAAGTAAGTTTAAAAAAAAAAACAACTCGGTTTACATGTTAGGCTCTCATCAGGGGGGCTTCTGTCTATTCCATTTTTAACTAAACTTTTTATTCCATCTTTTGAAGGAAACAACTAAAGGGATTATCCAAAACTACGAATCCAGTGAAAAGCTACTCTATGACGTTTTTTTGTATCTGAGTTATGCACTGTTTTGAGCTTCCCCCTAGCTCCTGCCTTGTATCAGCACTACTGTTCTTGTCAATAAAGCTGAATTTGTCTACTCATTTTTCTGCTGAGTTTTTGTTATGAAGGACGGCACACATTTCAACCGCAGACTGAAAAAAAATCCTGCCTCCAGGGAGGATTATTTACACGCTTAACCTCAAATGTGTCCTGTGGAGTTTCCTCGCAAACAAAAGTCATATATCCATTGTGTTGCTCACATTGTGCATCCTTGAGCTCTAACAAAGGTGAATGTGTTTCCTTCCTCTTAAAATATTTGCCAAGACAATTTTTTATATTTCCAATCCAGCATTGTTTAGATCCATGTTTACTAGCTTGCAGTCTTCTTCGCTGCCTTTGTTGGCACATTGCAGCACATCTTGGGGTTTTGAACAGAGGAAAAGTGTGAACCTTGGCATAAAATAGGAGCCACTCCGAAGAAAACAGCTCCATAGCTACTAGGGGCAAAAACTTTGCAGAGAATTAATGTTCCTGCCAACAGCAGCATTTCTGCAATAGAAGGGAAATGGCTTGAAATCCCACTGGAAAGAATCTAATTGTATATTTTATAATGTGATTATTATCTTGTAATATAAATCCAATTTTCAGAAACTGATTAAAAAACAACTAAAAACTGAGACAAATCACAGAATCCTTCCCTCAGAATATCATCCCCCCCCAGAGGTCGAATGCCATCACAGTACGCTCAAACGGCAATGAGAAGCAGCACAAACGCTGTGAAATCTTAACTGCAACACAAAGGTAAATACACAGGGATCCGAGCACCTGACACAGCTGCAGTTAAGCTGAAGTTAAGCTTCACTGACCTGAGGCAATCTGGAAGCCAAGAACGTCTCTGAATGAGACTTGAGCAGGTGGTTTAACACACTTTTGTTTCCACGCTTGGCAGACTCAGACACCCTCCTGCAGGGAGCGCTGCCAGGAGCTGATCCGGCCGTGGACTTAACTGTTACTGGCAAAATTCCATGTTATGGGAAATATGCTAATTTGTCTTCTTGCTGATAGCTGATGATGATACATGGCACATGATGGTGATACATGCAGGGACTGATTGTGAGTATTGCATGGCTGTGGTATCAGTCTTCATATAACTGTCTGCCAGAAAGTCAATTCCCAAAATGTTGAACTTTTTCTTAAGTCTTCTGTCTTAACCCAAACTATTCTCAGTAACTGTTTTTTTAATTAAATCTATTCGAGTGATGAAGCATCTCTTAGTTTGAGTACTGTTCTCTCAAAACTTAAAAAAGCAAATATAATTGGAGCCCCCCTGTAGAGCAGCTGATTTGATTAAAGCCTGGGCCCTTTGCTGCATGTCATCCTCTCTCTCTCTCTCTCTCTCTCTCTCTCTCTCTCTCTCTCTCCCTCCAGCTGTCGCTATCATAAGAAAGCAGAAACGCCAAAGAAAAGCACAAACAAACGCGTATTCATAGAGTGACAAAAAATCTTTAAGGGCTTCATTTTCAAGTGTGTCTGCAAATTTCTCTCTCATTTCACAAAACCCTCACACCCTGCTCTCTCCCTGGACGAGATACACCAGCCTTATTAAGACCTGGTCATCTCTCCTCATTCACTTCTCACCTCTCTACCTCCCTCGCCGTGATGATCGAGAGACAGCGGGTGGAATAATTACAGCAAGGAGCTGGATTGCGTCAACTCGATGGCCTGAGTGCAGGATGTGCGCACATCCAAACAAGCCGTGATTATGATAATGTGGACATGAATGTTATGATCAGCAGGACACACACACACACACACACACGCTCGCAGCGTTTCCACACCCTCGTCCATCAGGAAACAGGCTCGGCATCAATATCACTTGTTGCAAAGAGCACATATATTGAGCACGGATAATAATATACAATTTCCAGGATTCTTGGAAAATTGCTGATATTACGGTGAACAGCCATAGCAGCAGCCGCCAGCACATATTGTCATATGGTGAAGACAACAGCAGAACTACAGACAGATTATATAATTTTGTGTTTGATCATTACATCATCCCCATCATCATCATCATCCCCAGTATCAGTATTATTAAGCTGAGAATGTGTTTCATTTAATGGACGAGGTGAAGCAGAGTTCGCTAAACACTAAGCTATATGTATGTATGTCTGAATGTCTGATATATATAAACAACACAACCTCAATATGACTGTGACAACCAAAAATATATGACTTAGTCAGAATCCACAGTCCAAATCAAGTGCGTATGTTCCAGAGTAAGACTGCAGCTTTGGAAGATCATGACTTGACTAACTCCACTAATTCAGACAGGTGAAGCCTCATATTAGCTTTTGGTCAATTTTGAATGGCAATGGCATAAGAGCAGATGACGGCACACTAAGCTCAAAGGATAATACACATGGTGTTTCTCAAAGCAATATGAAGAGGAGGAATGATTACAGCAGTTTTGCTGTATTGTTTTGAGACACAGTTGAAATATTGTAAACCTACAAATTCTTTAACCTAAGGTCCAGAATGGAAAATGGAAAAACTGTTGTGCTTGAGTAAAGCTGGGCGTGGTCTTCCTGGTCCCTCCTCGTGCCTGCCCATCTACAATCAGGCTGTATTTAACCCAAGCGGCAACCTCCGGCGCTGAAAAATTAAGCCAATGCGGAAGTGCAAAAAAGCTGCAGTTCCTCGAATAACCGCTAGAGCAGGCCGCAGAAGGGAGTCAATTACATTTGAGCCCCATGTTAAA
>JBBMOC010000020.1:46668-58731 GCA_037975185.1 Centropyge bicolor | reverse complement strand
AATTCATAGCTGTCAATCTAAGTGGTGCCACTTTGATTGACAACTAGCCACTGACGGTCTAAAGGGCGTCACCCCGGCTAATTCTAGTCACTGAGTTTGGGAAAGAGATCGTCGTGGGGTTAGCCGGCTAGCAACGATATTTAGCATTTAACCTAGCTGGTTAGCCGTAGCTAGTTTGATTATTTCGAATAAAGCGGCTTTTTTCAGCCAATAGCGTTCATTCGACCCGCCTCAGCTCCGCCCTCGCTCCACCTCTTTGTCCATATTTGGAGTAACTGGAGGTAGGCTGCCAAGATGGCTGCACACTACGATTTGCTTCATTTTTGCTCTTCAGAAACCTATGGGTGACGTCACGGACACTACGTCCATATTTTATACAGTCTATGATTTAACCCCGGTTCAGACATCCAGACTCCACCAGATCGTTCAGTCTACATAGTGGTACAAACATCAAGGCCTTTTTACCTGAGACCTCTTTTGACCTTCTGCTTTACTGTACTCTTCCACCTCCACCTGACCGCGCCAGCCGAGTCTTCAAACTACCTCCATTTGTGTGCCTTAATAAAACTGTCGAGACCATTTCTGTTCCAGCTGTGTCTGCATTTGGATGCTAACAGAGAACTGCCCTTAACGCTTAGTTACTTTTCACCACTGATGTACAGCCTCGAGTGTGAAACAGTCTACACAGCAGAGCAGATCTGTCTCAGTCACCTGAAAACCTGTGGTTGAAGAAGTATTGTGATTCTTTATTGAAGTAAAACTTAGAGAAATATTATTGCAGAATCTACCTAAAGTATCAAAAGCAAAAGTACATGAGTATCTTTGAAATGGTAAGAAGAATTTTGATGGTTCACCTGATGAAAGTGGGGTCATTTTTATTACACTGTTGGATGGTTTAGTCTACAACAGTGCATCATACTTTATAAACTGGGCTGAGCATCAGTGATTTCAGTGAGAGGAGGTGTGTGTGTGTGCAGAGCCTAAAGCAGAGGTCATCAAAAGGCGGACCGCGGTCTGGATCCGGACCCAAAAGCTGTGCCATACGGACCCGGACCTATAAACAAAGCAGAAGGCTATGATTTAAAATCTGACGGGTCGCTTCTATTTTAACCCAGCGCAGCTTTTGTAGTGTTTACGGTAGTGGTTTAGTGGATATAAGGAAACGCACGAACCAATTACATGCGAGTTAAACCATTCCACGTGATACCATTCAGCCAATCAAGTCTGTGCCTTCCAGGCGGAAAATATTGCGACTCGACAGTGTAGACAGATGAAAGAGTTAGAGTCAAGTTGCCCATATGGAGACGCTAGAAAGAAAAAGAAAGATAGTGATACATATAGAAAACAAAGGGAGATATTTCCTGACTTTACTTTATTTTTCTGAGCATACACAATTTTCACATTGTATTTATTTTCTCTTATTTTGAAAAGCAGCCGTTTTTTATTTAGTAAATGAGAGAACATTATACATATCGGCAGTCATATACATAAGTTCAGTTCTATGTTACTTGACAATAAATGTTGTCAAAAAGTTTTCGAATTGACCTGAATTCATTTGATTTGACAGGTATTGAATGCATGCAGATGTTGATACAACTACTAGGCTACTTAAATATAGATCACATTATATAGTTAGACATTATGATCTTCGGACCTTTGCATGAAGAAATTTTCTCCCACTGGACCTCTTTAAATTTTAGTTGAATACCCCTGGCCTAAAGGATACTAAAAGACAATATAGTGACCCCAGCTAAAACCTGTTCACTCTGCCGCTGTCTGGCAAGCAATACAGAAGTATCCGCTGTACCACCAGACCACAGAGCAGCTTCTTTCCTCAGGCTGTGAGACTCCTCAACTCATCCTCCACATTACACCATGAGTAACAGCTTTTGATTTGTGTGTAGAATAAGTAGACTACAGCTTGCATTTCATTATAGAATCCTGTGTTGAACAATGAATACATGAAGCACGTCAACTAATAACTGTAAATGTGGTGAAGTAAAAGGTGGTAGAAGTGTAAAGTAGGACATGGAAATAGACAAGTACAACACTTCAATAAATGTAGTTACTTTCCACCAGTGCTGTAAACCCTGCAGTGCCTCTTTATGGCTACAAGGGGTCAGGCTGGGGGAGTAAATACAGTAAATCAATGAAGACCTCTTTGATCTCAGTCGTGTATGTGTGAGGCCGTGTCGAATGAAGATGTTCCTCATGAGGAATACAGCTTTTTTCAGCTTGTGTTTTTCTTATCGTATTTTTTTTTCTTGTGTAAAGAGCACACTAATGTCCCAAACATCAGTCTCTGACATGCCTGTGAGCTAACTCTCTTAACATTAGCCGCGCCTGTGCCTGTGATTGCATTACCTACATATGTGGCATCAGTTACACAGAAAGGTTCACCAAGCAATCCGCAGTCAATTTCACACTAAACGCTCCATGTGCCGTGGGATAAAAAGACCGATTTGATGCTTTTACCAGAAGCTTCTCCCTCAGGGTATCAAGGCTACTGATTTCTTGCACTGGCTGGATGGACAGGGGCTTCTCATCATATATGCCCCCTGTGTCTCATCCTCCTTCTTAACCTTTTTATACTTTCACCGCTCTTTATAGCTGCACCTCTTCAGATCTGCAGTCCCACTCCATTAGGTTTTCACGCACTACCTTTAATAGCCTCTCTCAAGACTTCTCTGCTGTGGTACACTGTGAGGCAAGGCAGAGGGATTATCATCGACACCATCAGCTGAGCCAGCTTCCACTGGATTTATTATCTAGAGCTGGGAGTTTTTTTTTTTTTTAAGAAGCAGAAAGTTATTTGTCATTTTGAAAAGTTAGAGATTTCCCCCCTTCAGAAGATATCACAAGTTGTTTTGTGATGAGGCTCTGTAATGGCTGCCCTCTCTGCCTCCATTACAGTTACTGATTTTCTCCCTTTGACAGCACAGAGACAAAGGTGTGAATTGCTGCTCTCACTTAAAGATGAGTGCGTGACCATGCAAATATACCTAAAGATATTAGCATATTTATACTGTAATTATTTCTACCCCCTTGGTCAGAACGCATTATCATCATCTGTTGTGTCACTATGATGGATTTCATGGATGGATTGCAATAACGAAGATGCCATCCGCCTCGATTGTGAATCGCCGGGCCACTAGCTGGAGTGGATTGTATTTTCCTCTATAATGTGAACCAAGGTTGCATAAGTACCCATGAGCAAGGCAATGAGGCCTGCTGTAAGTGCACAATATGCAGAAACACTCTTATATGACTTTATATGCTTGATTGAGAAAATAACAGGATCCTCTCTCCTGTGCTTTGTATCCTGGAACTTCAGGGTTGATGAACGGCCACCCATTCACCAGTCATTAAGGACACCGTGTGGATGAGTTAGGAGTGACAGTTTAATCCCCCCCTATAGAAACATTTCAGAATGGAACTGGAAAGAATTTTTTTCCAACAGTGACATACATCTATAAATATTTTTACCTAAAGCTACAAATATACAGTCAAAGTTCTAATGTTCTAAATGTTCTAAAGAACCTCCAGCCCGTGATCATTTCAAAAACACCTGCATTATTTTTACCTGGTATTTGAGGCTTTTGCAAGCAGACGTCACTATTTTCCGTGGCCTTTGTGTCATTTTGCTGCTAAACTCTTCAGATGAGCTGTGATGAATTTTCTCGCCTAAGTGCAGGACGTCACCGCGTGGCCTTCAGTCTGCTCACTGGTCAGGAAGATCAATAATGATGGTGCTCTCACAGTGGCAGAAAGCTCACGGCTTAAAGGGTCAGTTCACACATATCACAATAGAGTATATTTTCCCCACTGATGCAATGTAGCCATGTGGATAGTTTTGCTTTCCTTTCTTGCTGTTCTGCTGAAATCTTGAAACTTGTGAGCAATTAAACAACAGGGATCGACCTGCCTTCAGATTATTAATATTCTGGGAAATATTCTTCATTCATGCTTACTGGGTGGTGTCACAGTTATGCCAGTCAGGCTTCTGTTTTTGTGTTAGTTTTTGGTCAGCCTTAGTTTTTGGTCTATGCACATTCTGCCTGATGTGTATTCGTTCAGCACTGGTTATGTCCTGCCATGTTGTGTCTTAGTTTTTTGTCTTAGTTCTGTGTCTAAATTCATGTCTTAATTTTTTCAGTCATGTCATAGTCTTGTCATAGTCTTGTCATGTTGTCGTCTTGTCTTGTCGTAGTCTTGTCATGCACTTGTCTTGTCGTAGTCTTGTCATGCCCTTGTCTCGTCTTGTCGTAGTCTTGTCATAGTCTTGTCATAGTCTTGTCTTGTCATAGTCTTGTCTTGTCATAGTCTTGTCATGTTGTAGTCTTGTCATGCCCTTGTCTTGTCGTAGTCTTGTCATGTCATAATCTTGTCATAGTCTTGTCATTTTGTCGTCTTGTCTTGTCTTAGTCTTGTCATGCCCTTGTCTTGTCGTTGTCTTGTCATGTCATAGCCTTGTCATGTTGTCGTCTTGTCTTGTCGTAGTCCTGTCATGTCTAAGTTCTGTCTGACACTATTCACCTGCCATAGATTCTCACCTCAGGTCTCTGTTCTTTCCTTATCACCCCGCCTCTGCCTCACCTCACCAATCCAGCCACTCCCTCCTCATCCTATCACCTGTTTTCCCAGCTGCAGCTAATCATCTATCAGAACTCTATATAAGTCAGTTCATTTCAGTTTGCCCTTGCTGAATTGTTCTCTTCATGTTCATGTTCCTATCGTTCCCACTCATGTTGTACTTGTCATGTCATGCCATGCCCGTTCCTGATGTTTTTGTGTTTGGATTTTTGACATTCCTGGACCCGACCTTGCCGTGAGTCTTTGTTAAGATTTCTTCTGTTTTCATTGAAGACTTTTCTAAGCATTGGTTTGTGTGATGCACTTGAGTCCACAACCACCCATCATGACATGTAGTGAATCCCTCTTTAGCAAGAAGTCCTTGCCTTGAGTTCTTTGAGGAATGAAGGATGAGAGGCAGTGAAGGACGTTCCTGAAATTACCATATTCCATGATCATTAAGAAGAGTGATTGTCAGACTTTGCTACAGCACCATTATTGATCCACCTCCATGTTCAACACACTGGAAATCCCTGTTCATCTTTTCAATACAAAGCACCAGAGAACATATATAGTAGCACTCACATGCCTGATGATGGCAGTCCTGGGGAGCTCATCCTGTCCTGTGAATGAGGATATATGGCATACCTGGCTGAAATTTCCACTGGCTCTGTCATAAGCCTGGGAAAAAAACGGAGTGAAAGATGAGCAAGAACAGAGGTTATCTCAATTGACAAACCTGATTCAGGTAAATATCTATTGTACTTTACTGCCTATGTCAGTCAAGCATCTCGGTCCAGACTGATATTTCCCAATAACTCTTAAACAGATTAAATAGACAGATGTTTATGTTGCGTACATAGAGGATGATTTCACATGACTTTGATGAACTTCTGGATTTTAGTGCAACCTTAAGGTTCATATTTTTGGTATTTAATGAAATGTCTCAAGAATTATTGGATAATTTGCCAAGAAATTTGGTACAAACAGTCATGGTCCCCAGAAGCACACTGACATCTGACCTTGATTCTCCCTCTAGCACCACAAGCAAAAGTAGGCTAAATATTTTTTTTTTTCTTTGTGAAATATTAACATTTTCTAGTTGGATTGGTAACAATTTGGAAGAGACATTCATGTTCCCCAGAGGATGAATGCCTTCTGTGACTGCTCTCACAATGTATTATGACATTTGTAGTTTTAAGTGAAACGTCAAATTTGGATGAACTGTCATGAACTTTGTTGCAGGTGTCCACCTCAAGATGAGTTGCAATAACTGCAATGGTCTCATAACTTTTCCTTTAGTGCAACATTCCTATTCGCTGTACATGTTGTGCTGTGTTTAGTGCAAGTTTATGTAAATAATAAGAATGAACATGTGGGTGCTACATTTGAAGTAGCACTTACATGCTCAATTATTGCTTTCTAAGTAGTCTAACTGGTCCTAAACATAATAATAAAAAATGGTTATCTTTGCTGATCAGATAAGCAACTGCTCCTCTCTCCAAATCCAAAATCCATTTTAACCCGCGGTGTGTTTTCACGAGCAGCATCCTGTAACTTCCTCCCCTTCATCACTTTTTCCACAATGCTATATATTGACCTGCCGGTGCAGTATATCCAGAGATTTTCTATCAGTGGTTGCTGTCGACCATATTCTGAAACAGCTTCCTGCCTGGAGCTCTCTGCTGAGTCCTAGTTTGCCTGTTATTGAACCAGTCATGAGAGAGAGAGAGACAGAGTGAGAACCAGTCAGACAGACAGACAGAGACAAATGGAAAGGAGCTTTCCTCTTTGCTGAGTTTGTACCATTCGATAGTTTGTTGGAGTTCCACTGGCATGTTTTCATTGATGCCACCCTCCGAGCAGCAAAGGCCTTTCCTGCTTTCACTCATTCCAGCTGACAACTAATCCAGGTAGGCTGTCTTCTCCTGTTTCCTGTGTTGCTCCTCTCGGCACTGTTGATTCCTCTCTCTGTCTTTCTGAGCTCGCTTGTCTGAACCAGCTGTTTCATTTTCTCAGCCTCTTGAGTCAGAGATGACATTTAGATCCTCGCTTTGTCCTCTTCCTTCAGAACATGAAAATTAAAGAAACGCAATCAGTGATGTGCAGGGAAAGCACTAATGGACGTGTAGGCAGTTTGGAGAAAGGTGGCCTCTCAAATATCAACAGCAGACTGAGGTTCCACTGACATACACAGATCTATGACAGGCAATACTCATCTCTTTTGACTGTAAAAGGGTCAGTCTTCACCTGTAAACCTCTAATATTGTCAGTAACAATAGGAGGCAGATGTACACACACCTGATTGCTCATTTTATTAGAGAGGATGGGACAGTTTTGAGATTGTGGATTAATCCTATGGTAGTCATTGTGTCAGGGTTTTGGAGGTTTTGTTCAGTTGCTAAAAAAATATTATATACTTATACTTATACTTCTGCAAAACCAGCAAATAGTTAACAGTTTCATACGGCACCATCCTCATTTGGGGGGTACTAAAGTTTATTAAAGAAACTTTCTGACAAGTTGATGAGATGTAAAGTAATTTAAATAAATAATTTACATTTAAATTTAAACTTACTGAGGCACTAATGAGTAAGTCTTATCCTCACAACTCTGATCTCTCTCTCACTTTATTTACACACACAAATGCACAGAGAAAATTTAAGAGCTGCACATATATTAGAAACTGTTTTAACTGGCTGCACAAGGCCTCAAACCTTTGGCTGATTTTGTGTGTGTGTGTGTGTGTGTCTATATACATTACAGATTACAATTATGCTTGTGTGATCTTGTTTGAAGAGTTTGTCCATGTTAGTGCTTAGTGTCACATTCAGTGATTCTGCATCATGAAGCATGATTTGAAGAAAAAAGGAATGATGTTCAGAACTAAATCACATTGTCTTTGTTATTTATCATGTAGATGTCATAGTAGTGAAATAATGTTAGTTTTATGTAGTTTCTTTGATCCTCTTCAAATGAGGCATTTTTGCAAGTACGAACAAAATGACACCAAATGTCAAACAAGGTAAATTGTCTCACCACAACTCTCTCGACAGAACGATTTTTTTCAATGTGCCATTTGCACATTTTTGCCTGTTGGTGTTTGTCATAGACTGGCACCAGACTGACAGAGCACATTACCCCATGCGCACGTGTGCATGTTTATGTGTGAGAGTGTGTTAGTGCATGTCTCTATCAAGCGGGTGTTTTGGAGGCAGGGCGAGCCCATTGATCAGACCGTGAGGGGGGGGCAGCCTACAGCTCTCCCTCCAGCTGTCCACTGGGTGTGAAGGACACTGATGTGACAGCACTAATTACAGAGGCAGGAAGCCAGCCTTACAAACATTCACAGCAACAGCTCAGCCGAGCTCTGCTGGACTCAACCCATCCCACACAGGCCACTTTACACCTCTCATCCCTCTGGGGGAGATTGTATTTCAAGTGTCACACCAAAATGAGATATCATCCACGGAGAGGCAAGAGGGACTGCTTTGACTTACAGGATGTGGAAACCAGACATGCTTGCAAATAAAAGGGGAAACTCTGTAGTGAAGCAGGAATCAATTTAACCCACAACTCTAATTACCACAACAGTATTTTGATAATTGAGTACAAGTGATTTGCCTTTTTTAAAAGCGGTGAAACAGCAGCAGAAACAAATGTCCAATCGATTTGATTAAATTTCGTGGTTTTGTTTGTATCACTGGAAATTTTTTTAAACATTAACTAGTTGAGAAATGTGTTTCGAAGGATTGGGGTTTTAATTTACCGTCCTTGTCTGTGATTGGATGAATATTTTAGGTGTTTGTCTGGCAGATACCCTCTAGTGTATTGACAGACCGAGAGCTTCACTGCCCTTGTAGATGTGTGCTAAAGCAAACAAGAATGTTCTTAGACTGATTGACAGTTTTATTGTTATTGGCAATGTATTATTTCTTTCATGAAAACCTGCATTCATGGAGTTTTGTCCAATTAGAAGCAGCTCAACAAGTCATAAACAAAACTTTGACACAATATCACCTTATAAACAAATATGTTGTTTGCTGTCATGTTTCTTAACCAAATGACAAATGTTCTCATTCTTCTTTTGCTAATTAAATGCTTCATTACATTCACCAGGTTTTTTTTTTAATGGTAGCAGCTGCCTGATGCACACGTACCTATAGAATGTGAAAGGTTAAGATTCATTAGTGCAGCTGTGGGATTGGTATCCTTCACTATACTTATGGAAATAATGAAATAATTTTGCACTCGTGTCTGGCGATTTAACAGAGTTGTGGCTCAGCTGCATGGATGTAACTCATTTAAATCAATCAATAATGATGGCAGGAGTATAATAAGTTGGAAATGAAGTGGTTTAGAATGACGTGATGATGTACAGCGCAGACTGTTGCCTGGGCCAGACCAGGATCCTGGTAAGGAGCATGCTAGTCCACCGGCCTGGCTCAGTGGGTCACTTAATGAAATTGAGCCTTCGTTAACATTAACACTGTGCCAAGGCAACAACTCAGCTGTGAAAAAGGTCTGGAGTCAGGTTAATAAACAACACTTGTTTAGAGTATAAGTTAACTCCATTACTCAATATGTATCATATAAATGCTTATACATGAATGTTAATGGTCTTTGGTGTGTGTTCAAAACCTTTATAATGTTATAATATGACAGGGCTGTTAATCTGTTTTGAAGAAGCTTTAATCCGACCCGACATGTTTCTTTCTGAAACTAAACATTATCAGTGTGTTTAGGAGATTCACATTCTTAAGCCAATCTGTCCTTTGTCTACTCCTGATCTAGACGTGTAGCCAGTGAATATCTGTTGTCATATTTACAGTCTGATTAGTAACTTGAGACACTCTCTATAAGATGATACATCAGATGACAGCCATTGTGTTCCACCTCTCTTGCTCTCCACACACAGACTGGTTTCCTGTGTGATGGTCAATTCTACTCCTACAAATTTACTCCGAAGGGAAACCAGAACTCTTCCGATATAAAAATCTTGTCCTTTGCCTACAGATTCTACATTCATGCATATAGCCATTTATATAGATTAGAGTGGAGATGTTCATGTCCCAAAGACTTCATTCACAGAAAAGCTCAAAAATCTCCACTTTGTGCCACAGGCTATATTCACTTCACTTCCTGTCTTCATTTCCCATAGTCACATGGGCAGAATAATCCATCTGTGAATAATCCGGTGAATGTATATACTCTAAGACCAGGGTGGCCTTACACATTGCTGGTGGCGTTCAGTGTATGAATTGGTGCCACGTGCGATACGTTATCCTCACATTTGTTTTAATTAAGCACATTTCCATCGACTTGGCCTCCCTTTTAATTATTTTCTCATTGATCTTTACTGTAGCCCAACATGCAGGTCAGTGAACAAGAGCTGCTGCTGCTGCTGCTGCTGGACAGGGTCTACTGTTACTCATTCCTCATGTGTCTTTTAACTTTGACCATTTGAAATAACTTTGTAATGAAATAATAATAAAAATAACCAAAAATGGTCTCTCTTCTTCCACCAGGATGGAGCATGGAGACAGGGGGATGTCTCAACTTCGCTATGAGGAGGAGGAGGGTGAGTGTGTGTGCACATGTGTGTACGGTTTATAATTATGATAAATCTGCTATAGACTCTTCCCTCTGTTGATAGAAAGAGGAAATTAAGTCATCACACCCACTGTCTCTTAATATTATCAGGAGACAGTAGATTTATCACACTAACTTACAGCTCCTAATTTGTCTCTTTGTTTCTAATTTGTTCTGAGAGTTTGTGTGGGTGAGGGCTGTTAATGAGTGTGTATTTGCGACATATGCATGTTTGAGTTTGTGTGTGTTTTGTCTTCACACTGAGCAGCACATTTGCACATTCTGCTTTTTTTTCCCCCACAAACATCCAATATTGGTTCGCGTCTCCCTGTTGTTCAGTAATTCCACATTGAGTTTTGTGTGCAATCAGTTTTAGAGCGACAACTTAATTGCCAGCAGACGATCAAACTCACATCATAGAGGTCTTTGTTGCAAAACAGGGATTATACAAGCCATATGATAAATCAGGGGAAAGCCACAGGACTGAGCCAGTGTGAATAAACTTGTGCTGCTGTGACTGTGCCACAGACGGCTGCTGTTGTTCATAAGCAAACATGATGTGAAGCATAATTTATTGAGTTTGTTAAAGTGGATTCACAGTCATGAAAACACTCCTCTGAGTATGAGGGGATTAAAGAGAGATCTCATTAGACACTCTACCAGTGTTACTGGCTGTCAGTCAGTATTTTGGGGCTTTTCAACTCCCTTCAGTCACTTATTTTGGAAGAATCACAGTCTTATCAAAGCTTACTGTTCAAGTCATTTGTGTAGTGTTGTTGCTGAAGAACCATGTGACCATCGGTACAGTGTAGTTCATGTAACCATCCAGGAACTGTTCGTGTTTGTCCCCAGACCACCAGTCCATCTACATCGGTGTCCCGGTGCCTCGAGGATACCGACGCAAGCGCAGGCGAAGGCGCTCCAGTCGCGAGGCCGCCGAAATAGACAGGGACAGACGCTACAGCCACCACAGACACCACGAGCACGACCGCTACAGAGACATAGATATAGAGGAGGGACTTATGGATTCGAATGAGCAGAGTCTCCAAGACATCAACCACACAAGTAAGTCAGACGTTGGATAGTCGTAGAATGGTAAAGGGCATTTTGAAAAACAGGAACCTCCTTAGAGAACTTTAACAATAACCTCAACAGGTAAGGCCTCAAATTGTTCTAACTTGAGGCCTTGAGGTCAGTTTGCAACACTTTGATTGGCTGCACTGTCTGTCAATCACCATGGGGTCTAATAGTTGTATTAAAGGGGCACGCCACAAATTTAACAGGTTCACTCATCAATCTTATTACTACTACACAGTTTTATAATGTCTTCAACGGCTGTGGAGGAGCCTGATCAAATCTGAGAAAATAACCCTGATGATGTCATTGTGATGTCATCTTGGGTCGCACAATGTAGGAGTCAGTATTTTTGGGGCTTGGTCCTATAGGAAGTAAAAGTCAGATTATTACAACCCCTGATTTATTTTGATGATTCTTTTAAAAATTAGAATTTTGCATGTCATGTCCCAGCTGTAAGGACGAGCAATGTTAAACTGTTGGAGCGATCTGTGGCATTGTTGGCGTTAGAAAATAAAAGAATGGAGGGGATAAAGAATGTTTTTGTTGACAATTCTTAAGAATTTTTTTTCCATTATTACCAGAATACTTTGAATATCCTCTAAAGCCACTGCTTCTCATTGTGAGTCTGTACTCTTATAGAAATAGTTTGAGTGAAGTTTGGTGTATACAGATAGTGGTGTACTCGCTCATCCCTAGTTACGGAGCTATATCCGAAAACCGCCATTACCGAAATGTTGATTTTCGGGTATAACTATTAAATTAAAAATGATATCAATGTGATTCCAATTGCTAAGGGCATGTTCTCATGGCCAGAGAATCCCA
>JBBMOC010000020.1:0-41708 GCA_037975185.1 Centropyge bicolor | reverse complement strand
AGGCAACAATTGGGCGCTGGCTGTAGTTCACACATTAGCATGACCACTGTAACAGGTCACCGCTCGCCACTGGTGTACATATTTTCTGCACACCGCTAACAGGCTGACTTTTACTTTAAATATTTCCAAGCTTTCCAAAGGACTGGCGCGGTCATGAACCAGACTGTGTCATGTATTACAATTTTGTTGCGCCCTCCTACCTCATGCTTTTGATTTGATTTTGCCTCCTTCCAGCAGTTTTAACAGTGAACAGCAGGAGACTGAGACACAGCCTGAAAGTGTAGCTTCTGTTTCAGGTGTAGCCTGGCAGAACGCTGCTGCTCTGGCTTTCAAAGGCATGGGCATGGGAAGGTTGTCCACCTTGCTAAAACAGTGTGGTGCAATCAGCGGCAAGGCAGCGGAGGTGTTTACTTTGTCTGGACCTGTATGCACACACATAGTCCTCTGGAGTGTGTGGGCATCAGAACACAAATATGAATAATGCATATAGGGCCATTAGCACTAGGAGGATTTAAGTGGGGACAATAAAGATGTGCAAGACAATAATGGGAGAAAATGGTGTCCAGTGAGGTGAGGTAAACAACTTAGGGACAATCGACTCTGATCCTCATTCTGAGAGTAACAATAAAGTAAGTTGGGTTCTTGTCTCTTCAGCAGCCAAAGAAATTAATGAGCAAACTCTACATGTTGTTTGAAAGGCATATATGCATTTTGCTGATAATTTTGTTTCTCTGGTTTTGCATGATTGATTTCACCATCGCCTGTCATTCAGAAAAAACAACATGTGGGTGGAATTCACTGCTAGTTGCTGTCAATAGGGCCCTTCAATATAATTGACTTACACCATGTACAGTAATTACACATGCAGCTCAGTCCATAGGTTAGTAACACCATGGTCAGCTGACAGCTCATTGCTCTGCAGCATTCATGGACATGGGGGGGCCCAATTCAGCCTCTGTACAGAAATGAAATGGACTGTGAGAACAGGGAGCTCATGATTGAAAACCTATAATCAGATGGGATTGTCTGATCGGATGTAGGCTTCAGTGTTGAAATCATTAAATACTGGTGCAGTAGAGCAAATACATAGGCAGCGGTTTTCAAAGTGTGAGGCGCGCCTCCCCTGGGGGGCGCCAGTGAGCTTCAGGGGAGGCGCGGCGAGTGAAAAAATAAACCTGAAAAGAAAAAAAAGTGTAAACATCTGACAAGAGACAAGATGGATCGATTTTTAATATCTCAAGTGAAAGTGAGAGAGGGCACAGAGTCTGGGGCGAGCAGAAAACGGTGGAAGTATTACCCTGATTATTTAAAGTTTGGCTTTTCATGTATTGGTCCTGATGATGCTCCGCTGCCACAGAGTGTTATCTGCAAAGAGGTGCTAGCTAACGACAGTATGCGAGCATGTAAACTCCGGCGTCATATTGAAACCAAGCACCAAAGTTTAACGACCAAGCCGCTATGATAAAAATATATATATATATCTGACTGACGTTGATCTGTTCATTATCTGATTTGAGGAATTGCACAAAGAGGCCTTAAATTGAATGTATTCAAAAAGATATTATAGAAAACTCTGTTAAAATATGTTAAAAACAGATGCTAAAATGTGTTTTAAAAAAAGATGTTAAAACATAAAGATGTTAAAATGTGTTTTAAAAAAAGATGTTAAAACATAAAGATGTTAAAATGTGTTTTAAAAAAAGATGTAAAACATAAAGATGTTAAAATGTGTTTTAAAAATATTAAAAACATACAGATGTTAAAAATGTGTTTTAAAAAGATGCTGAAAACATACAGATGTTAAAATGTGTTTAAAAAAAGATTTATCCACACACACAGAGATAAAGATGATTAAAATGTTTTAAAAATATGTTCAAGAACATACAAACATGTTTAAGATGTTTACAAAAATAAAGATGTGTATAGCATTTATTCTTTAAAACCTTTTTTAAGCCTGTGTGGAACATACAAAGTGACAACAATAACAGTAATAATAGTAATAATAATTAGGGGGGGTAAAGGGGGGGCGGCATGCTTTTGAGTTCTCTTTAGGGAGGCTCGCTATCCCACACTTTGAAAACCCCTGACATAGAGCAATATAGAGCAGCTTACAGTTGGTTATAAACAGGGTGAAAGTGAAATATTAATAGTTGTAGTTGTAGTTAAATTGATTCATATTTGAGATCACTATTTACATTCATGGGTGACAGGTCAGTGTGACCATCAGCATTCCAGGCTAACAAGGCTCCGAACACCAGGTTGCATAAAAGCCATGTAATTGCTTTTCCCTTTCAGAATAAAAACTCAAGGATAAAATTCTACAAAATAATATTTCAAATTGTTAAAAAAAAAAAAAGTCTCAAACATTCTTCCATTCCATCAAGTGTCTCCGGCGGCGGAGCGGCTACGCTACATCCTGAGCGAAGATGATGACATGCCCACGCCGACGCTCTTCACTGAGATGGACACTCTGCAGCGAGAGGGAGACGAGCTGGAGTGGAAGGAGTCTGCCAGGTTGGAGGACTACACTCACAAACACACGCACACACAAAGTCAGGCACAATCTGCTCCACCTGTTCCAGCCCGTCCAAGATGCAGTATCAGTATCTGACTGACTGATCAAACTTGGTCATAGATCATTTTCACTGCAGACATTTTGACCCCTCAAAGACATGGAGGTAACTGATAACACTAATGCTGCGTTCCATGTAGATTGTGTTTACTCAGAGGTATGAATTACTGAGGTGATTAAATGAAAGGAAGCCACCATTAATGTCATTAGTTCCATGTAGATTTCTCCTGCTTTGACAAGGTCTGCTGCAAAAAAGCCAGATGCAGATACAAAATTAGCCGTTTTTATATAACTGCGTGGCTAATTTCTCAAATCAAATTTAATCAGAAACTGATTTTGTTAGATAGTTTGGATGATATTTGATGTTTCAAGAAGAGCTGCCAGGTTCAACTCAGAAAGCACTGCCTTTGTACAGTCAGTCCACAATGAAGGAGGCAATGTCCAACAACCACCAACAACCTGTTCTTCTTCTCTGGGTGATTTGCTTCCTTCAGATGGGTGAAGTTCGAGGAGAAGGTGGAGGAGGGAGGAGAGAGGTGGAGTAAACCGCACGTGTCCACGCTGTCCCTCCATAGTCTCTTTGAGCTCAGGACGTGTCTCCAGACGGGGACGGTGCTGCTCGACCTGGACGGCTACTCGCTGCCTCAGATAGTTGGTGAGATGTTTGAGATGTAGCTCCTTTTCTGGCACTTTCATGCAGTTCAGTCATTCAGAATTCAGACGTCACTGTTAATACCTGTTCTGTAGGATATTCAGCCACTGAGCCATCATTTTGGCTCCTCCCAAGTTTAGTGGTGAACTGCACAGGAAGTCAGCTTTTTTTCCCCTTCAGACGTGTCCCGAAGCTAAATAATTTCAGTGCATCAGAAATTTTAACTGTCACCCACTGTGACACTTTTGTATGAGCTGTTTCTGGAGTGAAAACCTAAAAAAAATGATGGAGCAAACTTTATTAACAAATTTAAGTATTGTCACAAACAACTCAAACAGTTTTTTTCTTAATTTCTGATAATGCTATTAATGTGTAGTTTCATTATGGTTGCCTTGGAATCAGGTTACATGTTTTTGGTTTATCGAACCAATAGCCTTATATCCACTCACTGTAGTCAATATACTGTATGTATTACTGTGTTCTCAAATTTGAGGCACACTCTAAGGTCTTAATAGTTCCTTACATGAAAATGAGCATTTCACTATTATCTTTCCAGCCAACTACTTAGTTAAACAACTGAGCTATTTTCACTCAGGCAGTGTAGGCTACTATGTCACAGCAGGTTAACCCACATCGGAGAATTAAACCACTGCATCAGATAAAAGTTTGGATATGCTGTTGGGATATCTCCATACCGTAACGAACTCTTAGCTTTCCCCACTGAACCATTCACAAAGAGTGACACAGCTGCCCACTCATGCTTCTGCCACTTTCCCCACACTGCTCTGCTGTCACGCTCCACATCGGAAGCTGCAGATGCATTAGTAGGGAGCGGTCAATAAATCAATTAAACAATCAATAGGAAAAGGAATCGATGACAGCAGTTACAGTTTGCAGCAAACTTAAATAAACCACTAGTCATTTAAACTGGAGCTCCATATAGCACTTTGCAGTTTGTATGTGCATGTACATAGCTCGATGTTGATTGACAGCTTACAGCTCAATGTCTCATTACTTGGACAAGTGACTAGTGGAATGATTTTACATAAACATCGCTTATGCTGAAAAAATATGCCAGTTCGTCCTATTCTCATGAACGTGATATTACATCAGATCAGCTTTATTTGGCCAAGCATGTGAACCCAAACAAAGAATGTCACTCTGTTTCTCTCAATGAACCAATGAACAAGCTCATTGGTTTTGCTGCAATTGAGCTTCAGGTGATGATGTTGCATGAAAGCTCTCTAAAAAGCTCTCTTTGAAAATAGTCTCAGTGAAGATGTGTTTCTCACTGGAATTTATTCACTGTGATCATTTATGTCAATATAGTGGTAGCTTCAATTTCAGCCAAAAAAATACACTCAATCCTTTTACGAAGTCTGTCCTTTGTCATCCATTCACCCATTATTGTAAAATTTGATTTATTTGATTTCTTGCTGTTCTTGTATTCGAGCTATTATCAGTGTCAGTGCCTACTTGGCATCCTATTAACTGTTAGAAAATGCCTGTTTGCTGTGGGGACTTCTCCAGCAAATCGTAATGATGATAACACACAGACAATCTGGGTTCATGCAAAAACACTCTCTACTGCTGTTATGGAACCTTAGGGATCTGCGCTCCCAGTCTCAGGGCACGAATCAACCAGCACAGCCGCTCTTTCCACCGAACGCCAAACAGCACTTCAGTGCCACTTTGACTCACGAGTTTGAAACTGTGGTCTGACACAACAGGTTGCTCTATAAGTCGTGTCACTGTGTAAAATGTAAATAACAACAGGATGCAATCATTTGGACGACAACAGTTTTCCAAAGTCTTCCTGAGCTCATGTGTTAATCTCCTTTATACAATCATGTGTTTGACCAAGTACTGAACCTCGCTCCATCCTTGCCTGAGTCTTTCCAGGATGAACCTTTCATATCCAGTCCACAACTTTCACAGTCTTTTTTTGCTCCTGTCCCGACTTGTTTGAAACATGTTGCTGCCATCAAATTCAGAATAAGCAGATATTTACACAAAAATCAATGAAGCTGATGAGGTCAACAATTCTACAGTTTCATTTAGCAGATGCGACCTGGGCAACCTGGATAAGATCCCTATGTCAAATGTCCTCATGTTAAAAATAAATGTGCCGTTTTCCAGATGACATCATCGAGAGACAGATCGAGGAAGGCATGATATCTCCCGAGCTGCGAGAGAAGATCAGCTTCGTCCTGCTGAGGAAACATCGACACCAGACCAAGAAGCCGATCCACCGCTCGCTAGCCGACATCGGCAAATCCAGCTCTTCTAGCAGTGAGTTCTGTCGCTATCGGAAATGATCATCTCGCTCAATCTGAGGAAAAGAAATGACACCATGGGACCACTTTTCTATACACTGACAAAATAATAAATATCAGATTGGCTATCAGACACTGCTGTTTCTGTCTCTCACTCTAAATCACATATTTGATTAAGGACTCTACATACAATATTGAAGCATGTATTATAACATGCCATCACATGAAATAACACCATGTGTCCCTGAGATATAGCAATTTCTTTTCTTTATCAGTGATTGGTCCATTCTGGTCCCACATATAATTTTGCAGCCTGTGAGAAATTCATTATGCATGTATTGGCCTCACTTGGTAAATGAATGAACGCGCTCCTGCAGTCAACAAGGCTCATATCCTCCACAGGGGATGTATTAATGTTTGATGAGTTAATTACCGCTCTAGCATTTCCTCATCTCATCCGGGCAGGGCACATACTGCTAGATAAATCAGAAAGCATCACCTCCGACCGCTCTGTTACTGTTTGTGTCTGTTTCTGTTTTCCCTCGCCAGGTCGGAACGCGGGGTCCCGAGGCGGACCGGGGCCCGTTCCGGGACAAATGGCCAACTTCAACCGGTCCACAGAGGACCTCCGAGTGAAGCAGCAGCAGTCTGCCAGCTACGGTCGGCTGCGTGAGTTTCTCCCTATGGGTTCACAGGTTGTGGTGTCCAATGCATGGCTGCGCATTATGGCCACAAGCATCTCTCTCTCAATCTGTCCCTCTGTCTGTGTGGAAAGGCTTGGATTCATGAAAAGCCAGGGTTTGTTTTGTTGAGACCATTTAACCATTTTCATGTGTTATTGGGCAGAAAAAAAGCATCCAAAATTAAACACTTGTTTACTTGCAAGTATCAGCCTGATTGATGTGTTGAAGTGAGGCTGTGATACAAAATGATGGACTGAAGCGAGGATGACCTAACCCCTTCACCCATTCATCAACAAACCAATAAGACATGTTTTTACCAAACTTGATTTATAAGAGCCATTAAAGTCCTCATGATTCAAATAGAACTCATTCCCTGTTGAGGTCAACTAAACTTTTGGAAGAAGTCATGAAAACATTTTGTACATTGGCATTCGTGTAATAAGGCTGTTATCTTCAGCTATCATTTCAAATCGTGACTCAGAGGGAAATATTTCACTCTTCTTCTGCTTTTTTGATTTTCATGTTTCCATCTGTTGTAGTCGTGCATTATCTTTCATATGACGCCCAATGTGGTTAATGTGGTCTTACTGCTTTACCTTGATCTCTCTTTGCCATATATGGTAACTGTAACTGTTATTTTTTACTTTACTGTATATCCTTGTTTGAATGGATCTAGCTACCAATTAATGATCTACAGTATAAACCATGTAAATATGTTATAACTGTGCTCTGGTTTTTCGTCCTCCAGGTCACGCCCAGAGTAGAAGTATGAATGATATTGCAGATACTCCCAGCACAGATCAGGTGACTCACTTCAATCTTCTCCACATCCCTTTTCATACTTAAGCATTAGGCAGTGATATTGAATGAGGTGATGAAGCATTGCTTCACGTTGCAGCCTCACCAACAGCATTTCCTCAAAGCGAGCGTGTTTCACATTTGCAGGGCCTCGTCTTTATCACTCAGGACGTTAATAATGGCCTAAATCATGTTCCTATCTTTTATAATAGCAAAAATGCCTATTTATCTGCATGGAAGCCATCTCTGGAGTGTATCCTCATTTTCCACTGTGTTGCTTTCCATTATGGGGGAGATTACCTATCGCATGTCTTAGTAAGGTGTTGTGTTGTGTTGAATTGATGTTTCGGTGGAGTGGTGCGCGCCTGCTCTGTCCTAAGTGTCATCAATCTTTCATTGCAATTGCTAGTGAAGGTGACAGCCAGTGATAGAGGAAGCGTGCAAACACATAACTCATCCAGTTGTGGGGCCGATGTAATAACGTAGCTTAAACCCGGTGACACATGCGTGGAGCGATACGAGGGCGTGCTGCTGCCGCTGCTCGGATTAGGATCCTGGGCTTTGAAACAGGTCAGGATTAAGTGTCATTCACAGCGATGACTAATGTACAAAGATAAATGAATGAGAATTTGTTTAGGAGTTCGTGATGTGGACTTTGAACTGTTTTTGTTAGTGCAGCTGTGAGGACGACCAAAGCGTTGTCCTGGTTCCAAGTCCCCAGTTATGAGTGCTCGTCTGGATGTTCACATTGTATTTACAGGCCGACAGTAGGTCACACGTGACAATGGACAAGTGAGAGTTTGCCACTGTGTGTGTTTGTGTGTGTGCGTGTGTGCCACATTGTCGCCGTCAATATCGAGCTGGCACCATGAGAAACATGGATCTCATTGTCCGGTCCGCGTGCTCGGCCCTCACATGTAGCACAGATTGGGGTTGTGGGTTATTGGCCAGGCTCTCTATTATTGAGTGTTATTGTGCTGCCATCCAATTTCCTGCCACACCTTTACATGCAATCAGACAGGTCAGTTCAGCTCGCCATCCCCCCCCCCCCTCTCAGTCACAGCTGCGTCAGCATGCAGTGGTTTCGCCTCTCTAATTGCTGTATCTTGAGGTTTAATTCTCACGGAAAAACATGGAGTTGTTATCTTGCAAACAGCTGCTGATTTAATGACGCCCTCCCAGAATTATCTGGTACATTTGGAGAGACTGTAACAAATGATATGAAGGTGAAACTTTAATGATCCCTGCAGGGAGACCTGATCATTGCAGCCACAAATACTGACAGAATATGTAGGGCAGTCATTTTCATAATCAATTACTTTGCTAATTATTTTCTCAATTAATCACTTGACGCTTGACACAAGGTACAAGAATGAACTGACACTGGCACTTAAGGGAATACACACATTAAATATTAAATATGTACGAGGAAGGGAGGGCTACAGGTGGAAACAATCAACAATCCTGAAGGTGGGAAACACACAAAGGCAGGAATGAAACACACCTGAGGACATACTCTTAGAAAACAACATTTACTGCAGTATATAACTGTACTATCCCATCTGACAGCAAAAATTTAAAAAGTTGCAATTGATTATCTAATTATTTCAGTTGTAAAAACATGTATATTCGAACACATATGCAAAACAGTAACTATACAAGAGAAAAATGCTGCAAACCACAAAAACCCATAAATGAACTTTAGCATGAACATATTGATGCAGATGTAAGAAATGTGAAACATCCAGTGATGGCACAAAGTCTAATAATGATGTCTCCCCATGTTCTCTTTGTGTCCCCCCCCCAACATTCTGTAGCTAAAAAATAAGTTCATGAAGAAGATTCCCAGAGACGCAGAGGCATCCAACGTGTTGGTGGGCGAAGTGGATTTCCTCAACAAGCCCTTTGTAGCCTTTGTCCGCCTGGCCCAAGCTACGACACTAGGAGGTCTGACTGAGGTCCCTGTTCCCACCAGGTGAAATAATCAACGAAGTCCTTCACTTCTTTACTCTCACATTTGACAAAGCCATTATCACACGCTCCAGCCATCCCAACACATACCTCACATCTGTCCTACACAGATTCCTGTTCATTCTCTTGGGACCCCAAGGAAAGGCCAAGTCCTATAATGAGATCGGCCGAGCCATAGCAACCCTAATGGTGGATGATGTAAGTGTCTGTCATTGCCATTTCTTTCATCGTCTGTCATTGTTGTCAGCGTCTGTCAGCGCCTGTCATATCTGTGACATGGCTTCTTTATTAGAGACCGCAGGCTGATACTGACAGAGCCTCAGTCAGCGTGTGGGAACAGGCAGCATCATTTGGTGTAATGGCTGGAATTAGAAGCTGAGATGTATGTGGCATGTGCTTCAGACTGCTGATCTACTGAGATAGCCTCCTATTGTGTTTTAATTACATCTGGAAGCGATGCTGATTGTTAAGCATCAGCTAGGAGCAGGGTTTCTGTCGGGGTAATGACTCACCCGTGGTTTGCTAATGGGAGCGTTACTCATGCCCATGAACACAATTTTAGTTGTTTAATTACTTCCTATATCACTAAGCACAAAGCCACAAGTGCTGTTTTAATACCAGATGCAAGTAGTAAAGAACAATAGGCTTTTATTTTAAACTGAGCTAGGTTGAGTCGAGGTGAGCGCCACAGCACAAAGATAAATTCACCATCCATAAACACTGACAGTAAGGTTGGGGGTTAGTAATCCTAGCTTGCTCTCCATTATAATCTAGAAATTTCAGTGTAAATATAAAAAAACAGATTGAAGTGCAGCCCCACGGCGCCACTAGACTCTTCTTTGTCGGCCCATGTAAAGGTTCAGTTACTGTCATTTTACAACAGAGTCGTAGAATGAAATGCAAGTTGTAGCCTCCTCATGCTACACACACACACACACACACACACACACACACACAGCACATATATAAATGTTCAATTTAGGACTGCATAAAATGCAATTAGAATATAATTGAAACAATATATAAACATATACATGCATACATTTAGAGTATGTGTATTGTCAATGTAAAGTTCTCATGACATTTATTTACGGTGTACACAGGATGTAATGTACGGAAGCCCTAAAGGGCCATGGTTCAACTTAATTTTTGCGCTCCGTTTTCTTGTTATAATGAGATAATTTTGTTATTATCACATGATAACAAAATCCGTTATGTCATGATAACTTCAAAATTATCTCATAACGAGAAAACAGAAGAGAATTATCTTGTTATAACAAGAAGACGGAGCGAAAAAATCAAGTTGAACCATGGCTGTTTAGGGCTTCCGTAGAAATGAGGCGTCTCACAGTCAACAAAGGAAAGTAGATGTAGTTTGATGGCTGAGGTGATTAATGTCTGTCAGTAGCTTTCGTACTCTTGGGACTGCCGCATACAGAGGGTGGACTTGCATGCAACCGAGTCTCATTGGCCAGTTATCTCTAACGTGAACAGGCCAATCACTGTTCACATGAATTTACTATCATGTGTTACGAAACATGTGAATGTGGTCTTTCAGGAGTGTATCTATTTAACGATTAACCTACAAATCTGGGTTCACCTTGGTGACTCAGGGACTGCTAAATGCGGGCAGGGCAGGAATTATGGGCACCTCTGCTCCCTCTTGCTCATTTTATTTATGGCAGTGTGGGTAATAAACACAAGCTGTCCAAGAACTAGATAAGACAAGAATTTGGGGATGCCACAGTTCCTGTCCACCATAGCAACAAAGATAATAAATTGCAAACTATCTATGAGGTTATACAGAGGTAGTTACACACACACCCTAAGACCACATAAGTCAAACAGATAATGATCAAGCAAAGTAAAACATATTATGAATCCATCCATAGTAAAAAGAAAGAATAATAAAACATATAATGAAATACTATATCAATATATCTGTTCAAGACATATATATCTATATCTATATCTGTTCAATGACAAAATGCTCACTGGGTTTATTCTTGTGCTCAAATACTGAAACAAGACTGCCCTTGCAAAACATCTTCCTCAAAGTGCCATGTTATTTAAAATATAGTAAACACAGGCAGCCTTTAAATTCCATTTGCAGTTTGTAGCTGGATTTTAGTCTAGAAACATGGCAGCCTAAAGCACAAGGCTCCAACACAATCAATGATTGTTCTCCAGGCCTAAAAATCAAGTTAAACTGTTTGTGTTGGAGGAGAAAATCAATGAAGGCACCACATAGCACTCTTGGGAAAAAATATTTCTGTCTCCTCCAGGTTGCAGATACCTGCTGCTGCTTTTCATTTTAAAAAAAGTTTCACACACTTGTGCTGTGGTTTTGGTTTACAGACCTGCAGCCTGTGACCATTTATACAACTAGAACTGGACCGAAGCCCAAGTCATTGCCAATTAGAATCAACCCTTTGATTTTTTTTTTTTTTCCCTCTACATTCTGAGCCCGTGCCCGACTCAGTGTTTCTAGGGCATGATTAGTTCCTGACTGACAGTTGTTTTTGAATCTAATCCAACTGGGGTAAAAATGTCAATATAGCTTTCACAATTTATGCTTAACAAGTCTCCAGAGGCCATCGGAAAGGATGGGAAGTCAAATCCCAGTTATTAGAGCAGTACATACTGATCAGTATCGCCGTGATGGAAGCCAAGTGATATGGTGAAATCCTCTCCCCTTCATCTCTCCCTCCCCCTCTCTCCCAGCTTTTCAGTGATGTAGCCTACAAGGCGAGAGATCGGGAGGACCTCATCGCAGGCATAGATGAGTTTTTGGATGAGGTGATCGTGCTTCCACCTGGAGAATGGGATCCCAAAATCCGCATTGAGCCGCCCAAGAAAGTCCCGTCGGCGGACAAAAGGTTGGAGCTTTACCGTCCGTCTCAGTAATGCTCGTTAAGCTCTCTACATCTGTCTGCGCCACGATGAGTAATATGTCCACAACGATTGTATGTATGTTTCACCAAGATCAACATGTTTTGTTTGAAATGAGGCTGAGAGCAAAATAACTTGTTTCCTGAATAAAACTCTGAGGTTAGAGCTTTATAAATATACAATTTCATTTAGCAGACAGCTTTGTCCAAAGCAACGTACATCTGAGAGTAAATACAATACAAGCGTTTTGCCTCCATGTCAGAGAGCACCAGCCAAACCTCGCAGGACTGACACTTCAAACATCATGGAATTGTTATAGAGACTGGGGTAGGACTCAAACGCATCACACAAAACCAATGTCCGGGACAAGTAATTTAATGGGAGCAAAAGAAATCTCAACAAACAAAAACTCACGGCAGGGTCAGGTCCAGCAGGTCAAAATCCAAACTTCAAGGAACAAGATAACCAGATCAAAAAGAACAAATAGGAAGAACATGAAGAACAGGACTAGAACAAGAGGAACACAACTATGAACAAGTACAACAATGAACAAACAATCCGGCAAGGGCAGACTGAAATGGACTGGCTTTTATAGAGTCCTGATGGGTGATAGACTGCAGCTGGGAACACAGTGATAGGATGAGATGGGAGGGTCTGGTAGGAGAGGTGAGGCAGAGGCGGGATGAGTGGACAAATACAGAGACCAGAGGTGAAACACTATGGCAGGTGAATAGTGACAGAACATAAACAAGACAAGACTACAACATGACAAGACTAACAGGACAAGACTTAGACTACGACATGACAAAACTACGACAAGATAAGACTATGACATGACAAGACTATGACAAGACAATACTATGACATGACAAGACTGAAAGAAATCAAGACATGAATTTATACAAGACTGACTGAACTAAAACAGAGACAGAAACTAAGGCAGAAAACCAAGACAGAGAAGACACCACCAGAGCAGAACAAAAAACAGGTCAAGGCTGACCGAAAAACTAACACAAAACAGAGGCCTGACTGGCATAACTATACAGGAATAGCACTTTAATCAACGTAAATGAATAAACTGACACCCCCATGCATATGTAGTACAATATGTGTCTCTCCTGCAGGAAGTCAGTGTTCTCCCTGAACGAGCTGGGGCAGATGAACGGTACAGCTGGAGGAGGAGGAGGCCTGGCCCAGGACGAGGAGATGCCAGTGCAACACGAGCTCGGGGAGGAGCTGGCCTTCACCGGACGGTGGGTCGTCCAGGCCATGTGGCAAACTGCTGAAAGATTTGCATCAAACTTTTCCCCATTCTGGCTCATGGAAGGGAAAGTGTGAATGTGAATTACCGGTAATCAAAATTTGGCAAAATGGGGACAAATTATTTGGGTGCGAATTCAACTCCCTAAAAGATGCAGATGTTCCCTAATGAGCACTTTGGCTGAGGATTCAGAATTCAATCTGGTCAAACTTGGCAGCGCTGGTCTGCCACTTTCAGCTGTGCCTAAAATAACAAAACCAATTAACACCAAATGTTCCGTGACTTGTTTTATTTAACGGCAGGAAATGTAGCAGTTGATAAGCTTTAAAACGTGGTTAGTGTAAGTATCAAGCTTGAAATTGCAGGTTTCAACAGCGAGAAGAGTCTAATTCATTTTGCCAAAATACAATGCAGAGGGATCTTTTCAAAGCCATTGACTTGAAAGTGACAAACACTGACCTTGCGTGCCTACATGAGCGTCTGGATGTGACTTTAAATCACTGTTAAAACATCCCATCCGCTCCAAAAAACTCTCACAAATAACGTTTTGAGCTGAGAAGTAAAATGTGTAAAGCATTTCCAACCACTTTCTGTACCGTAGCTTCTGCGGTGGCCTGTACCTGGACATAAAGAGGAAACTGCCGTTCCTGCCCAGTGATTTCTATGAGGGTTTCCACATTCAGTCCATCTCCGCCGTGCTCTTCATCTACCTGGGCTGCATCACCAACGCCATCACCTTTGGTGGCCTGCTGGGAGACGCCACCGACAACTACCAGGTACAACAGAGTGCCACATTCAGACAATAGAACAAGTCCATTTATTGAAGTCAATTCTTTATGGTGTTTTTAGGAAAAATAGGACAATTAAGTAGTTTAATAGATTTTTTTCCAAAAGATGTTAAAAACATGACTGATCTCTTAATTCTGGCTTTGCAGTTATCAATTATTTACCTGTTTGTTATTTGTTAAAATAACATTTTTTGTTTAGAATAAGAATAATGTTCTTTCAAGATATAATTTCAATACATCTTGTGACTGATTTTGTTTGGGATAATTGCTTCATATAAAAAAAAAATCTGAATACATAAAATGACATTTGAAGGAATAGTTTATCATTTTGGGAAACACACTTCTCTCTCCAAGAGTTCGAGACGCCACCGTTGATTAGCTTAGCTTAGCATACAGACTGGAAACAGGGGGAACTAGCCAGCCCTGGTTTTGTCTAAAGGTGAAATAATCCATACAAAACCAAGCTGTGTCTTTATGAGGAGTTGTGTGAAGAACTACTTGTTGCATGGGAGCAGTCTTGTCACATTAAGGTTGTCAGGCATCCAGCAGAGACTTCAGGAAGTCACTACTCCCAGCCAAAACATAGACCACCACATAACCCACAGTAAAACCACACATTGATTTTTAAACAAATGAAATACAATGTGTTAATTTGTGAGCTTTACAGGTGCTGGTAGACAGATTTTACTGTGCTTAGTAATCAAGTTATAAGAGAATCATCTGCTGCTTCATTTTCATGGTACAGTACAATCCATATAATATTCTTTAAAATGACTCAATACATATTAGCTTTGCATGGACGATCCTCGATATATGTCAGGGTATCTATGGCCCACAGATGTGTTCAGTGCCAGAGCATGCCGAGATCATTACTGCTGCCAAGTCACATTCACATTTAACACGGCTTGGAAGTCCACAGTAATCCAATTACAAACACAGGCAAGTAGCAGCGATAGATTAAAATCAGCTGGTGTCAGCGCAGGAAGTTCACGTGTAATTTGTGTGTCATATTTATCAGGTTAGATGAGATGTATTTACAGCCTTTGCGTATGTGCAGCTAGTTTGTCATACAAGCTGTTTTCCTGTTTTTTATTTTTTCTTGTCCGTAATTAGATAATATCCATTTCAGCGTGTCAATCATCCCAATGTGTTTGTTTTTATTAGAACGACTGGAAAAAAAACTCATCGTTAATTTTAATGTTTCTGCTCAGTCATGAAACAGTGATGTCATTGACTCTCCAATGTGAACTTCTCCATAGACAGACAGTGTCTGGCTTCATAGATAAGTCTCAGGGTCTGCTGCACTATATGGTCAGGGTATTTTTAGTTCTACACACACTCACACACACATGCACACAGATTCATCCTGGAATCGTTTCAGATAAGTGCTGTGACTGGCACTCATTCACTCCCTTCCCTGTCAAGGTGAAATACAACATCTTGACCTTTTGTTTAACGTCTAATCCACTCACACACTCCCACCAACACACACACTTCTCCTTTGTTTCAATGTTATTCCTCTCGACTCATCTGAAGCCTACTTTTCTGACTTTACTAACACCACAACCCACCAATTTCCTGACCCAACCATCCCAGCTATTTTCATTTTCATTTCCCACCCAACTTGATCTGGGGGTCTCAGTCCACGACTGTCTTTCTCTTCGCCGTCCAACAGGGTGTGATGGAGAGCTTCCTGGGTACGGCTCTGGCTGGCTCTGTCTTCTGTCTCTTCAGCGGTCAGCCCCTCATCATCCTCAGCTCCACTGGGCCCATCCTCATCTTCGAAAAGCTCCTGTTTGAATTCAGCAAGTGAGCGTCCTCAGAGCCGGTTGATCTTGGAGTGTGAATACTGTGGAGCACTGTAGACACCCTCTTTAAGATAAGATAAGATAATTCTTTATTGATCCCCCATAGGGGAAATTCAGGTGTTGCAGCAGCACAAGCATACAATCAGGTAGAAGTATCAAGTATACAAAATAAAAAACTATAAGAATAACTATATAAAAAAAAGTACAAGTGGAACCTAATAAAAAAGTACAAGTGGAACCTAAAGTGGCTTAGTGAAGAATAAAGTGACAACATCAAATAACAAAACAGCAGCAAATGAGAATATGAGGTAGATAGTGCAGCATAGTTATGTCAGTAAAGCAGCAAATGTAATATTGCAACCTGAGAGATAAGATATATATATATATATATATATATAAGAAGAGGTATGTATGTAATGTCAATTAGAGGGATCTGATAATCCCATTATAGAGAAAAACACAGCTGAACCTCCTGATCTACAGAACCATGACCCCTCTTTATGATTCTGTGCCTGATTGGCATTCAACTCCGGTGAGAGTGAAGAGATTTGTTTTAAAATGCTTCTCATGCAGCAGCTATCAAAGTCTGTATATGTCAGTTTTTCCAGCTTTTACTTCCCTCTGGCTCAAATCTGACACACATCCACTGATGGTCTGTATTGCTGGGTGAACTAAAGCGTTGATTTCACGTTCATTTACCGGCTACTTTATCCAGATGAAAGTGGAAAAAAGTCTAATTGGGTTGTGATCTTTGATCTCAAGCCCATTAAATGAAGAAACTTTGAAGCTTACAGTTAACAAATGAAGACGTTCCTAACAGCAATGACTGAGTTAGACTACCTGCCAAACTGTTGTAATGATGTTGACATGTAATGAAACTCTTCCTAGCAGATGTTTGTTGGTTGTTTATGTACAGTACATTCATCAATGCTTCTCACTCCCAAAGGAACAACAGCATAGATTACATGGAGCTGCGTCTGTGGATCGGCATCCACTCCTGCCTGCAGTGTTTCATCCTGGTGGCCACGGACGCCAGCTACATCATCAAGTACATGACCCGCTTCACTGAGGAGGGCTTCTCCAGCCTCATCTCCTTCATCTTCATCTCCGACGCCATCAAGAAGATGGTGGGCTCCTTCAAATACTACCCCATCAACACCGACTTCAAGCCCGACTACATCACCACCTACAAGTGCGAATGCCTGGCCCCAGACCCGAGTGAGTTCACCCCTTGGCTCAGGGAGGCACGGGGGGGTTATCCACAAAGAGGCAATACAAGTGGCTCTTTCTGGGTTTGGTAGACTGGCTCCGCAGGCAGGTTGTAGAGGAGAGTAAAACCGCCTGTATTCAGTTTACAAAACCCTTTTATTGTGGACAAAATTTCTCCCACTCTTCCAAACATAAAAGGATAATGACTATGCTTTTATGTCACCAAGAGTGGGAGAGTGACTACTTTTTTACTTAAGGAAATTACACAAGAAGAAGCTGCATGAAACAGCAATTTTATCTTAAAGAATATTCTGTTTATTATCCTTTTTGAAACATGTAAGATATAATGTTATCAGCAAAGACAAGACATTTTCACAGGCTTTAAAGTTACCTATCTGAATCAAGTTTACAAGTCTCTGCAAGCTGTTTTTTGCACAGTAGTAAAATAAATGAAAATCAATGGCTGGCTAAATCAATTGAAAAATTCATAAGGGAAAATGGCAGTCAGTTATTTAAAGTAGAAGCTGTTGATGTCCTAAAGTAGATTTTTACACTATGAAATGTAGAGTTCAGCACATATCGTGACCACCGTTTCTTAAGAACCAAAAAAGGATAATTATCAAAAATGATTGTTTATCTTATGTTTGTATGTAAAAAAAAAAAAAATGTTTTGGACAGTATATGCCATCAGATTTTTTTCAACACTCACACATCTGTTTGGTATATGAGTTGGGCTGTAGTTGCTGTCTGTGTTGATTGTCAGGCTGATGAGCAACTTTAACTTTTGTTGATGAAAATCAAATTTAAATTAGATTCCTGCATCACGTTCACTAATCCATTTACTGTTTTTGAAAATGGCAGCGGTTTGCAGTCATTCCTGTAGACATTGATTTCTGTAACTGATTTGTCTCTCGTTTGCTTTCGCCACGCACCAACAATTTGGCTGCCGTCTCTTACAAGTGAGTACCTCTTTTGTTCGTCTGCATGGGCCTCGGAGTGCTCTCTGCGACGTCCAGCAGCAGGATTCTCATCATGTTTTTGCATTTCTTTTTCTTTCCCTTCTGTTTTCCTCCTCACTCTCTGTCTCATCACCTCCCTGTCTCTGTCTGTCTCTCTCCCCTTCATAAACAGTGGCTTCAATGATCTTCAATGGTTTAGTTCCAATGCCAGATAACAGCTCTAGTGTCTCTGGGGTAAGTGCTTGTTTTCATTCAATTCTCATTTTCTGCTATTTTGGTTCATTGTATTTTTAAGCTGAATGTTTATAGGATCATAACATTTCAGCTTTTTTCCAGAATTAATTATATGAGATGTTTAAAAAGCCCAATCATTGTTAATATCAACTGTCTGACAAAGAGGTCGCCTTGCTCTCCTCTTTCTCTCCTCTGTTTGTTTATCACCATCCATCCCATCATCCTCTCTCTCGCTCTCCTCCGTTGGATTCAAACTTCACATCCGTGCCGACCGTTTTCATTCCGTCTGCGTTTACATTCTTCCTCCGCATCTTTGTTAAAACACTCTTCATCTCTCCGTCCTCTCCCGTCTCCCCACCGCTGCCGCCCACCACCCCAGTTGAATGTGACAGCTCTGGACTGGAGCCAGCTGAGCAAGAAGGAGTGTCTGACGTACGGAGGCTCTCTGGTGGGAAAGTCCTGCAAGTACGTCCCCGATCTGGCCCTCATGTCCTTCATCCTCTTCTTCGGCACCTACTCCATGACCGTCTCCCTCAAGAAGTTCAAGTTCAGCCGCTACTTCCCCACCAAGGTGACAGATCCAACAAAACAAAGTTTGCACAAGTTAAAATCCAGCTGAAGCTGAAGTAACCCAGAGCAGTCTTTTTGTAAATGAAAAAAAAGTATGATGAAATTCAGTGTCTGAGTGTTCAATCCCACTCACAAAAACCCTTGTGAACGCACAAACTTGTTGTTCATTTCCACCATCTGTTCATGAAGATTTGATAATTGGCATACTCGGTGCAAATTGCCAAATAGTAAAACCATAGAGCTTCAAGTCCTTCGAAACATAACAAACGTTGCAGTGCCAGTCGGGACCTGAAACAATTAGAAAAATCTCACTCCAGCCGCCAACGACATGCCATTAGAGCTTTGCCGTGCTGCGACAGAAATGAAAGATGGAGGAAGGTTTTTACATTCGTTCAAAGGCTAAAAAAAACGTACCGCAGATGGAAGGTTGTGGTGTTGTGACAGTCACAGAAATGAACATGAGAGTATCAGGCAGCAAGTGATGTCAGGCAGGATGTTCCCTTGTAAAGCAGCCTGCATGAAGAGCCTGAGGCAGCTGTCAGACTGAGAGGGTTCTTCTAACCACTGCTGATCTCTCTAAAAAGAACATTGTCAAAATTTCATTGGCGTCATGATGATTCGAGCAACAGAATATTAATGTTGTATGAAGTTTATTGTAGTTATTTCTTTTTAGGTTTTAGTTGACTTTTGTAGTGGCAACAAGTGGTTTTTGCACAAGGCTCATTGTGTGCTTCAATCAGTTCACCTTTACTTCCTCATTAAAATATTTGCAAAGCCAATTTTATTTTTTAAATTGTGGTGGTGATGAGTGGAATATCAGAAATGCGTTTTGACCCTGTGCTCATGTATGAACATTTCATCCATGTGGCAAACGAAGCAGAGACCTATTCATAAAAAACGTTGCTTCACAGATCTACTTGTGATAAAAGCTGCAGATTTCAGATGAATTTAAATGCAACTAGTGAACACATGATGAAGAGTGATGTACCAAAGGGCAAATGTGCACAATAATTCAAACAGTGTAAAATGTTATACCATAAATTTAAAGTGAAGAAATACTGTCACTGTTCCCTTTTCAATCTAAGAAGCTGTAAACAAAAACATGTGGAACAAGCAGTTTGTTTGTCAGACAGGTGGCCCACTTATTTTCCCCTTTAATAATTAATTGAACACACTGACCTGTTGTTGATTGTATAGCTGTGTTGGTGCAACCCCCCTCAGGCCCAACATGGCTCTGCTGCTCACATCTGTCCTGTGTCTGATCTCTGACAGGAAGTGGATTCCCTCTTTTTCCACACACGAAGACGATGTTATCAGATGTTGTCTCTGCTTTCTGTCCTGCAAAGAAATCTTTATTTTTCATATCTGAACTGGTTTGTTTCTCTGTTTTTGTGTCTGTCTGTGGCGCCAGCTGAGGAAACTCATCAGTGACTTCTCTATCTTCATGTCCATCATGACGTTCGTGGGCCTTGATATGCTGATGGGACTCAAAACTCCCAAACTAATCGTCCCCACTGAGTTTAAGGTACAGCAAGTTTTTGTCAAACAGAAATTGTTTTTAGAAATAAGATGACTCTTTCAACAATTAACTAGTCTTAGAGTTTTGTAATATTTGGTATTCAAATTTTGTGAAATGCACTTATTCACTTTCTTGGAGCCAGGAGACAGTTCTTCAAGCTTTTACCTATTGGACAGGGTCAGTCAAAACTGAACATTATTATTTTAGTAAAGGTAAAATTTAAGGCCGAGCTGTTGTATTAGATTGCATTAGATTTTACAGATGTACCTAATAAAGTGGCCAGGCTGTAGAGTCGTGCTGAACGGACAGATTTGATCATGGTATCCATCTTCTCATCAAACTCTACTCAATAAAGCAAATAACACCCAAAATGTCAAACAGCTCAGTTTCATGTCTTGTAATGATCTTGTCTTCATTCTTCTCTGTGGAAATGAATTACTTTGTTGCTTTGGAAGTAAAGTCTCCCTTTCACTTCCAATCTCCCACTAGCCGACTCGGCCTGATCGTGGCTGGCTGGTGATGCCGTTTGGCAAGAACCCATGGTGGATTTACGTGGCCAGCTTTGTCCCTGCCCTCCTCGTCACCATCCTCATCTTCATGGACCAGCAGATCAGCGCCGTCATAGTTAACCGCAAGGAGAACAAACTTAAGGTGGGTGTGCTCACATTAGCTCACAATTAGACATTAAATTTGACTTCCCTTTTGTCACATTTATGGATGAAATAGATGACAAATTCATCCCATCCTCATCAGGTCTTGTGTTTATAAAAATGATCTGTGTCATGTTCCCTGTGCAGAAAGGCTGTGGCTACCACCTGGATCTGTTCTGGGTGGGCGTCCTGATGGCCGCCTGCTCCTTCATGGGCCTGCCCTGGTACGTGGCCGCCACCGTCATCTCCATCGCCCACATCGACTCACTGAAGATGGAGAGCGAGTCGAGCGCTCCCGGAGAGCAGCCTCAGTTCCTCGGGGTCAGGTCGGTCCACAGAAAAATAAACACACAGAAATAAAGACTGTGACTTAATCCTTAATCTCCAGGCCGCTGTCGGCAATATCACAGTACGAGAGAAGCACCTTCCAAAGTCCTTTGAAGTTGAAATAGAGAGAGAGCTTGAGAAATTGACTTGACACTCTCTTGTGTTTCTGCCATCGATGTCCAATATACAGAGAGCAAAGAATCACAGGCATTTTGGTGTTTGCGCTCACTGGAGTCTCCATCTTCCTGGCTCCAGTACTGAAGGTAGGAAGTACACAATGAGTCACATGTTGGTTCTGTTTTTTTTTGTCCAGCTGTACTTGAGGACAAATCCATCTAAATTCAAGTTACTCACCACTTTAAACTGACACAATTAAAACCTGAACACATGCTTTCTGACAAAATAACTGATTTTGATTAATGGTCATTTTTATTACAATTTTCTGTTAGTGGTCAAGTTGATACTCTGTTTTCCTACATGACTACAGTGTCCCTATGAAAAGTATTCAAAATGAAATAAAGTCTGATATGAAATGAGTCTAGTAGCTTGAAAAGGGGCAGGTGATTGGCCAAAAAAAAGTGTTATGAAATAAAATGAGACATGAAATGTGAGTGTCATTTGGAAAAATTGTATTATCAAATAAGAACTGACTTTTGAAAAAGAGCATTTTGAAATAAAAACGTATGTGATGAAATGACAAATTAACTCTAATACAACTTAAAAAATGAGAATGATCAAATAACATTGTAAAATAGTTGGGATGAGTTTAATCATTCTTAAATTATTTTACAAGTTATTGAGTCATTTTCATATGTTATGCAAAAAAACTGTATTATTTTTGACAATTATTAATTATTTATTTTAATATTGGACACTTCGGGCCTCCATACATCACTGTCTATAGTGTTGAAATGTTGAAACTTTAACACGCTGTAATGGCTGTAACAAGTGTAATAAGATGTTTTCTTCCTGCTGCTGTAGTTCATCCCCATGCCTGTGCTGTACGGCGTCTTCCTCTACATGGGCGTAGCTTCCCTCAGTGGAATCCAGGTACACCGTTTGCCAGCTGTCGATGCTGTTTATGATCATAAATTGAGTTATTGTGCTTGGATATCTTACTTATTGCTTTTTTGACAGCAGGTGGGAAGCGGCTTATTTAAAGCTGCCAAGCACAGAGACAACAGAATTACATGGAAAATGAAAACTCTGGGGGATTTTTTTTTTTTTGAAGCCCCCAAAAAGTGCAAATTAAGTGGGATGGAGAAACAAGATATGAAAGGTGCACCTGTGGATGGCTGGACTGTATGTGTCAGTGTATGCTTGTGATGGCCAGCTGTCTCATAGTATCGAGAGTAACAATTACAGATGCATTTAGATGAGTTGAAAACCCTATAGCTCGGGGTTCAGGGAGTTTGTGCTCGAGCGGGTGCTCTTCAACTCGCCACACAGGCAAGCTGAGCTGCGATGCATACAAATAATTTGGGATAAATCATTCATATCCTGTAGGTGTGAATGTAATTAACCTGTGCCACTCGGACCTTTCGCTCTCCTCTTCCATTTGTCCCCCCTCCGTTCTCATCGTCCTCCACAGTTCTGGGACAGGATTAAGTTGTACATGATGCCGTCCAAGCACCAGCCTGACTTCTCCTACCTCCGTCACGTTCCCCTGAGGAAGGTCCACCTCTTCACACTGGTCCAGATCACATGTCTGGCTGTGCTCTGGATCCTCAAATCCACCTTCTTGGCTATCATCTTCCCCGTTATGGTATGTGATAAAACACATTTGCAGCTGATGAATCCTGTGTTGTTGCATGGTGGGTGTAGGAAGAGAGGTTGTGAACCCTTTTTACACAAGGTGTTAACATGCATTCTGTTTGGTTACTGCGATACAATCTGGTTGCAAAACACATTAAATCAAGGCTTTATCCAGGCATCCAGATCCGTTTTTGAACGGCTGTCAGGGTGTTGGTGAATGTAAAGAAACATGACAGAGCATAAATGTAAAGACAGGAAGTGATCTGATTTCACTGCCTTTACCATCCATTCATCCATCCAGCTAAATCCTATACAGACCTAATGATGTGAGATGAATGGTAATGGGAGTTAAAACAAGGCCTGTGTGTCACCCTTCAGATCCTGGGTCTGATGGGCGTCCGAAAGATGCTGGACATGATCTTCTCCCAGCACGACCTGGCCTGGCTGGACGACCTCCTGCCGGAGAAAGAGAAGAAGAAGAAGGATGACGACAAGAAGAAGGGGAAGGAGAAGGAGAAGGAGAAGAGGAAGCCCAAACAGGACGACAGCGAGGAAGAGGTGAGAAACTCGAGCTTCTGCTGCCCCCTGCTGGGATGATGGATCATGACATAAGTTTCTGATAATCTGGGTCTGTATCGTGTGTGTGTTTGCTTGCAGGATAAGCCCCACGTCTACTCCAACCACTCACCCAGCTCAGAGTCAGACTTGGATCGCAGGTACTGTGTCCTCAAACTGCACATCCCCTATAAAGATCTGGTCTATCCTGACGTTGTCCAGTCTCAGTGGGGAGCTTACTGCCAGGCTGCCGGCACACACAGTGCTTTTTAACACACACATACACACATACACATGCACACACACTCTATTACACAGACATGACAAGGACCTATTGTGATCACATGTGCATGGAAAAATGTATTCAGGAACAGCAAATATGCACAAATTAAAGGGTCAGTTCACAGAAATTACAAAAAGAAAATACATATTTTCTTCCATACTTCTAGTGGTATTTATCTATTTCTCTTACTGCTTAGCTATTTATCTCAGGTGAACGGTGGAGTTGAGGTGGGGTTATGAAATGCCTTTCAGTGCGGCAGTAGGCAGAGAGTTAGAGTGAGCAGAGCATTGATCGCTTTAGCCCACTGCCATGATTAAAAAGAGAGAAGAGTAGGCCGTATGAGTGTAACAGCAGCCTCGAGCTGGATGCCTAAATTAGCTGGCATGCTTCACTTTAGGTTTTGAGATGTTTGCCTTTGAGATTTCCTCCATCCCAGTTCTTTCCAGAAACAACACCCCTCCCATTTATACTATATAATCCACAGAACATATGCAGCAATCTATTTCTTGGATAGAGAGTAGTTCCATTTTCAGATGAGTTGAGGAGTGTCACAGCCTGAGGACAGAAGCTGCTCTGTAGTCTGGTGGTGCAGCAGCAGATACTTCTGTATCGCTTGCCAGACAGCAGCAGGATGAACAAAACCTCCATTGTAATGTGTTAATATCAGACATCTAGTGAAAAACTGGAGCAACTGAATCTTACACTTTCTGTATAGTTAGAATCTATTACAGGTAAGTTGCAATATGTTAGTTGTAATTTGAGTGATCTGGCCCTATGACAATGACCAAAACTCGCATGCAGTAGTTCACTAACTTTAACATGTTATTGCAGTTTGACATCTGTCAGATACTGAGGTAGACACATAGCATTAAAATAGTCCTTTAATTCTTGTGTGGTCTTGCTCCTGATATTTCCCCCCATGAAAAACAAACTCTTAACTCTGTTATTTTCAAAAATTAATTTATTGTTTTATTACACCTCTCAGAGGAAAATACTCTTCATTCCTTCATTGTCAAGGATTTCCAATGTAAATTCTAAACATGGTCACTTTTGCCGGTGGACATGCGTTTCCACATACAAATTATTTACACTGTCTTCATCCAGTCTCCTCTCCATGCACTTTAAGGCAATGCAGATCGTAATGTTATTCACTGTATAATCCTGCTGCTACGCTTCCTGTGTCATGTGCTGAATGTCTCACAGTGTATGCACTGCGCTGCCCTTTGTACACACTACTCAGCATATTGTAACTCTTCATTGATGTGTGTTTTGAAACTGTGAAAGGTGGTGAATGTCAGGTGATGGCTGAGGACCTCAGATGCATGCTGTATAGTTTGCTCTGTGTCTCAAAGCCACTGGTCAGGGTTCTTTGTTAGAATAAAATATGTGGCATTGAAAATAGATGAATAAAAATAATGTGTGGTAAATTGTCTGTTGTATATCTAGAACGTATAGAGGATTTATTGTAGGCCAGTTTGTATGCAATTGTGTAATCATCCATATGCAACAAGCATCATTGTTTTGGTTGTTTCTTTTTCCTCCATGTGCTGAATGTGTAGTAAATCTGTGATGCTCACACCTGCATGTGAACTGTAGCCTGACCCCAGCTTTTTGCTCTGTGAACCACACTCACCTAGAGCAGCTTCAGTGGAAATGTTTGCATTGCAAGTGCAGCTGATGAGGCTATTTCTGCTCACCTTTGCTCAGTATGCTAAACATTTAATGACAAATACTTTGAGTTTTTTTCCTCTGTGGGACATTGATAATTTCAAAATTGCCCATCATGTCTGCATTGCTTTGAAAGAGGCATGGTTTGGAATCGACTTTTGATTATTAATATGAATTTGTTTTGCATGATGTTTCCAACTGTGGATGTAGAACAAGAAAATTACACCATGTGATTTTCTTTCACTGAAAACTTCTTTTCCTTTTTTTTTTTTTTTTTTTTTTTAAAAAGACACAGCTTTCAAATAAGGTTTTTCATTTAATCATTTGTTGAACAAATAATGCTACAGCATGTATTGACTTAAACAGGCCAGAAAGAGTAAGGCTGATTACTGATTGGCAAAGTCTTGTGAGATGTAGTTTCATTTGGGAATTATTGATAATCAATAGTTAAGAAAACAAACTTATTAATTTAGTAAAATACAGTCATTAATGTAAAGTCAAGCTATATTGCAGGTCACATTTTACTATCATCACTAGTAGCTAATAAATAGAAAAATGAATAAATAGAAAAATAGTAGAAAATGTATTATGATAAAAAACATCACTTGTGAAAAAACAGTTAAGTTGGCATTAAAATAGATGATCAGCCCCACTACTAAAATATTCAGACTTAAACAAGTATGGAAAACCTGGCTTGTGTTAAAAGTGTATCTTGTAGTGTATCTTGGGGTGAAAGTTTGCAAAAGGCCACAATAAACAGATTCCCATGTTCATGGTATAAAACCTTTCCCAGCCTCAAAGTTCTCCATCCCACATGTAGCCATAGGGCATTGTGGCCACAGACAAACACTACAGTCATCACTGTCATGAGCTGCTGTAGTGTTTGACTGGGGGTCATGATGCCACATGGCTGAGCTCCTCCACCCTCCCCCGGCCTCCTCCTTCAGCCCCTCATGGGTGTGTATGGTAACTGGAGCTTGCCCTTCCTCAGCATCACGCTCCACCTGAAGATCTCCTGCCCGTCGTCTCCGGCCATGCCTATGGGCCGAGGGATGGCCTGCCCCGTGCCCCAGGTCAAGATCGAGATGGAGTCGGACTACGACTCGGACATCGACCACCACCGCCCTCGGGACATGAGCAGCGAGACCACGCTATAAAGCTGAGACACGATGTCATGTTGACAGAACAACGCACAAGCAGTGGGTGAACTATTCGATGCAGCCAGTGCTGACCCACAGACAGAACAAGGTGGCACAGATGAAGAGAACTGGACACCTTAACAGACTGGCTGAAACGGGACTGATCCAACCAGTGCCATTGGAGAAGTTTGAGTTTTAGCGACATCTGCTTTTAAACGAATGCATTTTTGGACAGATATTAAATACTAAATATATTTATTTACTTGTATGATGTAAATAGCCATAATAAGAGAGGACATATTTATCTGTATGTGTTGTATAGAGAATACTTAATGTCAAAATATTTATCTATACATACAAGCTATATATTGATACTTTACTATTAATACCATCAATTATACTATTTAATATTCTTACTTACCGCACAATAATTTCACACCAGCCTGTGTGCACAGAGTTTGATTTTGCAGCAGGAAATGTGAAAACAAACACCCTGTTAGTACGTAAACAATTCACCCTGAGGTCGTGAAGTCTGCTGTACAAAGCCATGTCTTCTGCTGTATATTAGCCTGTGTGTATTTGTGTTTTGGCTGAATATGTTGTAGCGTGCCTCTGATCCCAGAGAACCACTCTCCTTTCCCTGCTTCCCTCCAGTTCAGTACTCCACATAGGCACGATAACCTGGAACAAAAAGAAACAACCAAAAATGTTCTGATGTTGCTGAAAAGGATCGATTTATTGTACAGGTTTATATTTGTGTATTTTTTTTTCTGTCAGAGACTCTGTATGAGAACATAATTAACTTCCACCACAACACTAGAGCCGTATGACAACAACAGGAAGTGCATACACAATGGATTTTCATGAACTTACAGAAATAACTTATGTCATTAAAATTCCATTATTCCAAATCGTGTGGCTTGTCTGGTCACTTCAATCTATAGCTTGAGAAGTCTGTGGCTTGGCAAAATCAAAAGTTAAATACATGTCATCACAAATATGTTTTCTATTCATCCTCATCCAACCCGCTGATCGATCACATTTCACATAAAGAGTCAACACAGTCAGTCAAAAACAAGCACATGGTGTTGGCAGAGGATCAGTTTGATGTTAGCAACATTGACTTTTGCATTTACGAACTCTGACAGATAAACATGGACAGACGTATAAATCGTGGTGAAAGGTGATGTCTTGGATTTATTGTTAAGAGGGAAGCTCTGATTTGCTATGCTGGATAGCTCCTGGCACTGAAACTGACCTCACAAAGTGGATCAGGTATCTGCCAGATGTGACCGATCCATAATGGCATTATGAAATTAAAGGTGCCCTGTGGAGTTGGCTTGTGAACAAACACAGGCTCTGTTTACATTCAGTGTGTCTCACCAAAACGCATCATGTGTGTCTTTGAGCTCTGGGAAACATTTATTTCCTTTCTTTATGTAAAGCGGAATTTTGAATATTCTAAATCCTGCATTGTTTACATCCATGTTTGCTAGGCTCATAGGAATGAGCATGACACCAGCAGTATTAATGTGAGGTGTTGTCTTTATGTGTGAGCATGAAACAAACAAAAGAGGAACCCACTAAAAATATTGTTCCATGGAGCTACAAGTTGTAGAAAAATCCACAGGCTACCTTGAAACATTTCTATTATATTCATTGTGACTGAATGCTGTAACAATCCCTGGCCTCAGGTCTACTTTATATAACAAAGAAGTAGTTTCACAAAAATACTTTACAGACTTTGAATTTGAAAAAAAAAAAAAAGATCACTATTAGAGGACAGCTTGACTTTGGGTATTAATATTGATGCTAAGTTTTTCAGAGTGGTGTATCCACAGGTTTTAAACACAGTTATCTCAAATTCATCTTTGGCACAAAATACAACAATACTGTATATACATATGGGGTTTGACCGGCAAATACACATTTTTGATATTACTGGACTCATATTTGAGAAAGTAGAGAAAATCATAAATAAACTTATCACAAAATGGGACATTACACTGAATGTCTGAAACACACAATTATAGTAGCATTACTATTATTAGTACAAATAATAAAATAATCATCATTCCAATTTGGAATACAGTCACAAAGCTTCATTATGATTAATTCCATTCAGTGGCTTTATACAGTCATTCCCTGTAGTCTTGATTAATTTACAACAGAACTTTTGGCAGAAAATGTAAATTGGACTAACTTAAATCATTTGAAAATAATTTATTCCTACAGCATCTATCAGAAGTAGCAGCATGCGTTCTGTCTGCCACTGTCTTCTTTTTTAAATACGACCACCTGAGGGCGCCAAAGTTGCAAATTTCAAACCTTGTGCACTCAGTGGCTTTATTAAGGTAGCAGAAGGACAGGTCATGTCAGCACACATGAGGTGTTGGGAGGTGCATCGGACTGGCTGGTGAACCCGTCAGCAAAGCCCTCCCCTTGCACCAGCGTGGGCCTCTTGTTGCACATGGGGCACAGTTTGTTGCGCTCCTGCGAGGCTCTCATCCAGATGATGAGGTTCCAGCGCTGGCCAGAGGAGATGGGCAGGGCCCCGTGCATGTGCTGGCCCCGGTGGAGGAGGCCCTCGGTTACTCTGTGTTCGACCTCTGAACACTCCGTCTCATTTAAAGGCACCTGCAAGGGGCAACAAACCCACTAACTTCAGAAACTACTTAGCAGTAAGGAAATGAAATCCAACATCTTCTACCTATTAAAACTATTACATTTAAAACATTCAGTTGTTTCAAGTTTCAAATGGGTACAATGGGTACAATCTAAACCAGTAGACTTTCTTATCTCAGAAATTGTGTTATGTTTGGAATTTTTCAACGTCATAAGGACATTATTTGGAATAGTAATATCACCAACTATAACAGGCTATACATTACATTATACGTCAGATTTTTAACCATATATTCACCTGCTTCATATCGCCGAAATATAGGTTTCCCTCTGTGAAGTCCTTGCCCAGAGAAACATTCAGGGTGACCTCTGCGTTGTCGTAGTGGTAGCTCAGGTCCAGGTCTTCATTCATATCATATTTAACAACAAAGGCCTTGTGGCTGTCCAGACAGCGCCCCCCACAGTCCGGGTAGAGCAGGGAGGTGAGTGGATGCAGGTAGTGTTCACGGAGGGGTGTGATGAAGCCCTCGTCAAAGCCCAGTTCATTCAGGAGGATCTGGAACAGGGAGAAAATGAGAAGGATATCATGGATAAAGGGAGTGACAGATGATTTAAAATGCAAGTTTAATTCCCTGACCTTTCTATGACAGTATAAGTCAGAGCTCTTTCATGGCTTCAGCATTCTATATCTTCGGATACATTACCCCATAATGGTTCATGGTGTTGGGTCTTCCTTTAGGGGCCGAGGACTGTTCAAAGTGCTCCAGTTCCTCCACCAGCTCCTCACAGAAGCTTTTCTCAAACACAGGGAAGCGATACACCCTCCCTGCTTTAACAGAAGGACGGCAATAAATGAAGTATGATCCATGTAGTACTTTCATCATCACAGCAATATATTGTTTCAGAATGTCGTCCAAATATATCCAAAACGTATCCTGTATGTTGTTAATCATAAGCAAAACAAGTCAAGACCATACAACAAAGAAAAGACTAAATGTAGTGGACAAAAAACAAAGTTTAAATAGAGAAAATTTAATAAACACTACTGATTTGAAGAAGAAAAAAGTTGGACCATGACAAGCCTCTTCACACTATTCAAAAATATTCAGCAGTCTGGGGTTTACAAGAGTGGCTCCGCTTCAAAATCCTAATTAAGACCATTGGGAGACAAAGTGTAAAGAGAATAGATCCAAGACGTCTCTCGCCAGAGGAGTTTTTCATCAGTAGGGAGAGATATTTGCAAACACATGCTGAATTAATTTAGTGATCTGTCTGGTAACAAGCCTGGGTTGGTATACATAAAGAATTGCAAAATCTTGCTCCTATTCTGACTATTAAGACTTGCCTATCATAAGCATTCCTATGTGTTTTGACTTAGTCACAGTTCCCCAGTTATTAAGAAAAGATAAAATATTCCTTTATTCGTCCCTCTGTGGGGAAATTCAAAAATTTTGTTGAGTTCTCCTAAGACAGCTGGGACCAACCTCACAGGTTTTAAAAAATGAGTTTGAAAAACAATGAATACCAAAATGAATGAAAAATGGTACTCTTTGACGTCAACAAAAACTTAAGCGAAATTGAAATGAAAGCACTTTCAAGCTCACCTGCTTCTTCCTCCAACAAGTCTAAAAGACCTTCTTCACTCCTGTCCCTGCGTCGACAGTACTCAACAATCTGCTTGAACTTTGGTGCAAGGTAGGACTCCTGGGGAGAGGTGGTGTGCAGGTGTGTCTCAGTTAGGTGTTAATGGCACATTATTAATGACACGATTAGCAGAGACTGGGGCAGTAAATACCTGCAGATGGTAGACATGAGGATGGAGAGGCTGGTACACGTCTTTTATAGCAGCAGCTCTCTCAGCAGACGTCACATCAAGACGCCTTCGCCTGTCCACTTCCTGGGAAATCTAAACACAGTGGTCATACAATTAGGTTACAGTCTAGAAACAATGTAGGGCTAACTGCAGATGACAAGGTGAGTTATCACATGAACACATCATTATCTTGTGTCATAACATGGGGGTCATTAGGTGGAGACTTTCTAACTGTACCCTCTGCCAGTTCTCTATTGAGATGTCTCCTTCTCTGTGGGCCAACAGGAAGTTCTCCTCGATGAAACCAACAAGACAATCAGGTGACTTTTACATTGCAGTCACAATGTGATCATATACAGAAAGACTGCAACCAAGCATTATTTGTAGTACTGATTCATTTGACAATAATTTCATTTGAACGAATCAATTAATAATTTGGTCTATAATATCTATGAAAAGAGAAGTGTAAAGGAGTGTAAAGTGAGGTGTTCAAATTACCAGATCGCTACTGGATTTTTCAGACACTACTGCACATACTAATTTCAATATGAGTAAGTTTGAAATAAAACAATATACAACAATATATTGGCTGATAGAAATCTGTAAATACACAGACATATAAAAAAAATCTTGAAAGAAATACTTGGGATTTATCTATTTTCTTTTATTGTGACCAAGAAGATACATAAATAGCAAGACATTCACACTGGATACCTGTTCTGAAATCTCTACATCTCAGCCTGCATAAGATAAGATAAACCTTTATTCATTCCACAGTGGGGAAATTCACAATACCAATATAACAGCAATAAGTTGATATAGCCAACATCAATCAATATGGCCAATTTATCAATTGAGCTCAGACTTCAGATGTCTTGCAGCTCAACCAAATGTGAGTCATGTCAGGAATCAGTCTCAGCCCTGATTTGTTGTTGGTTTTATTTGTCACTTAAACACACACACACACACACACACACACACACACACACACACACACACACACACACACACACACACACACACACACACTTTCTCACCTTGTTGATCACATCGTCAAACTGTTGCTCCGTCACGCAGCCGAGACTCCTGAGCAGCTGTGAAACAATAACAAACACACACCTGTCTGTCACAAACCGGACATTTGACTCCAAATACTACTGCAGTTTTAAACCTGAAACCACTGTAATGTCCGCTCACTGCCTCATAGTCCAGTCTGAACTGCTGCTCCGACACGAAGCGGACATGGAGCTCGTAGTCGTCCAGGAAAATGTTGTCAGTTGTGAAACAGTTACAGGTATAAAACTGCGGATGTCCGTCTTCCTCGTTTGTCATCACTACTTGTTAGAAAGTACCTTAATAAAACATGCAGGTAAACATGCAGGTAAACACAGAAATATTTCTGACACTGTTAACTCCGTGTTAGCAGCAAAACATAAACACCTTCTTCTTCTTCTTTCTTTTCCCGGTAGCTAGCTTCCAGACTGTTGCATTACTGCCACCTTTCGGCTTTATTCTTCATCAGTGTCCTTTTTAAAGCCACATGTTGATGTCATTATTTCTTGTATTTCATGAGTAAATTACTTACATGATATAAAGATACTTGACTACATCAGTCTCATGGTACTGATCACAAAAACGTGTTGGATGTTTTGCTTTAATCAAAGTGGGCTGTTAAAGTTGCTGTGCCTGATTCTCAGCCTGCGTATTACTACTTCTTAACACACCTCCTCTGTTTTGGATTGCAAATGTCTCCATTTTAATGTGTTATCCCGAAGCTGTTGACATTGTTGATTTGCCTGTCTTCAATTTAATGACGGCTTCTTATGTCAGCTTGTCTCTGGTTTCCCATTATGCCTGAATGAGTTGGGACAAATATCACACAGTGATATTTTTAACTAACTACTCTTGAGGTAATTAATATGATTTCATAAAGCAGATCCTGGTGACTTCTGGTAGTGCCTATCTTAATGCTTGTGAGGACAGAGGAGACCAACTGATTTTGCTGCTGGCTGCCTTGTTTGCTCTTAAAAAGTAGGACATCGAGGGCTCACCCTGACCTGCTACTGAAGATCTGGGGCTGGTTACACACATGAGATTAGATGCAGTGTTGGGCTTTGTGAATACTGGTGCATTCAGGAATACAGGGCAATGAAATTGTAGATAAAATAGCTAAAGGAAAATGTAGATCTGAGAGCTGTGCTGGGAAAACCTGAATGGTTCAGCATTATCAAAGCATCTTTATGCATCCTGTGGTAAAAGGAGTGGAAGGAAGAAAAGAGGGTGAGACTGTTTTCTTTGCACGACACATTGAAGGGTATTTTATTTCAGCTCCAACAGAAGAGATGAAGTCATCATGACTGTGATAGCAGTAGGTCATTGTGGCCTAGGAATATGAGCATGTGGGAATCCAGGAAGTGTGCACCATGTTCTTCTTGCTTTTAGAAATTACCGTTATAAGGCAACTAGTGTTTAAAGAGCTGTCTGATTTGTGAGTTTCTTCTTTTTCAATGACGCAGTTGGAACTAACTATCAACTATCTTGAATTTTCTGCATTTTACCTGATTACACTCTGAAGTGCCTCCTTTTGTTTACACTACGGCAGAGGGCGGCATTACGCTTCGTAGCGTGCAGCCTGCCGGATATATATTCGAAGAAGAAGAAACGCCGGCGCCAAGCACACGCTTCGGGTCTTCATCCTGTTTTGATTTTGTTGTGGCTTATCTGTCCTCGTTAGCAGTAGCTAGCACCGCTGCTAACTATGCCGATTGGCAGCCAGCATATTAATGTTTACTGAGGTGTATAATAGCTGTTCTTTGTGCTAATCTGTGAAGTCTGAGCGGAGATGTTAAGCGTGGAGTCGTTGCAAGTGGCTGAGGAGGAGGTGGTTGAATCCAGCTCCAATAAACTCGGTGACATTTACACTTTTGTGGCTAAAGGCTGCTTTCCTCAGACCATGAATCCTTTACGAAAGAAGAACCTCAAAAGATACGCCCAGAAGTTTATCATTGATGGTAAGCGTTAATTTTAAACCTCAATCTACCAATGGATAAACGACTACTGAGAATGTGTCCTGTAGGCATCACGAACTTCCATTCAAAAAACCGGCCAATTTCATTTTAACAAGTGTGTGTATCTTGTAGAACATAACTTAAGATGATATATGAATCTGAAGGAGCCTGAAGAAAATTCGGCTCACTAACTGAGTGTTTCACTATAACCAGCACTGTACTTCAGGTATATCTCAACTTCTAAAACTGGCAGGTGTTGGTGGAAGATTAGAGGAATGCCACTAGAACTACTTATAAAACTTAGCCTTTTCTGGAGATAAATTATGTTTGGTAAATAGAGTGTATACCAAACTGAGGGTTGGACATCAGCTACAACCTGCAGGTCCAAGTAGTGTTCAGTCTTTACTTAGGATAAACAATATTCAATACTAAGTTTTTTGAATGAAGTATGGTGTGTTATTCTCCCAATACACAACAAATAATCACAGAGGGGTATTGAGGACCCTCATATGTTCAAATGAACAAATGTGTGTCAAAGCATCTCTCACTCTTCATTCATATCTTCATTTAAGAGGGCAAGCTGTACTATGTGGGACCCAAGAAAGAAGAGAAGAGGGAGGTGGTCATAGAGGCTGAGAGGAAGAGGCAGATATTCCTTGACTGCCACTTTAATGACATCGGTCATCACCTGGGCCAAAAGAAGACTGTCCACAGGATCCAGAGCAAGTACTACTGGCTGGGGATCATCAAGGATGTAGTGGATTGGGTACACACATTTCTATATCGTCAATGTTCTGTTAACACCTTAGAGCTTTAGAGTACTAGTGTCTAACCTTAATATCTGTTTTGCTGTTGCAGATAAAAGTATGTGAGACATGTCAGCACACAGAGAGGAATAAAAACCTGGCAAGGACTGTCCGGCCGATAAAAGTGGATGCACCTTGGGATATCGTTGGGATTGACATTATAGGTTTTGTCCTAATTAATTTATAAAATACTTTTTTTTTTGCTGTTTAATTTCTTTCCGCGCCTTGAGACCTGCTGTCTTTCTCTTCACCAGGACCTTTTCCAGAGACCCAGCAAGGCAACACCAATGTTACACTCCTTATTGACTACTTTAGTAAATGGCCAGAAGCTTTTCCAGTGCAAAAGACAGATGCTCTTTCTGTTGCGAGATGTATTTCCAAATGCATATACAGGTAAGAACATTTAATAAAATCTGTAATAATTATACTGAGGGTGACTTTAGGGTTTTAACCAATTTAATCTACTCATGAATTTAGATATTGTTCGACCAATATGTGCTATTTTGTGCTCTACATGACACCATTTTCATGTTACTGAATGCACACCATGATTTGCTTGCTGAGATCTACAAAATAACAATGTTTTTAAATCTCGAATTGAACTAATTTCATTCTCTGTTAAATCAGGTTTGGTGCCCCTAAAACAATAGTGTGCACACAGAATGCTGACTTCTGTGATGAGGTGAGATGTGAGTCACAAAGTTAATTAAAACAAACATATCAATAAAAAGATCAGAGGTGGTAAAACTGTTGTTGGTCAGTTTTATCAGTGCCCCGGTGTTTTCTAGGTGACAAAGCTGCTGTGTGACAGGTGGAGCATCGTGCAGAAGGTTTCTCCTCTGGATCAACCTCAGCTAAACCCGCTCCACGACTGCACAAGCCCTTTGCTGAAGGAAGCCCTGGTGCAGATGGTTACAGAGAAGCAGGATGAATGGGACGACTTTCTGGACCCTGTGCTGTTTCTGTTCAGGACGTCCACCAACCCCACCATCAAGTTTACCCCTTATTCACTCATGTTCAACAGGAAAGCTAATTTACCAAATGAGGTGCTGACTGCATTGTCAAAAACAACTAATTCAGCTGTGTGGTTTATTTCTGCTTACTAATTTTATTTCCTTCCTTCTAGACAACATTGAGCCTGCTGAATTATGACGACCAAGAGCAGGACATGTATTCCACAAAGGAGAAGGCCTCGACATATATGACAGTAATGCAGGAGCAGCAGAACTCTGTGAAGCAGCTGGTAATTCATGTTGCTTTGTCTTGCACTGTTACAATGGACGCTGGTCATGGAGCTTGTTTTTTGTCTGATGATTACAGATAAAAACCTACCTTCTGTTTTGTGTCAATATGTCTTCCGCTTCCAGGTGATAGCCAATATGAACGCAGCCTACAAACAAGAGAAGAAGAAGAACGCCAAGCGGAGGACACATAACATGTCCCCCATGACCTTTAAAATCGCAGATCCTCTATTCGGTGCAGGTGAATCGCCCTCCCCAAAAAAACTGAAAGACAGTTTATATTTGTCTTTTCCTGTAGAGACAGTGCTGGCCACCGAGCAAAGCAGTTCAGAAGACATAAAGACTGAGTTAGCATATCACTTGGCTGAGTCTGACGTCCACTGAGGAGGACAGTGTGAAAAGACTGCAGGGTGGACACGTCAGTGGAGCACGACTACATGTTGATATGTGTTGTCTAAAGTCCTGGACAGAAAAGGTGGAATTCCAGATGCTGAAGAAACGAGTGTTATGGCTAATGCTTCAAACACTCATGTCAGGTGAATACACTGTTGGTTGATTTTCATTTGTAGATGAATCAGACTGGCCAAAGAAATGGCAGTAAATATTGACACTCATGAATTCCTTTGCTTTCCCTACAAAAAACCCCCAACAACATTGTTTCATATGAATTTTGTGTTAACTTAAATTACCTTAGTGGCATGCAAAAATTTGGCTATCCCTCGAGATAAATTTCTGTTATTGTGAATAGTTAAGTGAATAAAAGTACTGATCTCCAAAGGGAATAAAGTTAAAGATTTTTTTTCAACATTTTATGCCAGATTGGTGTATTAATTTAGTTTTCCACAAGTTTAGAGCAAAAAGGGGAAATGAGCATCATACAAATGTTTTGACACCCTAAGAGATTTCAGCTCTCATAACTTTTACCAAGGTGTCAGATCTAAATTAGCTTGTCAGGGCTATGGCTTGTTCACTGTCATCATTAGGAAAGGCTAAGTGATGCAATTTCAAAGTTTTTTAAATAGTCTGACACCTCAAACCTTGTTCCAACAATCATCAGCCGTGGGCTCCTCCAAGCAGCTGGTTAGCACTCAGAAAATTGAAATAATCCCCACAAACCAGGAGAAGACAATGAGAAGTTAGCAATGCTTTGGGCTTCAATTAAATACCTACAAATTCTGGAAGCAAAGATCACATCGTCTGTAAAAATCTGAAGGTAAAGAGGATGGCTTCTGCAACAGGACAATGAACACACCTCAAAATCCATGGACTACCTCAGGAGGTGCAAGCTGAAGGTTTTATCATGGCCCTCGAAATCTATGCACAGGCCTCAACAGACCAGTCTATGCAAGACAGTCCAAGAATCTGACAGAACTAGAATGGGTGACCCCCCTCCCCCCACGCTCCCTTGACAAGAACTGAGGGACTGGTGAGAAAAAGCATTTACACGCTCTGATACTTGTCAAAGGGAGTGTTAACAAAGTACTGAAAAATGGTACTGAAGAGAGCACTGAAACAAAAAAAGTAACTTATTTTAAAAAAAAATCCTTAATTTTTATACCTTTTGGAAATCAGATCAGTTGTTTGTTTGTTTTTTTACCAAGGGCAAGTTTTGCATGCCACTATATTTGTTTTCACTTTGTCATACAATTGATTTTTACGCTACAATACTTGAAATAAAGGTATTGCTTACTATTTTTAAGTGAACTCTCTGTGAGTTTTTACAATACAAACAACCACGTTCACGTTTCACATTTGATCCATTGTCATAAAATATAGATTATTGCAGCTTTAAAAAAACGTGAGTGCAAAGTCTAGATATCCACCATAGATAGTCCTAACATATACTGCAAACAAACATCACTTGGCTAGGTGCTATTTTTTTATAGACCTTTAATCAATGATTAATCTCTATTCCTCCTAGTGCAGACTCATGCGACGTTTTAATAGCAGGCCATCACAGTAGACATGATCATGTTGATCCAATGTTATTAATGGATTATAAATGTTTCATTTATAATCCCCCCCCCCAATTACACCTGGCCAGTTTTTCCACATTCAGTATGTGGGTGTTTTTGTCCCGCAGCTCTTGAACGCTCCCTAAAATGCAGGTGGGAGGAGCCACGCTGCGTTCACTTCCGCAATAACTGAGCTCAGAGATATAAAAGATAAATCAGCATCATTCTGCTCCCTTTTTTCGCTCATTAACAATTTCGGACTTCGTCTTCTAATTTACGGGACGTGAGCATGTTTGGCAGTTCCATTGTCTTCGGGCCCCAAGAGAGACAGGAGAGTTTGCTGAATTTTAATTTGCTCATACATATACAGGTACTACAATAGACTCAATTACACACTACACACACTACAAATAGACTTAAAGATAAGCTCTTATTGTGAAGTCTTAGTTTTTAAATTTCAGGATATTCGGGAAGCTGCTTTGATGGTGTGAAAATTGTTTTGAGTTTTTATTGTCACTGATATCATTGATGCCAAATACAACTTTTTCTGTGAACTGCCCCACTGTGTGACGAATAAAGGTTTATCTTATCTTTATTTTTAATCGTGACCTAATTTTCAGCGGCTCCTAAAGTTCAGAAAGTAAACAGGACCAGTGATCTCTGAGCTGTTTCACTGGTGATTTCTTTTGAGTTTCTACATGCTATCTGGTTGTTATACTCAGATCATTTAATTGATTCATATCACAAGAAAGTCAAGATGCACATTACCCGATGTTGCGTGGGGTGTCACATAATGATAGTTTACCTGTCGTCCTCGTTTGTGACACCCGCGACGCCTCTTCAGAATAAACGATCTTCGACACTAGTGTCTATTACAGTTGGTGCTGTCTGTTAGCAAGTCAAGTTAGCCTCCAGACTTAAGTCACTGTATATTTTACTGTGAAAACAGAGTAAATTATTTAATGTCTCCGAGGACAGCTGACTGGACATTGAAAGATTTAATAGCTGGACTCTTAGTGAGAATGTAAAACCTGACACAACACAGCTATCAACCGCTTGCTAGCAGCTAACTCACCTTACTGGCTAATACGTCGTGGAAAGTCTGTGAGACTGATGAAACCCTGTTGTAACCTCGCCGGAAAATCATTCACAGCACAGTGACCTCTTCTATTTTATTGGTTCTGAAAAACTACCTCATTCTTCTTCTGTAGCTACAAGCCGCAGGAGAGCGGAAGTAAAGTCCTTCAAAATAAAAGTAAGTGTAAACAAAAAATATTCCTATTTGACCGAATCACCTAATCTAAGTGCTAACCACTGCCACTTTCTGTCACTACCTGCGACAGTTGGATACTATTAGTGTTCATCATAACTGTCTGTCCTGCTAATCAGCATGGACATGAAAGTAGCTGTGAGTTGCACAGTGTTTTACATCCTACTGGACCTGGTTGTCAGCACTGTGCTCTACACACAAGGATCACACTTGAACACATTCAGAAAGGATGCCTTGGACTTTGACTTCCTTCAGTCAATGTTGGACCTGTGGGGGACTGTGCTGGTCAGAGCCTCCCTCCTACTGGGAGCCTGCATTGGGGTTTCGTGGAACAGAGAAGACGGCCCACCGAGGGTGGCTAAAGTCTCTGCCCTCATTGTCATCATCTGTCTGATCATCATCACCTACAGTCTGACCAAGCTGCTGATTCTGACCGAGCTGGGGCCTTTGACCCAGCAGCCCTGGTCCCTGAGCCTGATATGTTGGACTTGTGCCTCCTCTGTGGGTGTCCTGCTGTTCTGGAGCCTGCTTGGGAAGGAGTCCAAATCGACGAGCAGGGTAGGTGGAGGGGGCTCTGAGGACACTGAAAGGCTGTTGGAGACAGCTGGTGAGGAGGGGTGTGAGACGAAGAAGAAGAAGGAGGAGGGAAACCAGGAGACCAGCTCTGGGGCAACACTGGGACGTCTCCTTGGCTACTGCAAAAAGGATGGTCTGCTGCTGTTTGTAGCGGTCCTCTTCCTCGTCATCTGTGCTGTGTGTGAGTGTCCTTGACTTAATAATAATAATAATAAGAAGAAGAAGTAATAATAACCAATCCACTAGCAGGTTTAAATCTTGTCCATTGCATGTGATTGCAACATTCATATGAAATAGATTAGCAATCTATGGCAATTGTACTGAGCCTGTAAGTTATGACTGTTTTGACTCATTCCAGATTACGCAATTCTTTTAGCTTTGCTCTCAGTACAACAGTAGCTAAATGCCAATGTCAAAATGAAGAAATACAAGGTTTGTTGTCTTTATTATACACCACAGAAAAATAGAAACAGAATTAGAGATCGGAACAGAGGTAGAAGGAGCTTATTGCATCTTATTGAAGATGCAGTGCATGAGGGCGCAGTGGTTTTCAGGACATATTACATAGTAACACACATAACAACTTCAAAACAGTGCTCCAGAAAGTTTGGATTGAATACCAGAAACACTTTACCTTCAAAATGACTCCCAACAGTATAAGATAAAACCTGTCTTTCTTTAACCTGCAGGTGAAACTATTATACCATTCTACTATGGGAAAGCAATAGACAGCATTGTGGTTCACCGCAGCATGGAGTATCTTGCTAAGCCTTTGCTCATATTGTCAACACTGGCTGTCGCCAGGTGAGTGTCTTCGGATTAACAGGAACAGGTTGGACATGGCCATGTCATCTCTGTGTGATTCTGTGCATTTATATAATAACCGGCCTTAGGGAGACATCATTTTAAAGATCAATACAATGTGACACAGACATTTGTTTATATTAAATTGTTGCTAACTACAACTTGTAATTTTGTAATTATCTTTCATTTCCACTTTTTAATCCTTGGACAGTACACAGAAATGGAAACAGAGTGTGACGGCATAATGACATATGACAAAGCTAGGATGGCACATGTTTGACATGGCAATGAATGACATGAATGATACCTTTACCCTCTCCTCAGCTCAATCGCAATGGGAATACGTGGAGGAGTCTTCACCCTAATGTTTGCCAGATTAAACCTTCGGCTCAGGAACCATCTCTTCAGAACTCTGATGAGGCAGGAAATTGGATTTTTTGATGAAAACCATACAGGTAATATAGGAACATTACACATCCCTCTATTCCTGCATCTGTGTTAATGTTTTCCTCCTCTGTATGTGAGTCTTCCTCAACAGTGAGCAGCCCTTCTAATATTATTCCATGTCTACATCGCCCTGTAGGTGACATCATTTCACGTCTGTCAGCTGACACCACCCAGGTGAGTGACCTCATCTCCCAGAATGTCAACGTCTTCCTGCGGAACGTCATCAAAGGTGCTGGTAACTTCATCTTCATGTGTGGGATGTCCTGGAAGCTCTCGATGGTGACCGTCATGGGATTCCCTTTCATTGCTCTCGTCTCGAAACTCTATGGCAATTACTATAAGGTAAAGTAGTTTTGTGTCTGCGTTGATCATTTCATTTGCAGACAACTGGCATTTCAGGGTTTTTTTTCCATTTTTTCCCCAGAAATTATCCAAAGAGGTTCAAACAACCCTCGCAGAGGCCAATAAAGTTGCAGAAGAAACCATTTCATCCATGAGGACAGTACGGAGCTTTGCCAATGAGTGCGGTGAGGCCGACTCCTACTATGCCAAGCTTTTGCTTATGTTCCAGCTCAACAAAAAACAAGCGCTTGC
>JBBMOC010000019.1:8769832-8933693 GCA_037975185.1 Centropyge bicolor | reverse complement strand
CACGTACATAGTGTGTGTTTACGTATAGTAACCTTAGCTGTGCTGTCGTTTAGGCTTTTGCTCCAGCAAATTATATATTTACTGTGAAAGTAATGCAACTAGTAGCCAGTAATTTACTGTAAATTTACAGTGAAAGATTTTACAGTGCTGTGTTTCTGCAGCGGTAATTATTTTCATACTAGTAATGATGGCCTTCAAAGGACAAGACGTGAGGATATCCAGGAAGCTAGAGGACAGGAGAGTGTCTCCATGTGTTTGTCCTTGAGTCTTATCATCCACCAAATAACATCAGCTAAAACACCACCATTCGTGGTGGTGACTGTTGTTTTCATCTCATGCCCTTTCCAGGTTTTATGCTTTACTTAAAGATTTAACAGACAAATATGCACGCAGGTACACACACACACACACACACACACCCTCTCCAGCACACACACACTTCAGAAATGGAGGGCCTTCACTGCTGGGGATAGTAAGAAAAATTAAATATTTAACCCTTCCCATCTTGCTCTCTCTCACACACATGCTCTCCTCTTTCCTGGCAAATTTCCATCACACACAAACAATGTGTGCTCAGAGCCACTTTTCTGTTTTACTGTTTCAAGCCGTGCAGCTAGAGAGTTCATATTTGTTCATAAATTTCTCCTTGCCCCAGTTGTACGGCCATTAAAGTCAAGTAAATGTAATAATGTAAGTAATGTTTAATGGAATATAAATAATGTAATAAGCAAAAGTGATAATGTACTGTTATACCTTGAGGTGTTCCGACAATAAATACCAGCTGAAGCAAAAGTGAAGAGGGCTGAAATGCAAAAGCAGAGCGATATCTCCTCCATGAAATTTCTCTCTCCCGCATACAGACACTGAGTGCAGGAAGAAAATCACAGAAAGCTATGCAGTGTTTTAGCTGCATGTCCTTAACTATACATTAATCTTATTTTATGTGCCATAACAATGCTTACCTATCTTTAACCAGGCAGTAGTTAATGTGCACGAAAATTGTTTTCAATGCTGATGGTTGGTTTATTTGATTCTTTACCACAAAGCCACCACAGTGTAATTCATCTCTAATTAATCTGATTCCTTTATGACTTTTACACAGGAAACGTCTGAGCGATCCATTCAGAGTCACTGCAAACTACATCACAGCTTATCATCGTTCACAGAGGCTAAAGTCTCCAATTGCACCATCAAAGCAAATGCTGCTAAATTATACACAAACAGTGATGTTTCCTTTGGTTAGCTCCGTTCTCTCTTGCTCTCTTTATTAGACTGGTCAGATTGGATGAAAATATCATTTAAACACGAACAACATTAAGAAAAATAAAAAATCCCTTCCCTGATACAAAGTCGTGTTCATCAAAAGCAGAGCAACATTTGGAAGCCTGGTCGGACGACACGCATCGACTCTTTCAGGTCAAGTGCAAATACAGCTTTAACCTCATGTCTGTCTGGAAAAGATATAAAGAGCTCTTTTCTGCTTGAGGCCTTTTTTTTCGCTGTACAGCACAAAGAGATACTTGCAACATTTACGTCTGTCTTTACGTCTGCATTGCACAGGGGATGAGGTTACATTAAAATGTCCACAGAGCAGATCTTATGTTACTTGCCTTCACATTGTGCACAAAGGTTAAAATCCAGCAAGTTATTGCGGTTTCATGTCATTAAACCCAGCCCCATGAAGCCATCTGTGACTTTCCTCCTTCATTCTGTGATGCTCTTTAAAAGCATTTAGGCTGAATATTCCACCACTGCTTTGACAAAAATAAGACAAATTAAATGATTTTTTAAGAGCCCGAAATGAACTTTGCATGGTTATTGATTAATAAATTAAGCACTTTTGACATTTTGTAGAAGGTCCTTCCTGCTTTGAGAATTATTGCTTCATTACACCATTGTATTATTGAAAGCTTTCCATCACGTTTTTAATTTCCTTTCCTTTAATCATAAATATATGTGTTTGATATTGTTATTCCAGTGATGCAAAATCAATGTAATACTTGCCTGAATATTTAGTGGGCAAGCGAGCTGGGAAGATATGGAAACTTCATACTCAGGCACACACATACACACACACACACACACTTGCACACACCTTTTTCCTTTTCTCCTGGTGCTTACACACACAAGAAGAGGGACTCTGTCTTCCGTACATCTATAATCATGAGGCATGGTGGAGCCTGGTCTCTGTGATCATGGTCGTGATTAATTTATACACCTCATCACTGTATGTGTGTGTGTTTGTGTTTCTGCTGCCTTCATTTATCTACATTCTTAGAATGCAAACTTGAACTATAACGAGTTTTTTCATGTTCATCGAAAGTCGACTCAGTTGTTAAACAAATGGAGACAGCACATTAGACCCATGTAGTAGCGTGTAAAAGCGAACGAGGCAGATTCGCGATAGGAAGACTGTAACTTAGAGATGGCTTGAGATGGAACTTAATAAGACCTACATTAAAATGTATAGCATGAGTCTGTGTTGCAGTAATAATATTTAGGTCAACTGTAAATAAACCTTTATTTTCAATTTATTTATGCAACACAGTTCAGGTTGATATGATTATCATCGTAGGTCATACTACAGTTCACATTTAAAAGATAAAATTCACAAAACATAAACGCTGTCACGACCTTTAAATAAACTGAAAAATCCAATCGGCATCTGGTCGGCATGCTTCTGCCGACTTCCGGGTTTCCTGAAGGTGTCACATGTGTTTCCGGTTCAAATCTGCTGCCGCGAAACTCCGGTGATATAGATTACTATCAATAAAACAGAGGTCAAATGTGTGATCTGGAGGGGAAAACAACTAAATTGTTGCGGCATCTATATTAAATTCAAAAGTGAGTCGAAGTTACCAAGATAAGTAGTGGACACGGGAGAGAGGAAAGAAGAAGAAGAAGAAGAAATTGAGGCAGGCATTGATGCAGGAATTCACATTATATTATTTCTTTATTTTTAATAATCTTTTATAGGGTGTGGTGGATAGACAGGAATGAAGACTAGAGTGGTTGACACGGATGAGAATTTTAGAGTAGGGCCAGGATGTAAAATACGCAGGTATAATTTGGAGAGAGTGTGAGTTTTTTTTAAGGCATTTATACTCCGAAGCAGAAGGTGGCGGTAGTGTGCAAATAATTCGGACGCCGTGAACGAAGAAGAAAGTAGGAAACAGACCTATGAAACAGACCCGCGAAACTCATTAAAAAACAAACAAAAAAACACGACCTTTAAACAGCTGAACATGGAGCGTATCACTGACAGTAGATGCGAGATGAGGGGAAAACGTATAGATAATCATTGCTGTGTTCCTAATTGCTCCAACTCGAGTCGTCGCAACCCCTCACTGAGTTTTCACCGCTTTCCCAAAAAACCCGAGCTGCGTCTCCAGTGGCTGGACAGAATACGGCTGACAGACTTGAAGATATCAAGTCACATTTTGGTGTGCAGCAGCCATTTTAAAGCCGACGAAATTTCGGTCACACTGGGAGGAAGGAGACAGTTAATAACCAAGGCCATTCCGTCTTTATTTCAATGGAACGAAAACAAGGAAGAACGACCCAGGACCCCGCCGGTTTCGTCCGACCTGGAGGACTCGGAAGAAAGCGTCCTGGACAGTGACGTGGTGCCCGTCGTTGTGGACCACGAGTACTGTGTTAACAGTAACAGTACGTTCGTGCACCGTGTACAATGTGCAGGGATAAAAGAGGAGAGTGATTCCCTGAGTGGCCAGCTACAAGCCATCCGTTTCCAACACCCCTGTGTGCTGCAGAGGTTCGCTGGATCACCAGAAGATATTAGATTTTACACCAGGTGAGACATAAACTGCAGTGCAAGCAGATAATCCAGCTCATTCACCGCTAACCTGTTATTTTACCTACCAGAGACAGAAAGCATTCTTACTTTAATGTGCATGCAGATTGCTTCTGACATTAGTGTGTACAATACATTTTAAGATTAGCCACTTGGAGATTGTCTCCTAATGCTTTAACACTTATTAAAAGTTATAACTTAAATGTTCACAGCCGCTTCAGTTAAATGAATGGGCTTTTTTCATATTGTTTGTATGTCTTTAGCAGACAGTAGCCTGACTACAAACACCAGTCTCTATAATGTGTATTTTGTTCTACAGATTCCCCTCCTATGATCATCTGATGGCATTCTGGTTTCTTATCGAACCTGCTACATCAAGGATGGTGCAGCTGACAAAGCTCAGAGGAGTCCCTTCCTCTCCTGAGAAAGAGGATGCTTCCAGCAGATCCACGGTACATACATGGCTGTCTCTGTGAATTTCACCCAACCCACATAGCATTACAAAGGGGATATACTGTGTAATACTAATTATTCCTTTTTTTCCTCACTAGAAACTGGTCCCCATAGATGAGTTTTTCCTGTTTCTGATCTACCTGTCAACTGGATGCCCCCTGAAGGAACTCGGTGAACGTTTTAATATCCATCACCACATGGTCAGCAGAATCATTATAACATGGGCTAACTTCCTCTACGGCCTGCTGGGATCTGTGCGCACATGGCTGACACCTAATGAAATTAGACCTCATATTCCTCGTTATTTCAGAAACTATCCAGATACCCAGGTAATCATCCATTACACAGAGCTGCGCTGCCAAAGACTCTCTCCCCAGCTACTTCAGACTGAAGGTGTCTTTTCATGCAAGTCCCAGTACATTTTTAAGGCCATGGTAGGCTTTGCACCACATGGTCCTTTAACATTTGTGTCAGCGCTTTATGAAGCCTCTCTGAGTGACACAGACATCTTCAAGCAATCAGGCATTATACCTCTCCTGTCCCCTGACATGGCTGTTATGGTGAATAAAGACGTCCTAATAGATAACCATGTCCCTGGCTCGGTTTACCGGCCGTCCTTTCTGTCTAAAGAAAACCAAATGTCAGCAGATTATGTTCCTGAGACTGAGTACATTGCTCATTTGAGAGTCCATGTGGTGGGTTTGATAAGAAGGGTCGAACTGTTTAATGCAGAAATCCCCCTCCCCATCTCAGGGAGCATCAATCAGTTATTCACTGTGGCATGCCTTCTCTCCAATTACCAGAATGGACCTCGGTTCTAAAAGAAAGCCTGAGGATGCAGTTTGCAGTGACACACTACATTTGAGCACACACTGAGTCGAAAGACTGTCCGTGGGTTAATTACTTTATGAATATGACATTTCCTACAGACAACATATTTTTGGTTTTAGACTGTTGATCAGACGAAACATTTAAAAGGCCAAATATTACCTTTATTTTTTTATTCTATAAAACAATCTGATAATTTATTGTGAAAATGTATAGTGGCACACAAAACCACACCTCTTATAACCACACATAACTGTGCTCACCAACTCACCTGTACCTGGGTCATCTATTTACTAATGTAATTGTTCCTGCTAAATCCAACAGGCAAAGTGTCCTGCTTCCCAGGAATATGAACAATATGCCATTTATGTTTTTGTGTTAAATATTGAACAGTTTGTTTTGACACAGTAGAATAAACCAGCCAACCATTTTAACATGACCTGTAAGCGCTCTATAGTTCTATAGTTTATTGTTATGCACTAAAACACCAGATCAAATACCTCATAATGTGGAAACCTACTTGGCAATAAAGCTGATTCTGAACATGAAAAATGTATTTGTCTCAATCAGAGTTTTAGTATGTTACAAATGTGAACATTACTTAATTAATCTGTATCTCATTACACTAACTGGAGCTTTGTGACCCATGAACACCAACACTGTGAGTGATGAAGAAGAACAAATGCTTGGTCGTTCCATATGTGTCTGGAGCATAAAGGACTTTACAACAAACTAAGACAGAAAACTGGTCCACCTGAAAGACTGCACACCCAAACAAACAAAAAAAGCAATATAGTGAAGCCCAATGCAGTGATGAATGCAAAGACTTGTATATCAGAGAAACCAAGCAAAAATTAAATTTAACACAGGAGGGTCAAGACTCAGCAGACTCACCTGAAAGAGAAGGGACACTCTTTCAAGGACAACATGTTTATTTTGGATAGGGAGGACAGATGGTTTGAAAGAGGAGTGAAGGAAACTTATACAACCAAGTCAGCTCCTAAAGATTGAACCCTCCTTGGCTAATTGTTGGACGTAAAGTAATATGTACAACTTGAAACCTTGAATCCCTTTAACAATTCTGTCTACGTCGATGACATTTACTCGTGGTAAATCTTCAGGCATCGCAAAAAATGCATACGGCAACAAACCGGAAACTGGTAAGTTCGCAGCGGTAGAAACCGGAAGTCAGTAGCCTACATTTATCTACAGTTTATTTTTCAGGAAAAGATAACTAAATCTGGAGAATGTTTGATTTCGGATAATTGTAAAAAAAAAAAAAAAAAAAAGAAAAGAAAAGAAAGAAAAACATGGCTACGAAAGTCTACCTGGTTTTTTTTAACCCTGAAGTCTGAAAATACAAAACGGAAGATGATTTTTTTTTTCTAAACTAATTGCGGAAGTAAAACGGAAGTAGCGTAATCGCCTTTTCGTCTTGAACCATGCTTGAATGGAGGTGACCTTAGTTATTATCAAATTGTAAAGTAACTCGACTTGGCCACAGCTTTGCCGTGGACACAGCAGGTACCGTCAGTTCGGTCCGGTTTGTATGTTCAACACGTATTGATTATTAGTGAAGACTTTGAGAGCAGGACGAACAGAGATGGCAGAGGCACATCAGGCACGCATGCAAACTGTGGTGGAAGAAATGGTCCAAAGCCTGGAGAGAGACCACATCCGTAAAATGCAGGTCGGTGTATTATACGTGCAGACATGAAATGTGCATGCAGTGCTTTGTTTTTACCATCTGATGCATTTTGCATTTATCACATGTCTGATCTGTGTGTTCTTGCTGCAGGGTCGCATGTTCAGCTGCAGTGCACAGTGCTGTGATCGACCCTCAGACTCCATGTCTCAGGTGCATCAGTGTATCGAGAGATGTCACACTCCTCTGGCCCAAGCTCAGGGACTGGTCACTTCAGAGCTGGAGAAATTTCAGGCAAGTGCTCATCCACTTTCACCACTGTGCAAACTTCCTCCCTAACAATATTTGAGTGTGTGGCAGTTGCAAAAGTCTTTATTTAGTCAGATCACATGCCACAGCTACTCCAGCGTTCTCTCAACGACATGGTTACTTTTAATTGTGGCATTTATAATAGAGGTGGTTTAATCTCTTTAATCAAACCTGCCACAGACCATGGTTGGTTTAACCCACTTGGGGAGAACTAGTGCACAGAGAACTAAAATAGATTTAGGCTAGAGTCTGGATTTTAAATGTTTCTATTTAATATGTTGCAGGATTGTACAGACAGTGAAAGGTGTAAACATTTCAGTCCATACTGGACTTGCCTCAGTGCAAAATAAGGAACACATGATGAGTAACTAGGGATGAGCCGGATACTCGTTTCAGACGAGACGAAGCAGTGGAGATATTGGCCTGAAATTTTGCACAGCAGCTATTAGTAACAAGAACATTAAAATAAAAAATGATGAAGCAAATCTGAGATGGTGCAAAAAATTCACCTAAAAAAATCACATACTATACATCAGCGTTTTTTACTGGTCCACATGCATGTGAAGGCTTAATATCTCTGAAAGTNTTTTACTGGTCCACATGCATGTGAAGGCTTAATATCTCTGAAAGTAGTGGAGATATTCTTCACTTGAAGAAAACTACACACTTGCTTGAAGAAATCTGTCAGTCCTTCTGTCGCACATCCCATGTGAAATTGTTTATCTTTCCTTTTTTTTTTTTTTTCACACAGTCCTGAAAAGGAGGTGTCTTCCAGTTTCAGAGGAATTTGCTATTCAGTTATCATTGTTATTTTTCTCCTGCGAATCTCTCCGCTTGCCTAATGGGACTCTTCTCTGTGTGTTTTTACTAAGTTGAAATATTCTCTTTGCCCCCTCAGGACCGCCTCACCAGATGCACGATGCACTGCAACGATAAGGCAAAGGATCTCTTTGACTCTGGTGCTAAGGAACCAGCTGTCCGATCACTAATGGACCGCTGTGTGGGCAGCTGTGTGGATGACCATGTTAACCTGATCCCGAGCATGACCCGAAGGCTCAAAGAAAATCTGGACTCTATACAGCAGTGAGAGCGGGATGGGCAGCTGTAGTCCACACTGGAGACAGCAGGGTTGGTCAACTCAGCCAGTTTGACCGGTAACAACTTAAGAGCAGAGGGCTGGAACACCATGAAGGGTGGGGAGAGAGAAGCTTAAAATGGGTCACGTGTTTTGACAAATTTTATAAGCTATGACTTCGAATGTTGGTGTTGTGAAGAAACTGCTCATTGTGAGATTATATATATACTATATTGTACTACATGTAATCTGCATTCTGTAACCTCCCTGGAAATCGGGAGTTAAGAGGTTTTGGCTTGTTAGACCCTGGTGTATCTGCGACAAGAGAGAAATCCAGTGATGCATGTGGTGTCCCATTGTGTGTGATTGCGATACCAGTTCAAAAATGCTTTCAAGAGGATACGAATCATTAAAAAAAAAAAAAAACTCGCTCAGTGTATCTGAGAATCCAAAGTGTACAGTACATCATAACGTTTCACATGTGCATCTATCCGTGCATAATGTGCTTTATATGCAATTTCTCCCAGTCACATTTCTTTCTCTAGTATGAACCCTCTCATCCCTCATGCATTTTTTTGTCATTTTACTGTGTCTGGTCTGTCTGACTTTCCATGATGATTTATGTTTATATATCTGGATCAATACATTTAACGATCTGGATTAAAAGTACTGTAGATGTACCTGATTTTGGACTGCATTACTTTTATAATAACATGATCTGCTTGCAAGTATTGAGACAAAGCAATGACAAATGCCAGTGATGTTTTTGTTACATATTTTAATGATTGCAAAAGAATATTTTCAATTATATACAAGTAATGGTACAAGAAAGGCAACACTGTAAGGTGGCAGTCTGAGTAACTGCAGAAGAACATTGTGCATGAACGAACACAAGCTGCAGTAAACACACTGTAGACATGATGTAAATCGTACAACCAATGTAACTGGTTCAAATCTAATATTGTCAACTTCGTTTAGAAAATGTTTTAGTTTCACACCTGGTGAAACTATTTCAATTATGCAACCGAGTTTGAATTGAATGGAATTCATGTTTGCAGCAATGACAAAGCACCCTTTGAAGAGAATGCAGTGTACACAGGAAGGCAGTCAGGAACATAGAAAAGCAAGCCTGAGAATTAAAAAAAATATTTAAGCCTGCAGGACCAACTGGGATACGTGATAATCTCTGACAGAACTCTGAAGAAAACGGAATTCTTGTACATTACATAATATAAATGCTGAATAATATTTGACAAAGAGACCAGAGCCTTGATGAAAACATCATCCCACAGTATTTTTACCCAAATGAATATTTAGCAAGAGAAAATCACAGCCGAATTATATTCAAAGCAAACAGAATCTGCAAAAGAGCCAACTGAAAACTAAATTTTTGTCACGTGAACATTGATCTTTGAGCCACTTTGACAGGAAATGCTGAGAAGTCACTCTCCACTCCTTACATTTAGTTTTCACCTTATGGAAACCCTTAATTGTCTGCCAATCTGTGGATGACTGTTAAAAATGTTTATAATTAGTGATAGAGTAAGCCTAAAATCTGCTAGTTTTCATGAAACCTTTTTTATTCCTGATAAATACAAACGGTTTTCACCAAAATCTGAACCAGTTTGCACAGATTTTGTTGTGTGTCATGGAAGTTTTTCAGTGATCTGATAAATGAAACATACAACAAATAAGTAATCATCACAATTAGGCATCATGACAAAGCGATAATTAAGAGCTGTGACAGCAGTCTGTGAGCTCAGTCATTTCATGTAGGATGATGAAGAACATCGTCAGCGACATTAATAGAATAACATGGCTGGGCAGCTCTGACAAATTTCTTCTCCCAAAACGTCACTAAGTAGGAAATGAGGCCACAGAGGGAGGAAAGTAGACAGATCGAAAGATAACGAGGGTGAGCACCAAAGGACACCATATTCTGGAGTAAAAATCATTTTAGCAGAAGACACTATAAAATATTTATCAAGAGTAACTTTGCAATAGAAGCATAAATACATGAATGACTTTGCAGCTGGAGTAAAGACCATATATTGGAAAAACTTTGTGTGATAGCACCACAGCCCACATGAATGGGCAGTTTATTGGCTGTCGAGAATTGTATACATATTTTCTTTTGCAAAAATAAATCCATACAAATAAAGTAAAAAATAAATAAATGTCAAACAAAAAAAACCAAAACACCTTTAACTTTGAACTTAATGACAGTTACAGTTGCAGCTATACAGGCAAGTCATACTGACTAGGATGAGCTAGCAGAACATCAGTCGGATGAAAATCCCCACATTTTCTGGTTTTCAAAGCAGCATGAGGTAACGTCAGCTTTCCAAAACTGCTTTGCAAATACTCACCTTCATTCATTCATAATAAACAAGTGAACAACAACATAATTGCAAAAGTACTTAATGTGGTGATGGGAGCAGTCTAAATATCCTTCCTAAACGTGTCAAACCATGCTGCAAAAGAGGATCAGTCGACAGCGGACTGTGAGTTTCAACATTCTGCTGTGAACATCAAAAAGCTGGTGTCAATGATCAGACTGTAAACTGTATAAATGAGGCTAATGCAAAAAGACTGCGCATGGTTACTTGGGCTACGCTAGTTAACTTGTATCCCTTGAAGTAATAGTTTTGTTCATATTAATGTTATTTTACAAATGTTAATTTACAAAGTCGATACAGAGTATAATGTGGGAGGGGCAATGCTGTTTTCTCTGAGTGAGATGGACATGGACCACTTAGAGTACAGCTGATATGTGGCAGCAGCTATGAGGTTAAATCTTCATCAGCTGATGATCAAACAGCAGCAGGTGGTAGAGATGCTGTGTCAGACTTAAAGTTTCGTCTTCTTACAGCTTTTAACTGTGGGCAGAGATTGTACAGTGCCTGTTCCACACTTTTTACAACACTGTTGGTATGTTTTTTGTTTTCTTCCTACACGGAGCTGTTGATTCTAGTCAGTACAAAAGACGAGTGCTGCTCAGTGTGCTGATTAGAAATCAAGTGGAAAACGTGTCCATCCGGCTTAAAACGTCACTGTGCTGGTCAGGTTTTCAAATGCACCCATCAGTGGAGCGAGCAGCCACACCTCTGACCATCGCCCCCGCAATCCATTTACACATGGTCAGAACAAGCAACGGACTTGAAACTTCCCATACAAGCCAGTAAAGGTCCAGTTTCCCCCTCTGGTGCTGTTAACTCAGAATGTTCCCATAATGCACGGTGATGATGATGCTCCCATACACACCGATAAACCAATCCCAGAGTGGTTCCATTAACGGAAGTGTAAAGTCAATCTAAACAACGTGGAGCGTTTATTTAAAGTTCTGAAGTGCAAAGCAGATTTCCATCGTCTCCAAAGACTTTTTCCATCTTGAGAAATGGTCCAACATCACAGTGCAGACAGTTCATGGCAGAGGTCCAAGGTTTGAAAATGCTCTGAAGGCAAAGGGTGGCCTAATCCCTCCTGGCCACTGTAATGTATATGTTACTAACTCTGAATGTGCCAAAACACACAACAGATAGATACAAAACATTTTCCCTAAACATCCCACTGAGTTACATTCTAGCATGCGCATGGTATGTCCAGTGTCAAGTGTATGGAGTCTCAATATTAATGAATGCAAACAGATGTGTTCACAAATGTATTTGGGTATTTAGATACAGGATAAAATTGTTTTTGATGAAAGCTGCAAATACTTTTAAATGTATGTGTGGATTTCTACTGCATTTATTTAAAACAAAAATGTTTATACATCAGAAATACATGTGTGAAATATTTTTTATATGATGATTTGTTTTACATTTATATACAACAAACTATTTTTGCGTGCACTGAAACACATTTTTCTGAAGAGAGTCAATTATATATAAATCCCGAAAATACATTTGTAAATCCTTCTGTGTGCATTCTTTAATACTAAGAGTGATCTGACTCCATAAAAGTGATGTTAAATGTGTCGTTAATTTGTACATAGAAGCTTGTGTCAGTGTCTCAATATTACCAGAGGAATAGTAGCAGTCAGTGGCTGCCGAACAGGGCATCAAGACACACTGTGAGAAGTGCTTTCTTGCTCTGAAGAATCTGGACGCTGGTCCGACTGAGGTGACGTATACAGGAAGTTACAGCACACGTAGAGGGGGAATGATAACAACCGGCTGTCCAGGTTCATCACCACATACTCCTGAGTCATTGAAGGGAGAGGATGAATATTAAGCAAGTCAAGAACAGCATTTTAAACAAGGTAATGGAATGACAAGTGAGCTACCTACAACTATAGGTTAACAGTGCTCACTGACCTGGTCTTTTTCAAGGGTGAGAAGCTGGTAACCCGTCGAGCGACTGCAGACCAGTTTTCCACGGCTATCAAAGGAGGCGAGACGTAACCTGAAGAAATTTTCAGAAATTAAAGCTGCGCATACATACACATTGTTTTTAAAGAAATAATCAAAAGTTTATTTGCTTTCTTGCTGAGCATTAGATGAGAAAAGTAATGCCACTCACATGTGTTTATGGTAAATATGAAGCCTACAAGTAGCAGCTGGCTAAGTTATATTTTTTCCATATTATGCCTGTAATTTTTAATGTCTAGGTACTAATTATCAGCTTAGTTAGCTTATTTTAGTCCAAGGTCATAATATAAACACAGCTGTAAGATAAATGCTCAAAAGTTGACTCTACTACAGACCTGTAGGCCAGATGCCTTCGAGGTTGCAGACTCACAGCGCCCCCACATGGCTGACTCAGAGTATTTCTTTTGAAGACTATGAACCGGTTTGTGTAGGTTACCAGCAGGTCAAAACCAAAGTTAAAGCCTGTCCACCGCCAGCAGTACTGAGGAAAGGAAAATATATTTTTTTTCTGAATCAAACATTGGACAGGAACAAAAATTACGGCAGCAGTGAGACTGTCTGACTCACGTCTCCATCTTTAGTCAGTTTCCTGCCACACCTCATGCTGCTCAGCTCGAACTCCTCTTTGTTAGCTTCATGGGGACTAATAACAGACAGGTGGCCTTTGTTATCCCAGCAGCATTAAAATCATATTCTTTGTATACAAGTTGTATGGTTACATCAAACAGTCCACTGACATTACAATTGTTCACTCTCAGGTTCTCACCCATTGTCATTGTCAAATTCTGTCCGCAGCATAGCGAACCACTGGTTTTTATACACCGATGTCAACCAATCTGGAATGAGATAGAATAAAAATTTTGAACAGCATATATGCAACTGAATAAAGCACAAACACACAAACACAGAAACAGATTATTTGTATCCATAACTGAGCTTATTCTTCCAAGAACAATCAGTTAAGTCTTGTAAAAGCCCACAAAAACTGATTTTAAATGAAACTACTCACTTTACAGCTTTGATACTAAATAATGAAATTAAAGATTTCTTTTTTCCAGAGCACATAAGAAGCACATTTATGATTTAATTATGTCAAACAGAGCCACATCTTACCAGGGGGCAAAATATTGTCTCTCTCCAGGATGCGTGCAGATGCCAGATCATTGATGATATACTGGAGACGAACATATTTGAACACTGAACGAAAAGGTGCGCCTTCCTCTGTGTTCAAGAAGGGCTCTCTCTCACACAGGTCTATAGAGCAAAGCCAGGTGGAAATGGAATCAAACAACTGTGTGTGACATGCCAATAAAATAAGACTGGATATAACAATAACTGTTTCATAAAATGTGGCCTTACTGTACCTGTCCTGCGTTTGCAAAGCCAGGCATCAGCGTCAGCTAGAAGCTGCTTGATTGGGCCATCCCATGACATATTGAGCTGTAGGAACATCCACTGCAGAGAGAAAATTCCAAAGAGAGCTCTTAGAAACAGATCTGAGGTACAGTGAGTGTTTCTGGGAGTTATAAAATACATCATTTTTTCATGTACCTTTTTCAGAGCAGTGTACACATCCATCTCCACCTGCATGACAAACAGGTCAGAGGACTGGATGAGTTGCTCCATCACCTCTACCCTGTAAATGCAGAGCAGAGATAAATGGCGACTATGATCACAGACAATATTCTCACACCATAGTTTGAAACATAAAGACTCAACACAGCTGTGTGATTGTCATTATTTTAAAAAGTCACGGCACTAAAAATTATCAAAATATTTTAATTACGCAGCACATTATGATCATGAGGTTCATGTCAATATAAAAATATATATATTACCTCAAATATCAGAAAAGTTACTTCAAGAAAACATTTAAGCTTGAAGAGCACACATACCCAAGTTCCTTCATCAAGTCGACATTTTGGTGGGTCATCAAGTTGTTCAGAAGCCACTCAAGACACCTGCAGAAAGAGATTCACAAACACATACAAAGTCTAAAGTAGGTACAAAGTATAAAAGACAGATTAGGTATTAATCACTATGATTTTTAATGCTTGAAATGAATTATAATCTGACTTTTTCATGACTGAATCCAAGCCATAGATACAGGCACAAGCATAGTAGCCACACACAGTCTTTGCACTGATGTTTTCCTTCATAGTCTCTCCGCACTGCTGGATCAAGCCATCCTGTAGACAACAACATATCATGAGACTGGATTAGGTATTGTAAATAGACAAATAGCATTAACAAAAATCAACATGGTAAATTGACATTTGAGACAATAGTAGATTCAGTGGACTGACCAGCTGTAGCATACAAGCAGCAGCAAGAATACTGACAACCCTGCTGGGTTTTATCAGAACATCATCCCGGTACAGGGATCCAAATACAACTTGTAGAGCTGCACACAAACACACGCAAAAAACAATAAAGTTCTGTCAGTAAAACACATAAACAAATAGAGAAGACTATTCATTTCAGCAACTGAGGTCCTCTCACCTTCTGTGTCAATGTTCTGGTCTGGGATCTCCAGGTTAATTTCCATCATGTTTGATTCCTTCCAAGAACCGCTGAACATGCTGGAGAAATACCCGGACTGCAAAACGCGAAGATGGAGAGAAAAGAGAAACAGAAGTATGTCATACAATGATAACCCATGTGACTGGCTGTCTTTGTATGTATGTTTTACCTGGCACAGGTACACTTTGTGGAGGTTCCATTCCTGTCCCAGAGCACAGATGCGAATATCACTGTTTTCCCCATTCAGGAACAAAGTCTGATAAATGTATCGCGATGTGCTTTTCAATTTCTTTCTACTCAAGTTTGGAAAACACAAACAAACAACAGAAGAGAATGAAAAATAAATGGAAGACAAAATCTTGATGACTTGAAAATATTTGACACTAAAACCAGACTTGCCTGCGAGGTGTATCTAGCATGGCATCATCCTCCTCTTGTTCACTGTCACAGTCACACGGGGCATTTCGTTTCCTCTTCTTACACTCACATCCATGCTTGCGGCTGGTACTTATGCCCTCTGCAGCCTCCTCTTGTCCCTGAGAGGGGGACTGGAACCTACTGCCCAGACTTCCCATCTCTACACTTTCAGAGAGATATAACACAAACAAAACAATTGTCAAAAATAACAAGTCAGCAGTGTTGTATTGCAACAGAGCTGCAAGGATCAATATAAAATCGTAATCATGGGAGAATATACTGTTAGGCCTTTGCAGTATGATGAAGCTTGTGTTTGAGTTCTTTGTTACATTTCTTTGGGGCTTAGACAGATAATGAATTTCATTCCTGATTAATCTTTCAATAAACTGATTGTTTAGTCTTTAAAATGTAGACTAATAATATGGCCATCAAAACTGAACTCATCACAACTTCTCAGACTGAAGGTGACATCTTTAAATTGTTTGTATTGCCCAAGCAACAACCCTAAACCGAAAGTTATTTGATTTACAAATATAAAAGACACAAGTTTACACATTTGTGAAGCTGGAAACAAACATTTTTGTCATGGCCAATGTTTTGTGCACTATATTCCACATTCTGATAATGTCTCAAAAATGTGTTCTGGTAAAATACCACAAATCATCTCCAAAATAAAACCACATCACAAACAGTGTATAGGTATTTGGAGAAAAAACACTGTGATATTTCACTTTATTGATATCACCTTGACTCAACAATGAAATAACCATAGCGTCTTCATCAAAAATAGTTCTATCTAGTATGATTTTTTTTGAGGAAACAAATGACATTGACATGAATGGGTTAGATAATGCGGGGCTGTTATAATCTGCCTAACAAAGTGGAAGAATGATGAAAAATACTTGTACCTTTTGAGTGTTTGTTTTGAGCTTATGAGCTGACGTTACACTTCTCCATAACAGAGTCTGATACAAGGGGCTCCCACCTTTAGCATATTAGAACCAGCTGAACAGTCTGTTCTACAAAAACACCGACTGAGGCAAGTTACCTGACGATTAGCACCGGGGCAGACTGATGCAGAGGTGTCGGGTTAATTTGGACGATAAACACCGGCTGATTATCAGGTCAGACAGTCTCCGACGTTGACGAGCCAGTTGAAGAGGAGCTAACCTGGGAGCTAGCTTAGCTGCCGAATTCACACACGAAAACAAGCCTGGAAACAATAACAGCGCCGCTTCTGGCAACCTGCGACTCCACACAAGCCTCCAGGCCGCAAAACCGTGTTTGTTTCCTGTTACATTTTTCTCATTTAAAGCTAAATGTGAAGCCGGAGGTAGGAGATGATGTGTTACTACCCTGGAAACCTGCGGCTGCTTTTGTTATTCTTCTTCTCTCGGTGCTGCTACGTCACAGGAGGCTGCTCTGCTCAACAGCGCCACCCAATGTGAGACCGATATATTACACAAGTCTGGAAAGTCACACTCAATTCTTTCTTTGATTGTTTGCTTTTGTATGTCTAATTTTGTTTTATTTAACAATTCATTCATACTGTACCAATGCTTTAGATTCACCAAAAGCTTTTAAAAGATATATTAATGAGGACATAAAATAAAGAAGGTAAATCATGATCTTACGCTCTGTAGACTGAATCCTGCTGACCAGTTTGTCTGGCTTCTTTTGAGTCCAAAGGGCACTGACAAATCAACAGTGCTTAATCTTATATCATACCTCAAATGCCTTTGCCTAACATAGACTATTATAGAGGGGAAGAAAGGAAGCAGCCATTTGTGAGACCACAAAATCTAACAGTCAAGCATGATCAATATTGTGTTAGAAAGTGTCAACCTCTGCTTTCTGTTGGCTGTATTCACCAGATAAAAACAATGATGTGGCGCAAACAACATGCTCCCTTATGATGTTGAAAAGCCTTATTATCTACACCTGGGTTGCCAATGTGAGAAAGTGTCAGTGCATCCAAGGCAACCAGTGCACAAAGGTCTTTGTTGTTTTTACCCGTTCAGACCACGTCAAAACTTCTCATAGCCATTCTCAGTCACATCTAAATAACCCACCCAGGAAGACCAAGACCTCACTGAATGGAGGCTAAGATAACCTCTAAGTTGGACAAAGTGTTTAGTCTACAACCATGTGTAATATACATACCACCAGTTTCTCCAGACAATAGAGATTCAGAGGTGGTCACCTTCCAAACCCTTAAATAAATAATTAAAATTCTTTTATGCCTCCTGCCACAGTGAAAGACGAATATTTGAACCTTCAGATGGCTTCAAAAACTTTGTTCAATAAAGACAGGGTTGCCCTTTACTCCCATCTCTTTTAGCTGCAGATCAAATACCATTTAGCTTCAAAACATTTGACATTGCCACCAGTCTTCCTAAAATCCCGAGAGTAAATCCCTGACAATGTTATATTTACTCTAAATTCTCTAGGTCAATAAATAAAAAGCTGGCAAAATAATATGAATGTACAACATATGACTGCCCTCTAGTGGTATCATGTGGTATTCTCCTCACGTACCATGACACCGGTTATACACATAGACACATAGAGGTTATACTGCAGGTTGACTGGCCCTTTGTTGTCTTATGTGTCGCTTGTAGTTCTTGTTAAGATTCATTATTAACTATCACACATAATCTCTCTTGATTTTTCCCTCATCATTAAGATAATCATAATAATACAACAATAACATAATATCACAACATATCTCAGAAGGAAGTAAGATTAAAAGGGAGGAAAAAATGTCGTAAAAGATATGTAAATGTGACCTGATTCATAAAAAACAAAAGATAAAATGTTATTTTATAGTTTTAGTACAAACTTTTAATATTCTAAATACGATTCCTACCCTATATTAATTCCAATATAACTGGTTTGCATAGATACAAAAACCTTTGTTTTGTGGAAAATGCTCATCTAAGGAAAAATATTTAAAATATCCTCTAATATTTTTTTTTAAAAAAAGCATCGTGAGGAGGCTCCGGCGGCAGGATATGACGTATGGATGTCCATTAGTGGGCGGGTCATTTTGAGGAATCAGCCAATAACCGACGAGTACCTCTTTCACAACATTCCAATCCCTCCCAAACAGCCACCTCCTCCTCCTATGTGTGTGGGAAAGTGACACGTAACTCCGTCCGTTTCGTGGACGTGACCAGGCGGGACACCTACACCTGGGGCCGGGAGAGAGAGGACTTTTCTGACCCCCCAGCTGCACAGGCCAAATCCATTTTACTCTGAACATGGAGGCGCGAGACGTGACTGCAGGTGAGGTTGTTGTTAGCAGTGACAGGCGATGTGTTGTTGTTTAGTCATGTAATAACCAGTTAGACCAGCATGTAACTGGGGATTAGCTGTTATCCAAACCATAGCCGTGTTTGGTGTGTAAACAAGAGGTGAATGTTTTGTAAATCATGCAGGGATTTCTATGTTTTCTAAATAACTCACAATAAGTCTGTTGTGGGTCTGCCCTCAGTATCTTGTATCAGGTTTGTGTTTCTGTTCAACTTCCAGGTGCTCTCGTGGGAAGTGATGGAGAGGAACAAACTGCAAAGAAGGATGCTGCTCCTAAAAAAGATAAAGCACAGACCCAAAGCAGGATGGAGAAGATCTTTGGGTTCAGGAAGGAGGACCTGACCTCCTGGCACAGCCTGGTGGCCCTCCTGAACCGGCCCACTGACCCTGCATCCCTAGGCATCTTTCGCTGCTTGTTTGGTAAGACTGGTTTAAGTGATTTTGCAAGAGGTTTGAGATAACTCTTTGGAGCTAATAACACACTTGGATCATTTTTTATGCAGCAAATCTGGGTGCAACTTCATGCTTTGTCTTCCATACAGGTTTGCTGATGGCTATCGACATCACACAGGAACGTGGACTCAGTCACCTGGACTATAAGTACCTGGATGGGGCCCCTGTGTGCCGTTTCCCACTCTTCAATTTCTTAAAGCCGCTGCCACTGGATTGGATGTATCTGGTGTATGTGGTGATGTTCCTCGGTGGGTCACACTACTTTTATATGTCCAAAGATGACAGGTTTAAACACGTCAGTGTTTACTGAAGCTCAGTAAGGGAAGGGCCCCTCCTTCTTATGGAGTCGAAGCGGATGCAGTCATTATATAGGAGACTGCCACTGTGGGGTGCTGTCCATGGCGAAGATGAAAGCACATACACCAGACCTGCAATTTTCCACTTGTATTTTTCTCCTAAGCCAACTAACTCATGCAGGAGTTTGAGCTGTAGCTTGTGCAAGAATGCAAACAGAAAAGCAGCAGTCAATAAGTAAATCAATACTGACTAATAACCATTAGTTCCTTACTGAATGGACACACCAGCCTGGGTACAAATCCATCATCTATTTTTATTTTCAACACTTTGTTTGTTTTCTTGTTTGTCCTAAAAATTCACCTTGATTTCACACCAGAAAGTTTTTCATAGCGAGTTAATGTATTTTTATCCATGTTTCACATCACTGACATTTTCAATAGAACCATCTATTAGAAAATTGTAAACACAGTAATACTGTTTTTGTTTTGTATGGGGTACTTCATTTGTACATAGTATTTGTCATATACAAATTATAATTTGGGTTATTTACATACATGTGGTGTGTTTGTATGTTTCTCACTGAAGGCGCCTTGGGCATCATGCTTGGCTGTTTCTACCGTTTCTCCTGCCTCATGTTCATCTCCTCCTACTGGTACATCTTCTTTCTGGACAAAACGGCCTGGAATAATCACTCATACCTCTATGGCCTCATTGGATTTCAGCTCACACTCATGGATGGCAACAGATACTGGTGAGATCATGTTTATAGATCTGTCTGTGTGTTTGCTTGTGCATTTCTGCAGAACAGAGGGAGACCTTCGTGCATGTGTCTATTTGCAGGTCAATCGACGGATTGCGGAGGCCTTCCATAAGAAATGCTCATGTGCCTCTGTGGAATTACACTCTGTTGAGGACACAGGTTTGTGTACTTGTGACTTCTAGCAGCTAATACCAGTCTTTTTCAACTTGGAATGTCTCTGAACATGATTTGGATGCAGGTGATTTAATGATGGCGATGTTTTTCATTCCTCGAAGATATTTATTGTATACTTCATTGCTGGAGTCAAAAAGCTGGATGCTGATTGGGTGGAGGGATACTCGATGTCATACTTGGCACACCATTGGCTGTTTGATCCTTTCAAGTAGGTGTTATGCAGCAGCTCAGTCCAAAGATATTTCCACCTTTCAATAACTGCCTGTTGTATGTCAGGACTCCCACTCTGATCTAACTGTACCACTCATTATTTTTTAGAGTGATTCTTCCTGTGGAGGTTGTGAACCTGCTGGTGGTGCACGGAGGCGGTCTTGTTCTGGATCTGACTGCTGGCTACCTGCTGTTTTTTGATGCCACGCGACCTTATGGATTTTTCTTTGTCTCCTACTTCCACTGTATGAACTCTCAGCTCTTCAGCATTGGTGAGCCCGTTGTCTTGCTTCTTTTAAAGCATCCTTCTTTTAATTCAAAAAATCATTTCACCTTTATCTGATCCAGAATCTTAATCCTCCACAGGGATGTTTTCCTACACAATGCTGGCCACCAGTCCTCTGTTCTGCTATACAGACTGGCCAAGAAGATTCTTTGCTCGTTTCCCAGCATTCCTCAGGGGAGTCCTGCCACTCACCTCGCCAGACCCTCAGCCCAGTACTTCCTGTGTTTACAATGAGACCGAAAGCACCAGCACAGAAGGCCAGCAGACCCCACCTGTCGCCAAATCCTCCAAACTGAAACTGAGGCACAAGCTGCGAGCCATCTTTACTATTATCTACATAATTGAACAGTTCTTCATGCCATACTCCCACTTCATCACACAGGTACATCTGCCTGTCTCTTTCCACATTGAAGTCTAAAAGACTTTCACAGTTGACCTGGTTAGTAAATTGTTACATAATCTTATTCCAGTACTTTCTCTACTCAGTGACTTTCTGGTTTATAAGATTATACTTTGCTGTCAGCAAAAACCTTTTAAACCCTGTCTGAGTCACCATACTGATAGTTGCTCAATCAGAGTCAACAGGCATTGGCCCACAGCAAACAATAGGTCAGAGTGGTGTTGACAGACATAAATACTCATCATCCAGTCTCTGATATGAACGCTTTGTATTTTTCTAATCTTCTTCTTTATTCATTCAAAGTCTTGGTTTATATGTACTTTTAATAAAAGCTGGAGAACATGTTAAAAAAAAACATTTACAATGTGAATTCTATTAGCATGGAATTATCCTAATATTTAGGTTTTTTTGCAGGGTTACAACAACTGGACTAATGGCTTGTATGGCTATTCGTGGGACATGATGGTTCACTCCCGCAGCCATCAGCATGTTAAAATCACCTACAAAGATGGACAAACAGGAGAAATTGGATATTTGAACCCAGGGGTGAGTTACAAGGAAATAAAACACTGTCAGAATATTTGAGCACACATTAACTCCAACTTATTCTGTTTGTCTTAACAATATATCAGTGCAGCATAGATAATCATTACATCAAGTATGTATGTACAAGAGTCACATTGCAAATCATGTAAGGTAAATTAGGCCCATTAGTCTGCAGTCTATTGCATTATCACTATTTATACCTCTCTCTGACTTGACCTTTGAGATTGGGATTTTCTCTTCCAGTGTAGTTGACTGCTAATGAAGTAATAATTACACTGTCTGTCTCCTGAAGGTCTTCACGCAAAGCCGTCGCTGGAAAGACCATGGAGACATGCTGAAGCAGTATGCCACATGCCTCAATCAGTTCCTGCCCCGCTATAACATCTCTGATCCTGAAATCTACTTTGACATCTGGGTGTCCATCAATGAACGCTTCCAGCAAAGGTATGAGACAACTTGCTTTGGACAAAGATGCAGTTATGTTATTAATTTAGATTTATCAAATTAATCTTTCCCTAAAAAACTAATACTAACAGTGTGTTTTAATGCTGCTGTGGACTTTTCTTGAAGGATCTTTAACCCTAATGTGGATGTTGTGAAAGCTGATTGGTCACCCTTTCAGCCAAATGCATGGCTGATGCCTCTGCTGGTGGACCTCTCACCTTGGAGGACCAAGTTCCAGGAGATCGAGGGCAGCTTGGACAATCAGACTGAGATTGTCTTTATTGCTGATTTCCCAGGTTATAAACCTCTCCTAGTATAGTTATCTTTATATTTTGTTTGCTACTTCTGTGCTACATGGGCTGCCTTTGTGCTTACACACTGTATGTTCCTTTTAGGTCTCCACTTAGAAAACTTTGTAAGTGAAGATCTGGGCAACACCAGCATCCACGTACTGCAGGGTACAGTGAACGTTGAGGTAGTTGAGGAGAAAAAGAACTACACTCTTCAGCCTGGTGAGCAGATAAAGGTACGGCAACACACTATCAACACCATTATCATTACACTGTTTAACCTGGACACACTTAAACCATTTATCATAATGTGTATGTGTGTAGGTGCCTGCTGGGGCTTACCATAAGGTGTACACAGTATCTGAAGACCCGTCTTGCTACATGTACGTCTATGTTAACACCACAGAGGCGGCACTGCAGGAGAACTTCACCAAACTGTTGGAGCTCCAGGAGCGCGTTCGCAATGGGACAGGTAAAAAAAAATGAGGTTCCAATGCTGAAATTTGTAGTAAAGGGTGGGGGTTTTGTGTCACTGCACTGGCAGAATCAGAATCAAACTGTATAAAAATAACCTCAAAGATCTGACACTGTGAGAACATTCTCCTATTTAATTGAAATGCAGAGGGTTTTGCTCAAGAGCTCAGAAAATTCCTCAGATGCTGACTGGGCAGTCTCATCCCACAGAAACCGAGCCGCTCCCTCCTGAGCTGCAGCCTCTTATGGCTGCAGAAGGTGATGAGGTCAACGCCACCGACCCGGTCGTGCAGCTGTTCCTGAAGAGGCAGCGCCGCATGAAGGAGGTGAAGAAACGCAGGGAGGCCGGCGTGCTAGAGCGATTCGAGCGCTTTGCAGTGAAAAAGTACTATACGATACGGAGGGGGTGAGTATTTTCCTCGAGCAGCACAGGTTTAGTTGTATTAACACTAAAGCTTAATGAATCTGTGAATGTACTGAATCTCAAAACTCCCTCCCTACTCTTTTAGATTCTTGATGACAGCCATTGCTATGAGGAACCTGGCGGTGGGTCTCCCTCCAATTGAACAGCTGACAAGAGAAGTTGCCTTTGCCAACATGAAAGAACCTCAGGCAGAAGCCAACCAGGATGAACGACTGAAAGATGAAGTTGGTCATGGAGAACTTTAAAGCTGCTGTTGGGACCAAAGATACTCTGTTAAAAGTGTCTACAGGTGCTGGATCACACTTACTGAAGTACGAACAGCTGTGTGTTTTGTTACTACTGGACTTTTACTGGGACATCACTTCCCTGAGATCAAAGGATTTTTAATTTTCTATGCTTCTGAAATATTATTTTTTTCAGATTATTTCCAAAATGTTAAAGCCAGTGTTTTGTGATAGCTTTTGTTTACAAATCTGAATTCATGCAGAAGACATGACTTTGTTAAAACCAGAATACTGTATGAAAACAGATATGCACTACTTTGCTGTGCAAGATTTCCTGTTTGGTCAGTTTTGCTGAAGAATTTTATAATTGCAATTATGGCTGGATGACATGACAAAAAAAGAGATATTAATTAATTGAAAAGGCTCTATGACAGATGAAGCCTGCAGAAGATCATATATTAAATATGCTGAACTATAACACACTGATTCTCCATAGTTTTGAATGAAAATGTACAAAAACGAGCATGTTACTGAATGGATGAAACATACTGACATGAACAGGATCTGGATGGTCTATAAAGGCTCCTCCTGTCCTCCTAATTGTAATTATTTTGGTCGAATTAAGCACATTCACAAATATATGTGTGGAAACTGACCCTGTTTTCAGAGACCTGACTGAAATTTTAAGCTAACCCTGGAATGTGAGAAATACAGAACATTTGTTATGTTGTCAGTTGACAGCCTTTTGTAGTCACATTTCTAATAAAGAGCTCATGGTGTCAATTTTTTTTTGCATTATTATGAATTTCAAGTCTGACAAATGAAGTTTGTGGAAATAATGAATTTTATTGGTGTCAGTATTTTACATATCGCCCATCTTAAAGTGCTACAGTAGAATTCCAGTGTTCACTGTAGGTTGACATTATGGCACATAAATGACACTTCACATGAGAACACAAACAGTACAATGTTATAACAATATAAATACATATAAATCTACAAGATGGATCTCTATGAAATGATTTACTTTGTAAAAACATAAAATCATGATCTGTTTAGTTGAGGTGAATTGCTCAAGATGCAGGATTTTATTCAGTATAAATATGTAGTTGTCACTGTGCTGCAGTGGAGGTCCAGTCACATAAGAAGTGTGTCATCAATTACTGCCTGTGAGGTGACATGCAACATAACGATTTACAAAGTAATTTTGAGTGCTTTACAACAGGAGATGCTTTGTACGTTCACAGACACCTGTTCGCAGGGAACAATGAAAAGACAGTTTCTAGTTTATGTCATATTGCACAGTGTTTTACTGGTTCAAAGTCTTTCAAATCGCTGCCTCTCATTTTACAAACTCTGCAAATCAACACACACTTTACATCCCTTTATATGATGGGTGACTCCGCTTCTAATCACCACAAGTGAAAAACTGGCCTTCTATATTAAGTGTAAATTCAAGAATAAATGCAACATGACTGGTGTTGGATACTGGCCTATAGCAAGTGTTATCAGAAGCCTTTTTCTCCTAAAGGTATATGCAAATCAGACATTATTACATGATGTAATGAGGACGTCTGCTTTGGTTTAATGACGATAATAGAATTCAGAATAGTAGCTTAGTACGGGCATAACGCCTCTAAAATTGGATACTGTGGGTATTGTGGGTAATGTGAGCGCCAGGTTTTGACAAGAAAGAAGAATGTGTAGATTAAAGAAGACCATACCTCTGATTCAGTGCATCAATTTTGACGACTTTTTAAAAAAAATCGTAAATTCGACAAAGCGACCAGAGGGCAATTCTAAATCAATGGAGTGCTTTTTTAATTGCTCTGTCAACTGTTTTCTACAACTCTAAACATGTCCTCCTCACTCACAGGTCGTGCCACATATTTCTGTCGAATTCCATCTCAATTTGGCTTTGGGCCCAAAACCTCAAGCTCAAAACCCGACCAAGCTCCACAGAGTTCACTAGTACCACTGTAAACACCACAGCACTTCTTCGCAAACATTTGATGCTCAATGAAAGAAGTCCACATCGTTGCCACAACTTACTTATGAGGCTCCAATCATTTCCACCCAAACATGAGGCACATAGCTGTCAACTCCACCAGAATGCAGCCTTGAATTTGTTCCACACTGTCCCACTGTTCTCCCTCTCAGATGGCTCACTGGCAGCTCAAAACAAATTCACAACCACAGCACTGGTGCTTCAAAGGGAGTGGGCACCTCCCTGTTTGCAGGCCATGATCCAGCACCACACTCCAGCCCTGTGTTTTGTCCTTACAGGCCTCCCCTGTGTCTGGCAAACTAACCTGTAAGTCCAGCTGCCATCAGCATTTCCTTTCAGGTTGCCAAGAGCGCCATTCACAAAGTTCTGGTAAATAAACTCTCCAAAAAAACATTTGAGGCCTTCCCCTATGCTCTTCTTATTTCTATTTCCAGTTGATCCTTTATGTTGTTTCACTCATTAATGTCTTAAGAAACAATGAAAACTTAATTTATTACAATGTGTTAAGATTAATAATTTCTTAAAATAATCTCATTACTTTACTTAAATATTGTTAATCTAATGCCTGGAAACCTGCCAAACTGTGTCACATACAGTTACAATTTATTGCTGACAAGTAGGATTCAAGGATTAAAATCAATTGAAATATGGGTCAACATTGTTTTTTTTTAAAGAACAACTAGTGCAGTTACTAAGTAAAAGGTTAATGGATGTTTTAAAATGCAGTGCCAGTGATTTATTGAGAGATTAGGCACCTTTTTTTAATAACTTTTTTTTTGTCATATACTTTGGGAAAGGTAGATGAGGCTCAGTGTAACATGTTATGTTCTTCTTGATGCACACCTGAAATGGCGCAAAAATATGGAGCATCTGTTTGTAGTGACACATCCTCAGCTTCAGCTCTGCTTCTCTACCTTGGTTGAAGATCTGGGTAGAAAACTCCATGTATCACACCTTCAATCACAACATTTGAAAATGCATCTGAAAGTCAAGAAGCAAAGTTGAAATTAACAGGTAGATTAGTAAGAAGTCAGTGCCCATTTTTTGTTGAAAAAGACTTGTAGTTTTATAGTTAATTTGCCATAAATAATCTTTTCAACTAGAATGATTCAACTGGGCTAAATTGGTATATTATGATACTTGCATAAGTATGAACTCACCATGTGCAGATGGCAGCAGGTAGGGATCTCTCAGAAACAGCAAGACCGGCTGGTGTGAAAGTTTACTGAGAAGAGGACAAAAAGAAGAAGTAAGAAATTTTGTGGGCGGCTACATGCTGCATATCAATTAGCAGGATGGAGGAACGTGCCTGGTGTCACTGACATGCTGGGTAAAGTTCAAGTGCAGAGCAAATAGTGACACACATGGTTCAAAATGGTGCGAAACAACGAATCGGACCTGCTGTTTCATCCAATCAATTTTAAAATATCAACTGAAAGGAAAACAGGAAACTCACCTTGATTCCTCTGATTCAGTATCGAACGACCTTAGAGAAGAAAAACGAAAGTTAAGCCACATAACCTTCCAGTGGCCTGGGAACAAACTCACCCACAGACTTGGAAAAAAAAAAGAAGCCACAAATTGGTCTTTTATTTCATGGAAAACCTGCAGTCTGAACTCACCCACAGCTTTCTGTTTTTGGCACTGAAGGAAAATGGCGGATATTCAGGAAATCCAGGAATATTTTTGGAAGAACCCCATTTTCCATAATTATAGTCTGACAAAACAGCAAAACAAAAGCAAATTACAATGTGCCCATGAAGCAGCGGCACATAACTGAAGTGACCCGCATGACCTTTTTCTGGTGAATGCTCTGAATTTGTTTAGCCTTCCTACTGTCTGTACTGTAGTTTGTATGTTTACTTTGGATTACACAAAATGTGTATTTGGTAAAAGCAGAAAGGCTGCCTCTATGGAAATGACTTCATATACAGAAAGAAACCATTTGGTTCTTCATCTTAAGCCAACAGTCACAGCAGGTGGGGTGAAGGTGTGTCAGCGTACCTGCAGGTAGAGCTCCAGACCATGCCTCCTCTGCTCCAGGACTTTGGGAACCCAGTTTCTAACATGCTTTGAAGGGATCTCAGGTGGCTTTATGCTCTTCTTTAGCTGGAGGGATTTAAAAACATCATTATAAAATACACATGGCAGATTAGGTAGGAGTAAAAAACAAAGAGTTTCCAGGCATGCTAGCAGCTCTGTCAAGGTGTACTTCGGCACAGCGATGCTTTGACACGTCCTACTGTAGCATGTTTGCTAATTAACACTAAACACAAAGTACAGATAAGGTTGAAGGGAATGTCATTAGTTTTGCCATTAATTTGTCTGGTACTTTGGTCACACACATAAAAAATTTGACCAAATGTCGTGTCAGTCCATTCAGTAGATGTTCAGATGTTTCACAGGATTCGTGAATACATGTGATATGTGGTGCTACGGGAAAAGTCAGGGGATCACCAAAGTCATTATGGTTCATCCTCAGAGCAGCAAGGACATCTGTACAAAATTGCAAGGCAATTGATTGTAGTTGTTAGGAACATCGTAGTTGTATTTAATCTGGACCAAAGAGGTGGAAGACTGATACTGCCATCACTAGATGTGAGCATAGTTAAAAATTAATAATAACTTAGAATGTGTGAACCATAATTGACATTTTTCAAAGCAGTCATTTTGACTTGTCCTAGTTGGTAAAGCACATGTTACTAAAAACACTAACAATGGTATTAAGTATCCAAGTAAGCCATGGTAGTTTGACAATGAGCCAACATGAACAACACCAGGATCCTGAAACTGATCATGCTATTATTTACACCTCACAGTTAAAAAGGCTTGTGCAAACTATTGACTGTCGAGCAGAACAGGAAGAGGAACTCATCTACTGTATAAAGCTACTGTTTCAAACAAATTAATATGCTGATTGGTGAATGTGGTAAACCACCAACCACCATGAAGCACATAAAATATTTATTGGTTCCTACATATTTCTACACACTTCTGTATTTTGCTGAATTTTTCCATGTTTTGCTAAACATACTGTATTGCAGCTTTTTATATAAAATATGCCACATAAATTAAGTTTTAAAATGCTCTACATTCATTTTCTTTAAACAATTAGGCCTTCAACCTATGATTATCAATTAATGTATGTATTGCTTTTTTTTGGATTGCCCAATTAAAACCTAAAATTGTTAAAATTGTTATCTGTCAATCGTCTTATTTGACAGAACGGGCAAAATGCCTACATTTATTCACTTAATAATCATATGAGTAAATGCTATAAAATGAGACTTCCACTGATCAAAGTTGAAGTTTAAAGACTTCAACACTAATTTTGACCTGTTGAGAAAGGCTCAATGCTCAACATGAAATAACTGAAATAAACGTTGAAGATGCACTAAATCTCACCATTTTATGCAAAGCGTGGAATTCACTGTAGCGTTTCTCAACTGTGTGTTGTCTGCCATTCATCAGCACTTCAATTTTGAAGACCTGAGAGAAAGGAAAAAGTTAGTGGTACTCTTGAGAAAAAGAGTGAATGCACTTCCTGACAAGACAGAGACATGATTTATCATCAGAGTCCATCAGCCATGAATGTCCCCTCCCAGTGCATCCAGTCAGTGAGTGGCTGACAGTGACGCTGTCACTTAAAGCCTATGTCAGCTAATTACCAACAGGAAACATCTTGCTGCTCTATAAGAAAGTCATCTTTCAGAGTTACTGACATCCCTAAACAGACTTCCCCCACTCAAGTGGATTCTTCCGTAAAAGCTGCATATACTGAATAAACACTGCTGTTCTTGCCAGCTTTATGTAAAAGAGGAAATCCACTCCACTCTTAAATGACGGCAGTTGTTAATGCAATTCTAGTCTGGCAGCGTGAACACATATCGCATCTCCCCGAGACAGAGAGCCACCAAGTAAGAATTATTAACAAATCCTGGAACAGCTCAGTGTCTGGTTATCAGTTCCACATTCATTTATTCATTCGCAACAGGCTGCTTACTCAGTTCATATGTGAGGAATTTAAAGGAATAGTTCTTGGGAAATACTGTTATTTGCTTTCTTGCCAAAGGTTAGATGAGAGGATTAATACCACTTTAATGTCTCCACTGTACGTATGAAGGTGTCATCAGAAGCCAGTTTGCTGAGTGATTCCAAGAAATAAGTGTATTTCCCAAAATACCAAACTATTACTGTAAATTTGGTGAAAAGATAGGAGTGGGTCAATACTTGGCATCAGCAGACACCCATGAGTAAAAGTACTGGAATTGGAGCTAAATTATAACAGAAAGTTTGCCTTGAAATCTGGAGGCATAGAGTTTGAAAGACATGAGAATTTAGACTCTATCCAAAAGGCTACTGATTGTCTTATGGGAAATGTAGGATCCAGTGTTTTTGGAGGCTGACCTATACTACTAAAATCAGTATATCGAAGTCTTATTGCAAAACTTAAATTACTGGTTTGGCACAATAAAGTGAAATGAATGGAGGTGAAATAAAAGGATCATTAACATTAAACATGAGGTTCCCATATACAATGAATTACTGACAGAATTCAAATCAGTGTTATTTATGTCAGACAGCTGAGGATCCTCTGACCTGGTGGGTGGGTTGGTTTACATGTCCAGTGGCTTTAATTAGATACAAATTATTTCTTAAATTAAAATCCAGACCCACGTTTTATTCTGCATAAGTTTTTGCTCTTTAAATGCTCGAATCACTTGATTTGAACCCTGACATGTTTACTATAAAAACAAGGTGAGTTCAGGGCTGATTTGAGGCGTCTGACAGAAAAACCCCATCACATCAACATTAAACATTATGATTTTCATTATGATTGATGTCAAACAGGAGGTTGTTTTAAAGGTACAGAAATAACATGCGAGTTCAATAAAACCCTGATGACAGCAGCAGGGACGACAGACAGACACACAGAGGTTATTATTACTGAGAAGCTTTACCGTGAATCCTTTCTCCATCGAGTTGTTTTCTGACCGGAACGACGGAATCGAAACTCTGACCGGATGCATGTTGACTTGAAAAACGAGCAGTTTTCTAGATAATATTTGATCCCAGTTCTCTCTCACACACGCACATACAAACACACACACTGCTGGTGGTTTTACTCCAGTTTGTCCGGCAGCCTGATAAAAATCACTGAAGTCAAACAACATGAGCGCAGTCTCAGCGCTGCCCCCTGGTGGAGCGGAGGACACTGCGAACGTGAGCACACTGTGATTTTATGATTCATTTGATTCAAAAATGGTGCAAATCAGAAAGTTGAGCTCCAGAGTGTTGGATATCAAACTAATAAATATGTCAGCAAAGATAACATAAATTATCATGTGAATAAATTGTTTAAATCAAATACAATATTTTCTGAAATAATTCTCAAAACTCATTTTATTCTTCATTCTATCATTCTTATTTTCATGATTTGATAGTTTTATCAGAGTTAAATTTTGAATTTCATCACATTTTTCTTTGAAAATGTTCCTTGTTCAAAAGATTGTTTTTATTTCATAATGTTGTGTTGTATGATAATGTTATTGTTAACAGTCACAGCTGCTTCATATTTTAGCCTATCGTACCCTACCTCTCTTAGAGTGGCTATTATCAATATTTTTATATTAGCAATGGATCACGTGATGTCTCGGATACAAAAGAGGTCACTCATATTAACCCGCAGATTAAATTTCTCTCATTTCCATATCTATTTTAACCTCTTTCAGCTCATTGCCAATCATAATTTGTGGGAAAAATAATTCCTTTGCAGTCCTACTTTTAACCTTTTATATTCATAGTTTTACACAGTGTGGTGTGTTTGTGATTCAATGTGTGTGTGTGTGTGTGTGTGGTAAAGATGATAACAAATGTAAAAAGTAAGGAACAAAAGTAAGACAGGAGGGAAGTTACTTAAAACTGTTCAGAAAAGAAAACTCAAAAAAATGATACAGTATCACAACCTTTTATTCAAAGTTTCACCAAAAGCTTTGGAGTAAAGAAAGTTTCTTCCGTTGCTTATAAATATAACAAATACATTTCCCTTTAAACAACTGCTTCATTTTAAAATTGTGATATAATTCATATTGGTTTAACAATGAGGGCAAGCTGGTTTATGTTTGTATTTAGCCTTTCTAAGATTGTAAATTTCAAGAATTTTATTCTTTAACTATTTCACAAATGGTATGAAAAACAAGCATACAGTACAATGCAATAGGAGTAGGAAATGAAAAATGCCCCAGAAAAATAGAAGAGATAAGAATATAGTTATCAGTTAGGAGAAAAATCTGCTTTCCCACACGAGCAAAGAATTCAACATTATCTGGCACTATGATGTCAGATGATTGCTACTTTAAAAAAAGGGATTGTTATAAATTATAAACAACATCACTAAATTTTTAAAATTTGTTTCATGATGTCTGATATGCTTTCATATGCAGTCCTCTTCATTGTCATTTACAGAACATGCTGTGAATGCCACCTTTTAATACCTGAAAAAAGAAGAAAAGCACAATAACATAAGGATTAATGGAGGACCCGAGGAATATTAAAGAACATTATTATTAATGTTACTTGAGACGTGACACCTACGTTGACATGTGACAGCCTGACAGGTAGGCGTAGTTGCCAGTGTAGCGAACATCGCAGCGCACGATGTTGTTGCTGTAGTCACTTTCTGGGACCTGATAGTGTGGGTTTACACTGACCTGAGGAGAGCAACAAAATATGCGTATAAGAATCATAAGCATAGCAACAGAAATACATAAACAGCACAGACTCCAATCAAATCTTCAAGAATGCATTGTGCTTCCAGGCAACTCTTTTAAAGGGCTTCGGGGTCTCAGGAGGTCCCATCTGGTATTTCTAACAAACCTTGAGGATATAGTTTCCAGGTTTCACATCTGTGATGTCAATCCACTGGCAGTCGATGTCTGCGTTGTAGGTATCATAACATCCTGGGCTCAGGCCCTGCGCATTGGATAAGATCCATATCAAACAATATATAAACAAGCAAACTTCTTTCATAAACAATATATGACCCTTTTACATTAAGAGCAACAACTGTAGCAGACTTTAGTTATTTATTACAGTATAATATCTAATGTAATAATGAAAAACTTATGATTAAAACAACAATAATTATAGCTGTGTTTTTGGGTTAGTCTTGTGTGTGTCTTTTGTAGTTGTCAGCTCCAATGTCAGCAAAAAGAGGCAGAGAAAAAAGAGCGAGATGGAAAAAGAAATCATGTGCTAAACAACCGATCACAGACTTTTGGGCAGGTAGGATCATCTTGCAGGAGAAACGGGAAATCATTAAATCACCATCATCACTGGCCCATGCAAAAAGGAAATACTAAAGTAGTTCTCTAAAGGACAGCTGCCTCAGTAAAAGAGCACTTGTTTTTCTTAGCTGCACTCCGGTGTTTAGTTATGCATGAACTAAATCTTACAAATAGGTCATTCAGTGAAAAGTCGTCAGTAAAGTTGTTATCGTCCCATTTGGTCTGAACACTTGTGGAGACCAAGTCAAACAAAACCATTGCAGTTTTAAGTTACCTTTCTGCCTTTATTTCTTGAGGTGACCTTTTGATTTGCAATGATTTAAAGTCAAATGCACTTCTTCTACATTTTGATGTCTCGCAGTAGGAAGAGTGCATGCTTAAATAATAAGATTAATGTTGACTGAATTCCTTGTTGCTTCAGTTTCAGTGTTGCCAGAAATTCCTGAGGAAAATATCACACTCTTTATCTACAAAATGCTCCACTATGTTCGCCATCTAGTTGCTAATTTTGTGTGTTATTTTGTTACTGAAAACAGCTGCTTGCTGTGGCATAAATCAAGCAGATGAGAGCAGTGAGACTGAACCAAAACAGCAGACCGATTGTTGTGTGCCATAAATCCAAAACAATGAGCTGAAAGAAGCTAAATGCAGAGCTGACGAGAGTTGGGTGATAATTCTCTGTGTGTTTGTCATGTACAAGTAGTGAGGCAATCCACTGTTAAAAGAAGTGAACTATGTTCTGGACTATCTCTATCCAAATCACAGTGCATGGAGAGATGGCTCATCCAGTCAGAGTCTCAACTCTCCTGGTTCCTGTGGTATTTGTCAAAAGTGTACACTGGTATATATGTTTGGTTTTATACATTGTACACTGAGAAGTCCTATGCTTTAGATCAATAGGGAACGGTTGAAGGTGTGCAAGGGATTAGGGGTAAGGTGGTGTTGCAGGTTGAAATACAACATGTTGGCAGAGCTTTGAATAATAATAAAGGTTCCATGTGGAGACAATTTATCCACATTAATATAAAGTGAAGACACTGCCTCATGTCTTCCTTCTACCAGCTGACATCGGTCCATCAACATAATCCTCCATTCATCTGTCCACAAACCTCATTACTTCCAGGGCCTCATCCCATCAACCCTGAACCATCACCTCCATCCATCCCTCCGGACCCACAATCAATGTCTCCTACATCATCTTGGCTATCCTCCATATCTTGTCCATATCCATATCTTTAATGGCATGGTCTTTATCAGTGAATATAAAAACATCAATCAGAGCAGCGTTAAAGGCAGGTTTGTTGGTGGCTGTTTATAAGCTTTCAAATTTGGTCTCTCCTCCCCGTCTCAACAGCTCCTATTGGATACGTGCTTACGATCTGGCACCTGGTCTCTACATTTCCTCTACGAGTTCCATCCTCACACCCGGCACACTGTTATTGGCTGAGGGGCTACACACCCACTACCGAAATGCTGACGCCTAGAAATGTTCTAAAGCAGCAGGAAGCAGTTGGCAGATGGCAGATGCAGATACTGCCACACACTTCTAATGGGTCATAAGTGATTATTAAGAGGGGTTATTTTTGTCTGGCTGTCTTTAAAGTGAGTAACAATATTTCAACTGTTTTCCTTTCAGCAGGTATCTTTGAGACCTGGGTGTGTGCAGTGCAGGCGAATCGCCTGTAGTAGCCGTAGTCACAGGAAGTGTCCTCCAGGCAGAAGCTGGCCTTGTGTCCCTCGGCCATCGACTGGTGAGTGTGGGCATCCAGCAGCTCATAGTGGCTGAACTCATCCATGCTGTGGAAGTGCCTGTGGATAAGCAGCAAGAATCAACAACATTTTAAATCTGAATTGAGTGAGTTTCACATCAATCTGGGATGTAAATTAAAACAGCCAGGCACTGTCATGTTGAGACTGACCAGGGAATGTTTTCGTTCCTGAGCCATCACTGATTAACATTTGATTACATTTTGTTGGACATTTCCTGGTGGTCATTCAAATGGCTGAAAGTCACTGTGACTGAAAACATCAGAGGTGCTTATTTTATTTATTATGTACACATAAAACTGAATCTGCTTTCACTTCATTATCTTAGAGACAGGGTTTATTTAATGACACAGAAACAGTCTGGACTTTAACATCAGTCGACTTTCAAAAACACTGACCAAAAATCTATACAGTCTACATCAGGAGTTTATTGGATGTCTGCCAAATGTGCTCCATCTTGGGGATTAGCACAGTGAACTGGTTGTCTCACAACATAACTAAGGACTGAGGTAGTTTCTGTAGAATCAAGGAAAACTGGGCACATTTCCAGAGGCTCTATAACAGGATGAAAATAGCAGCAGTTTTCCTTTTTGGCTCATTATCCTCTATATTTTACAACGTCTGGCTTTGCAGTTGTAAATTAACCAAATTCAAAGGTCATATGTAGTTCAGTAACATCATCTTTTAAAAAAGACTGAAGCTGGTTTTACAGTTTTATACTGTGATTGTAAAAATGAGAAAAATTACGTCTCTGAAAGCCTAAAAATACAAATAACACTTGTGTTAAGATTTCAGTCCTCATATCAAATATCTCTACAGAGCAATAAAACAGCCAAGAATAACTATAAAACAGCCAAAAGTAACACAAGTGTGGTTCAACAGGGGGTGCCATACCACAACTACAGACTGGGAAAGACAAATAGTGTCGTGACAAATGGCATCTCGTGTAAACAACTGGTCCCTTATATTTGTGACTGATGAACAAAACAACTACACAGACCTGGCTTTTGAGATGTAATGTGAGAAGAAAATGTTCTGTCTCCCATTCAAATTCTCAAACACAAATAAATACAATGTTTCTGATCTATATCTGATTGAGACGCAAGATGTCTCAGTCTGAATTCAGAGCGTTTATGTAAGAAATCTTCATACAAACGACTAATTGATGCCAGCAGGTCGTTGGCCATTCAGAACAAATGATGCAAAGGAACAGCCACAAGTCACAGAGGCTCTTTCACTGCGTGATGGTGAGGTGGACACTGCTGGCATGACATTATACTCACTGGTGACAGCTGTGCCACTCCCAGGAGTAACGTGGCCTGTTGGGGAGGAAGTCCGCCGTCCCCTGGTTCTTGACTCTCTGAGGAAACCTCAACAGCATACGGGTGTCATAATCCCTGATACTGGATCTATAGGCTGAGCTGCAGGCACCAAACAAAGGAAGAGCGTAAGAGAAAAAACGCACACACAGGTCATATATGGACATGATTACATCACTAGGATTGTTTTTCCTTTGACATCCCCTCCTCTGAGTGGAGCAGACTTTCAGCGTCTGACTGAAGAGAGCCCATGTGTAAATGGTGGGTGGAAAAATAGTTTGAAGGCACGTGGTTGTTTGGGTTAGTTTTCGATAATGTGTTTACCATCCGAGCTTTCTCTCTTTGGACGAACTATGATTAAACTTTACAGAAAGCCACCCCACCTCCGCCCCTCTTCACCATCAGTGGCAGGACTCAGTTAATTTTACCTCCTGGTTCCACTGGGCAGCCCTCACCCACAAACACTTTAGGTGGTTGTTATGGCTCAAAGCACTCTGAATCACACTCAGACTGGCTGCAAACCCTGTTTTTTTTTTTTTTTCCTCTTGCCCATGTGGATACGTTCTGACAGCAGTCTACCTTGACAGGCAGTTTTCCTCAGCTGCACATCTCAGGTTGTACATTGGGACTCTCTGGGCGTAAGCAGAGGCTTGAATGTAGTATGGGTCTGGTACGAGATCAGGCAGACCTGAAAGAACAGTAGCAAAATAAATAAAAGCATGTACTAAATTGACAAAATCACTAAATTAATATTTTGAATTGATGATTAAATACAAATAAAAAGCTCTTGAACAGATGGCAAGAGATACACACTGACTGACTGATTAACTGACTGACTGATTGATAGACAGGGAAGCATTTTCACATCCTCAGCATCACTTCATGATTCATATCTATCTTGTTAGTGACTTGAATGTTGCTTGTGGACAAGACAGACACACTGATTGTTGATTGATTGATTGGTAAACAGGAAGCATTTTCACATCCTCAGCCTCAGTTCATGTCTCATATCATTGTTGCTTGTGGACACTAAAGAGATACTGAGTCATTGATTAACTGATTGATTGATTGACAGGAAACATTTTCACATCCTAAACACACTTCTTGGCTCACATCTATGGCATTAAAGACTTGATCCCCTCTCTTACCATACTGATGGTTCCTTGTGCCATACCCGGGTCTCGGTCTCGGCCTGGGCCTCTCGTAAACATCATAATAATTGTAATAGGGATTATCACTATCAATGGACTTGTAGGGGTCGTAGGGGTCATCTCCGACCATCATGTCATCTCTGCGGGGCGGAGGCGGGCTGACAGTGACCTTCTCCCGAGTGTCGTTGGCTCCGCCGGTCCTCGGAGGCTCCGCGCGCTCCTGGGGATGCTGGTGCGCTCTCATGAGCCGCTGCAGCGGAGGAGGGAGTCCGCCGGGGCTGTGAGGGCTGGAGCCCGGACTGTGAGGCTGCTGCTGGTCCGCCGGCTGGCTCGAGGTGTCCTGATGTCTCACGTGTGCGTCGCGGATGATGGTGACAGGACGCGCCTGCACTTGCTCCTGCGGTGCGCCCCTGCGCCTCGGCGGCTGGTACTCCGAGCCCTGGCTTAAAATGCTAAACACCTTTCCATTGTGCGACCACTGCAAAGTCTGCCGGAGAGCTGATCTTTGGTTGTCTCCTTGTTGCGTCCCCGGGTCCCTCTGAGACTGTGCAGCCTGCAGGATGACCACAAAAAAACAGGCATATGCGTAAAGTGGCGTACCAACCGTGCGTAATGCCATTATGAGCCTAATTAGAGGAGAGCTAATGTGACAAAGCGACTGTTTGAAAAGAGCCGGGATTGACACTTGTCTTTAACTTAAATGTCCCTCATCTCTGTTTGAAGGATATTCAGAGAGCAGAGGAGAAAGTTTGGATGCATCCGTGTAAACTCATATCGCTCTGCTCCTGCAGCCTGCAGATGCGTCCAGTGAGATGATGATGATGATGATGATGATGGTGAGGAGGAGGAGGAGTTCAGCACTTGGAGTTTCTGAATCTGTTACACAAGTCTGGTGCTGCTGCTCATATAACCACTGGATGGATACGTGATGTCTGATCATGCCCAAACAAGTGTCTTTGATAAGTGCTCCGTCTGGCCTTTTCAGAGATGTTTAATGTGTGTTAGTAACAAGCAGTGAAACTTATTTTCTTCATCACAAAAAAATGGAACCAGATGCATATTTTGAACCACAACAGATACATGAAAAACAGACTCAAAACCAGATGCAAACCCTCTCGAGGAGCCCATCCTCCTTAGCTCAGACAGCATATGAATAATATCATCCTTTTCCTAGAAACTACTGTATATTGCCTTAATTTTTTCCTTCTCTGCCAGATCAACAAAAATGTCATGATAAATAGCTTTTTTCCCCTCGCTGCTGGATGCGTTCCCAACCAAATTGCAACACACTCTGCCAAAAGTCTCTACACTCCACTTTCTCATAGGAGGATCTCAGAAACCTAAACATGACTCTTTGATAGCCCTGCAACATTTTCAGGTTTTTTTTTTTCTGGGAAACCATCTCCCACAAACCCCCCCCTCCACCTCCACCCCAGCCGCGCCTCAGTCCTGTCTGCGCTGGAGCTTTGCTGACAACGTGAAAGCCTCATCACATGCAACTCTCAGTAATTTTCTATAAGGTCATAATTAGTCTATTCTGAGCAATAAACAAGATGAGACTGTGGTGATACTTGATATCTGCATCATGAGTCTGGTGGCGGACTGGTGACCTCCACGCTCCTCTGCTGATAAAAGTCATTTGCTGCAGCCCAGTCAAATCACCACCCCTGCTCTTTACAGCGGAGGTATAATGCATAGCTTGTGGAAATGTAATTCAAGGTCCTCATTTTCTCCTTGTTTAGCAAACCAGGAAATGCTTTCCAGCGTCCACACAATTGACCGCATGGATAGCTGCTGCTAAACCACAACAAATGCTCATGACAATTTTACAATTTCTCAAATCACAAAGTTTTATGAGAGCTTTTGACTTAAAAGTAAAAAAATTTATAAGGACGACATGTGAAGAGTTTGTATAACCAATTATGAGGTCATCACTAAAATCACAACCAAATAATATGCTTCACAGGTTCAAAGCTTTGAATCTCAGAACGGAGCTAACGAGAAATGGAAAATGAAACGAGGCAGCAAATGCTTTTCTAAAATGAAACGTTATGTGGCAGATGAAGGATAATAGATGCAGGACTAAATAAGATAAAGATCCCCTGTGATAAGAGATCAGTTACAGTGTTCCATATCCTGACACTAGGGGGCAGATGACTGCAATTAAGGTTGTAGTACTGCATGCCATTTTATTTTTAATCTTTGCAAACTCTACATTCTTTTTCTTTTTGTGTCTGAATGAACTAGTGTCAAGAAGCACACTAAACACAAAAGTAATGGATGGTGGCACCAGTAGAGACACTGAATGGAGTCAAGTGGTTTAATTAACTTGGGTTTTTTAAAAACAAACTTTTATATATCCAGAGTAGTGATGTTGCAAACAATGTTTTCTTCTTCAGGAACATCCAGTTTTTACATACACAGTTACCCACTTTCACATGTGGAAACTACCTTTTACAGTGATAGTCTGATCTGTTTGTGAAGGGCCTTGCTCAGGGGCACCTCAGTGGTTTAAATGAGGGAGGGTCAAATGCTGGTTTTTCACTTTCGCTGCTCAAATTGATCCTGTCTGTTCAATGAATGAACTAGTTATAAGCCTGCTTCTGTAACATGTCGAGCAATACTTTGACATTTCAGCTATCTGCTTGTTTGTTTTTTCTGGCTTAGAGTTGGATGAGAGCATTGATACCACTCTGAAACTCAACACCAGAAAGTGAAGAAGCATATTTCCCCAAACTATTCCTTTAAGGTATCAGTATTCTTCAACCTAAGCGCTTATCAGACAGTTGAATGGTCTGACCCCCACCCCGGAACTGGGGGGCTGTGTTCGACCATTTAACTTTCCAAAACCAACAATCTGACCATCACACCCACGTCACGCAGTGATTGGCCGGCCGTGTGGAGGTGAGGAAGTAGGCAGGGTTGCATGTTCTCTCTCAAGCTCTCTTTTTGATTGCATTGCAGGATTACTCCTGTCACTTTTCACATGTGCGAAGGAGTGCACGCCCATTATCCTCATTTGAACAATTAGAGTGTCTCACCCCACTCTTTAATGACAGGCTGTGCTTCAACTTTGAGTGCGGCTATTCAGAGCAGCTTTAAAGACGTCTTCGGATGTGGTTGGACGGTGCCTCATATGAACTACTTTATTTTGAGCACCATTGTCCCAGTTAAAGATCCAGAAACGATTTTGGTTATTTCACATGAGAGATTACTGGTTGTTGTTCCTCTTATGGGATTACCGAATTGGAAAAAGGTGATGTCACATACTTCAATCATAGTTTAGCTCATTATCACTTTACTACACCCCCACAGTTCTGATGAAGCAGATCATACCAGCTTTTTTGTGTTTTGTGTTAAATTATCTTAAAATGGATGTTTTTTTTTTTCAAAATTTTAAAGGTGTTCTGCAGAGGTTTTTGTAAACAAAGTTATGTTTACATTCAGTCAACATTTGCAACATTTGCAAAACCAGTTTTTATTAACATTTTGAAACCTGTAACCTATTGTTGAAACCACTGGCAGGAGTGTGTATTGTGTCACCAACTTGCTCTTACTTCTTTATGTGCGTGAATTAGAACAAACAAAGCAGGGCCCCACTCATAAAAACATCCTCCGTTACATTAACAGTGGTCAAAAACTCCACAGGGTGCCTTTAACTTTGACTGTTGCGTCAGATGAAACCAGGTTTTCAGGAGCTTTGAAAACACAGTGTGATTTATAAAATTTAACACGACCATTTATGATTCCTGCCAAAATCTCTCCAACCCAAACAGTAGCTGAGAAATAGATCAAGAAGCAAGAGCAGACAAAAAATACTTTATAGCCTGAGAACGGCTTCTATTTAATGGTAGAGTAAACTAATTAAATCATGCTGTAAATTGCAGTTAAACCATGTGAATTGTTCTTGGATAACAGAGGACACACATCAGCTCCCAGTCACGTGAGGCTACATTTCAGCTTGTGTAAGGGTGAATCAGAGCCAAATGGAGTTATATGATCTCCTCCCCGCAGACGTATATGAGCTGTTCAAGACTTTAAGACGAATGGGAAATGTTTGATATAGAAACACGATGAGGATACCGGTGGCTCTACTCCGGATAAACTATGAGATGCATTTGTGAAACTGAAGAATCATCAGTTCCTGAGGATTAAAAAGTGAAAGGAAGTGGATTTAAAAAAGAAAAAATCTTTCCAAACTGAATCACAGAAACGACAGCAGTGAATCTGGCTGCTCTTTCTTTTCCTGTTTTGTCTTCAGAGATGCCCTCTAGCAAGCTTATTCATTCAAATGAGAAGGATTTGCTTTCAGTATACCACAGCTGTAGATGCAAAAAACCAATATGTGTTTTTGCTTTGAGGATGACTAACACAAGAACAGTCCTGTGATTCTGCATACCAGCAGTTCCTCCACAGAGTGAAAACTACGTGTTCCCGTGTTGCCTCCTTTCTCTTCCCTGGAAAACCAGACAGACAGTCAGAACCAGCTGTACTGGGTTACTGATGTTTTTCACTCGTAATTCATTGAACTTTCTCCAATGCAGAGTCCTTTTTCTCTCCAGCGAGGGCAGCACAGTGTTCCCTCACACAGCTCAGAGACACATCTGCAAGGAATTAGCCGAGTTCTTTTGTCCACGTTGCTGGAATTCACCCCCATTCCTGATTTTTTTGGGCACTCGATTGAGCTGAAAGAATTTGAATAAATCCACCATCTGAGTTGCAGAATAAGGAGGGAAAACAGTGACAAGGCCTCGTGCATGAGACTCGTCATAGAGTCAAGAGGAAAAAAAAAAGATCTCCATCCTTTCATGATGCTAAATTTACCATAAAACCAATACCAATTACCCAGTGCCATCCCTGAGTCAACATCTGGCAGGCATTTTGCCCTTCGCTCGAGACGTGAAGCCTACATTTAAGTATTTAAAGCAGCCAGTGTCTAGATTCAAAGCAGGTATATAGATTCTTCAATAAATATGTTTTAATGAGCATTTCACTCATCACATCTATGACCCAAAAAATATACATTGCTGCAACTTTGGTGTTCATTTTCTCAAATGAATCCTTAAACATCTGCTTAACTTCCAGCTAGTATCAGTTTGGAAATATTTAGTCTTTTCTTCAGTTCAATTTTTTCCTCCCTTTTGCATTTAATTATTCATTTTCTTGTCATAATTATGATCTCATCCCAGTGAAACAGGACCACACACACACATCTCTCAGAACATCCATGACAAGGCCGACTTCCTCTTATCTACTCCCAAGACTCCCCGATCACATCCCTCGACATAAGACCCTACAAGTTCTATCCATAACATCTGTGCTTCTGCCAGTCTCTCTTACAGCCTTTTGCAGATTTGTAGATTTACACTCTTTCATTTCCTTCTAGTAGTTCCCTCCACCCATTTGCAAAACTCAGACGACTCAAATAAGGTCAAGTTGTGCTCAGCTTAAACTCTACGACAGAAACAGACAATTCAAATATTTTCTCCTCTTTCATAAATACTGGGTTTCCATTACTCTTGGAGCACCAAGTTAGGGCTTGCACTACACACACACACACACACACACACACACACACACACACACACACACACACACACACACTCACACACAGTCTGGTGGACTACGTGGCACTCTGCACATGCACTATAGTCTCTGCAACCAGGAGGAGGAGCCCTTTATCAAGACACGACCCAAAAAAACTTTACATTGTGCGATGATTCATGCAGATGTTCTTTCTCTTTTCACTCCCAGTCTCTATTCTCATCCAACAGCTGCAGAGATACAGGGACAAATTCCAGATAATCCGGCAATGAAGAGATTTCTGTGCTCTTGCGATGTTGCATTAATTATTTTCAGCAGTGATTTACATGCCTCTCTATTTGCCAAGACAATAACAGAATATACTGTGGAGGGGGAAGCCAAAGACATTAATCACACTGTTGTTCAGTGGAAGCATCGAAACACCACTTTATCATGTGAAACAATGTGATATTCAGTCAAATTTAAACCTGCAATAACTGATTTTTTTGGCCACTTGGCGGCAGAGGAAACAAGCTGTGAACACACTGACAAATTATCACCATTTAAAGGAATAATTTAACATTTTAGGAAATAAGCTTATTGACTTTCTGGAGTTAGATGAGAAGATCAAAAAAGCCCTCTCATATGTTTCCATCATACATGGATCTAAAGCCAGCAGCCGCTTATCTGCAGGAGGAGAAACAACCAACCCAGCTCTGTCAGAAGGCCAAAATCCACCTACCAGCTCCTCTAAAGCTCACAAATTAACACATTATATCTCCTTGCTCAGCTCTTGGCCAGGCACACTCCTTCGTCTCAGAGCCAAGAAATAATCCAGCACATCCCACACCCTTTAAACCAGCTCGCACTTTACTGGCGAGCTTTTTGTTTAGTAGTGAGTTTGAGAGGCGCTGGTAGACAGATTATGTCATTGGAGAGAGGGAGGCTACCTGCACTAACCAGACAGACATGAGAGAGGTTTCAATCATCTCGTCTAACTCTCCTCCAGAAAGTGCATTTCCCATCATTTGCTTTAAAGACACACACTCAGCAGCTAAGAAGGTCCTGAGTTCAGATCTCTGACCCAAACGTTCCAGCAGAAAGTTTGCATGTTTCTGCCTGATATCACCTGTGTCCTCTCACAGTGTGAACATGTGCACATGTTGCTGTGTAATTTTCAATGTGTTAGTTTGTCTTTCTTTCCATCATATCCACTTCATAGCGGGTAGATTCTGGCCTCCAGTGACTCTATATGATATTGATAAATGAAGGAATGAGTACTTCTTATGTCTTAGGAATAAAGTTTGACATTTTCAAGATGTTGGTAAGTCCTGTATGCAATTTTCTCACTTATTGACAGAAACGGAGAAAAAAAAAAAGATTTGAAGATTTGAATTTGACAAATTGTCTCTTGATCTAGCTTGACATTCAGAGCTTTGTGTTTTGTTTTGCGTAAGAATTCATTTAAGAGATGGAAACAGGACAACTGTGACTTTGATGAAAGTATTATTTTTCAGATGCAGTGCTGTACTGTAGTTGTCAGATGGCTCCATCTACAGGAGGCATTCAGTGCATTATTATAGAGCATGATCCACTTTTTACAGTTTTGGCTGTTTTGTGAAGACCTCTGGGTTCAGGGTTGTATAAAACTTCTAATAAATGGTTGTGAAAATGATCTTGAGAAGATGCCTCTAACTTCTCATCTAGTTGCAGTAACTATGCTTTGTGAAGTCCTCTTACACCAAAGTATTTTGGGTAGTCTTCTCTATCTTTCTTTGTTTCACATAAAAGAGAACACTTGAACAAAACGTTTGCTGTGGCTCAGTCTTTAGTTTATTTATTAAATGCAAAACACAAAAGATATGAAGTTACAGTAAAATTAGCCCCACAAACACAAGCACAACACACAACATTTTCACAGGATGCTTCGATTTCATCAGTGCATAAAACATTCAGACATTAACACTAATACATCCCACCATCAAAACAGGCTACTGAAGACTTTTCCAATAAACTGCATATTGTAACAGAGTTTTAAAAATGTGGTGCAATCATATTTCATGTTCATTAGGCTGCTTGTTAAAACTATGGAAAACATGTTAATTTTTCAGAAAAAATGTGTATTGTTTACAGTTGTATGGTATGCCCCAGTCTGGCTCGTTGGCTCAAATGAAAAAAAAGTCAATTATCAATAACAGATATTTCATATGATCTGATTAATGGAAAGTGAATTAAAGTGCAGAGAGATCATTAAGCAGACAGACCATTGTGTACTAGAGGGTGGTGGTTTAGTCTGGAGAAGTGTCACACAGCATAGAGCATGCGTCCCGAGAAGAAGCTTTTGGCGCTCAGGCCGGCGGTCCCATCAGTGGCCTCCAGCCACACTTTGTCACCCATCTCCAGCTTCATCACCATGTCCCCTGATGACAAGTGGCGACCTCCCTGATAAACCTTGAAACCGCGCAGCACCAGCTGTTTGTTATGCCACAGGTCCACGCTTCCTGCACTGCCGAAGGACGTGCAGAAGAAGCTGAACTGATAGACACCAGGGATGGTGCAGGTGAACATGCCTGTCTTAGTGCTGTATTGGTTCTGTTCGTTATAGATGACCTGACGGAAATAAATGATTCTCTCTGAATATGGATTGTACTCGCCCAGGCGGACGGAGAAGGCAGATTGTGGCAGTGAGGCATTAAGTGCTGGGGGTCCAGGAGGGCCTCTTTGGCCGGGGGGGCCTAATGGACCTGCAGAGAAATAAAAGATTACTTCAAAAATGCTGTAGTGACTGTACTGTCAGTCAAATCATATCGTAGGCTTACAAGCATCATTATGAATCTATATCATTTGATATTATTTAAACATTTTGAGCAATTTAAAAATCATTCAGCACTATGGACAATGAACAAAAGGCTGAACAGACAGAGCAGATGATAAGTGAATGAACTACCTCGTTGTCCTCGAGGCCCTTGTTGTCCTCGAGGTCCTGGGGGTCCTGGGGGTCCAGAACCACATCCTGTCCCTGAAGAAGATGTGGAAGTTAAGCTTATTTTGGTTCATAATTAAAGGAATTCATTAAAATGTGCTTGCATTAGTAAAGGTCACCTTCACCAATGACAAAAAGTTAAGAGAACAGATGATAAATGATTTGAACTGCACTTTTTAAGAAGGTGTAAATGTGACTACCAAGTGTTAGTACTTAAAACCGACCTCTGTTCCACTGTCTTGAAAACAGCTAGCACCCGGGCCTGTAAAATCAAACACCACATATGAAGAACGACTGCCATACAAGCGATTAGAGAAGAAATAAACACACCAGGGTTAACTGAGAATGAAAAATGATGAGAGTCCCCCACCCCTCCCCCTCTGAAGGTCTAAAAGTTTGCTCCAGTGGTGTTTCACCTGAGTTACCTGTGCAGGGTCTCTCCCTCCAGGCTAACAGGCTCACACGTCGGATCTGGGAGCAGCGGACAAGACGGTTCCTGTTTGAGACGACGCTGAAGGCGTCAATGGGGACAGCTGTGATACCAGTGTTGTCACAGATGATCCTGGACAGGCTGGCAGAGGACAGGGCAGCTCTCTGACTCGGGGTGAAGACGCCCGGATTCTGGTACCACAGCCTGATTGTTTCAAACAAGAGGAGGAGGGAAAGAGATAAGTGTCAAGTTTGCATTTTAAAAATGCATTAGTTAATTCAAAACAAGATCATGTTTTTAATGTAAAGCTCAACATAAGCAATTTAAATCCATTTTGATTAGAAACTGAGAATATGAAGATGTGCTCAACTACATTATATATAGACACACAGACTGACCTGTCGCCCTGGCGGATCCTCTGGAACTGTGTAGCGATGAGGCAGGCGAACAGAGGCCCCACACGGCCGCCGCGGGCAAACGGCTCTGCCACGCCTCCCATCCAGATGTCAATGTTGTCAGGTGTACCATAGAGCTGCAGCAGGTTGCGGGCCAGTTGGCTGTTGTTCAGGACCCGGGCGAGCTCTGCCTGGTTCCTGGGCTGAGACAGGCCGCAGAACCGGCGCCAGGCATTGTAGCCTAAAGGAGTAAAGATATTTCTTTGTTAGTCCCACAATGAGGAAAGAGACAAAACACTTGAAGGAAAATTTGAAAGAACAAAAATCTGAATGAGGGATGTATTGTACCAGGCAAGCCATGGTCACGTCCCCTCTGCATGTTGAGAGAGCCAAGATCCAAAGCCAGATGTTGCACAAACTGGAACAACCTCTCCCTCAGAGCATCCACCATCATGTGATCCTGAGTGTTCAGTTTAGCAGGCCGCCTAATCAAACCACGCAGCAGAGGGTCAATGCCACCTGCAGAGGTAAAAAAAATAAAATAAATTAGAGTGACACTTTAAGAGTGACTGATAAGTTACTACACTTCTCTCAGGACAGCGCACCCTCAAAGACGACTCTCCATGGGGTAAAGAAGGCCTCGTACAAGGGGACGCTGGGGAACCGACTGTGCTCATTGTAGTTTGCATTCAGACGGGCTAAGCTTGGCTGGATGGCCAAGTGGGCGAAGCGGTATGCTGCTGTTGCAAAGACGTTGGAGATGCTGGGATCGATGTTGCGATTGTAGCCGGGGTAGCGGCCGAGCTGTCTGCGCATTGCATCGTTGCCCACAATGTGTGGTAGATAGTCCCTGAACACAAACACCTGAGAGAGACAGAGATATATTTTGAGTAAGACAGTGGATTGTATGACACATGCACTGCAGATGTGAACACAGAATTATGACTGCTGGCTGACTCTTGGGTTTAGCTACCTGTGTGTAAGCACCCATGATCTTGCGAGCCTCTTGGTAGAGGGTCTCACTGTCCCATTGTGGGTTTAGTCTCCTCAGTTCACGAGCCAAGCGGTTATGTTCACGCAGAAACAGTGTGTGAAGAGATGTCAGAGCGATGTTCTCATCCACGCGGACATCACCTAACAGACAGAGAGGCACACGATATGATTAAGTGTGCGTTTGATGGATCAATGTGGTGAAAACCCTTTTTAATTATTTACTAACATGTCTTGGCTTTTCTATAGAGCCATGAAGTCATGCAGTTCTAAATGATAACAGCTACAATGAACTTATAAGATGACTTGCCTGCAATGAAACAGGGCACCTCTCTGGCGTTGGTGTCATTGGTGACTCTTCTGCGAGTGGCACACATGTTCACCTGGAGAGGATGGAAGGGCAAGAGCTCACGTCCGTTGTCTCTGAATTCTGTGTTCACACGCAGCAGCCCTCCATCATTTTTCAGGTCGCGAAGATACTCGGCGAGCTTATCCTCAGAGCCGTACACCTGGCTGAGATCCAGGAAGGCTGTCAGTGCGTTGATCTGCTCTCTCTTGTTGGGTTCGCCACCAAAATTGTAGGCTGAGAATCCTGTTCCGCAAACAGGGGCAGATCTGAACGAAGGGATGCAGCTGTCTGGGCCAGTGGGCAAGCGGGGGTCGCGGGGAGGAATCTGTTTGGAGGAAAAGAGAGGCCGAAGGTTATGGAGAGAATCTTTCAGTGAAAACAACATCTCAGTGTTTGGGTCTGAGCTTCGACACTGACCGGGATGGGGATGCATGGCTCAGTATTCTCGCAGCTCTCCTCACAGTCAACCCCGTTGCTGAAGGAGCGGATGCTGGGGGAGAACGGCGTGAAGGTGAGATCGTGGTCGTTAAACTGTCCATACAAGGTCACCATGTGAGTGAACTCTGAGTCGCTGACCACGTCTGCGTCCCTTGTGCTTAGGATGTTGTTGGACACCTGGCGCACCTGAGGGGGGAGGAGAATTGTGCAGTTTTCATTTTAAATACACCTTTATGTGCATTAATCAAAGTGAGTGTCTGGGATTTAAAGTTCATACCAGTGGGAGCAAGAAGTTGTTGATCGTTCGGTTTCTGAAGCCTTTTGGTTCGGAGATGCCATCATCATATTCGGCAGGTAGCCAGCGGCCGAAGGGGGTGTTGGCGGCTCCGAGGCGAGGGTTATTTCTAAAAGCAAACAAGAGATGTCCATGTTTGGAAACGCTGCTTGTGAAATCCCAGGGAAGTTTACACATCTTCTGCGGTGTATGGCCTAAGATGTTTAGGTGTATTTCACAAGCATTTTTTGTGAACAAGCATCTTTTTTTGTGCGGGGGCGGCTATAGCTCAGGAGGTAGAGCAGTTGTCAACCAGTCAGAAGGTTGGTGGATCGATCCCTGGCTCCTGCAGCCTCTGTGTCGAAGTGTCCTTGGGCAAGATACTGAACCAGATACTGCCCCCAATGGTTCCATTGGTATGTCAATGTATGTCGCTTTGGATAAAAGCATCTGCTAAATAAAATTGTAGAATTGTAGTTGTAGAATTGTGAACACAGGCCCCACTCAATCTCACAGACCCTGTTTCCATTAATTCAACACACATTACTTTTTGAAAAGAATCCACATAATTGTTTTTTTCCTACATATATGTGGCATGCTATTATTCGGGAAAGCAACAAGTTAAAATAGGAAACCTAGTGTGCCTGGTTATGTTTTTGGAGAAAAAGTAAAAAAAAGTAAAAATGTATCAGTTTTTTTAAAATACAGAAAGAAAACTGCCAATGAAATTGAGCATTTAAAACAGCATCTTGAATGGTTCTCTTACAGGTTGTTGCAGAGGCTGGTGATTGTGCGATACGTGTTAAGGTTCGGTGTGGTGCGGCATTGTGGAGGACTGATTCGAGCCGAACATCCAGTTATTTCTGCGAGCTTTCTCAGGTCCTCTTCAGAGAGCAAATCTGAAAAATGTGAGAGACATATTTGATGGATTAACATTATGTGTGCACGTCTGTCAACTGTCTACATCTAGTCCTTAATTACAGCTTTGAAGCACTCCACTCTGCTCACATTACTAAACAGTAAAGCTCTGACCCTCAAACAAGACAAGGAAGAGTTGTCAAAAAAAAACAAAAAAACCCCAATATGAGCATTGTTTGTGTCTGTTTGTGTTGTCTTGGTCGGGTGCTGCATGTCTGACCTGTTGTGTTGAGCGAGCGCTTGTGCAAACGAGGCATCCTCTCATGCAGCAGACGGAGGGTTTGTGCCATGTAGTCAGCAGATCTCACAGCATTGCGTGTGTCACCACGAGGCTGCTTCATCAGACGAAGAGCATCGTGAGGTCTCACCACCTCCCTGCGGACTCGCCTCAGACTCCTTGAGGAGAAAAATCACACAGTTTAACATTATAGTTGAAATTGTGGTCTTTTTGGAGGTTCTGTAACTTTTTAGCTGCAGAGTGACTGTATTGAATAGCTTGCATGCAAAAGAAATGGAGCTTCAGTGAACATTTGTTCTGAACTGATTTGGAATATTTGATGAAATGACAGATAGGATGAACTCACTCTTCTCTGGAGTATGTGTAAGCATCATCCACGATTTTCTTTGCATCCTCAAAACAGCGCAGAAGAAGAGGACTGCCCGCATATTCTAATGCAAAGAACCAACACACATCAAATTATCCATCGATTATCCATCAAAACAATTTTAAACGTCACCACTCACCAGTGATGTAACGCCGACAAATTCAGGTATAAAAGGGAATGAAAAACGTGTCCACAGTGTGTGACAATTGTAACCTACCTGCTGGTGTGGACTGGGCAGGCACCAGGCAGACACCCAGCACAAGAAGGACAGAGAAAATCATCTCTAAAACAAATAAATAAAAGTCAGAATTAAAATCCAAATTCTGTAAATTTGCAAAAAGGCATGCACAAAAACAATTTGTTAAGCATCATGTAACAGAAGCGTCCAAGGCAAACAGAAAACAATCTTGTTACCTCTGTTTGTGAAGGTAGCTGTGAAGACTTCAGATGTTCTTGGAGATCTTCAGTTTGTGATGTTGTGTCACACATCGTTGCCTTCTTTATATTCAGTGTGAAGCCCTGAAGCCTCGCCCCCCCAAGGTTGTCCAGGTGAGGCTACAGTAAAGAGCAGTTCCTTCTTCCTTCTCCCTGTGCTGAAGGAAATCCCTTTTTCTTATCAGTTATTACTTTGGGTCACCAGATAGGATTGATGTCCTCTTTTGAAAACCAGATCATAAACAGCACTAACTGTTACCAGTGACAGTAATTATGGCACCAGTAGCAATTCTTATATTAATCTTGGATTATCAGGATTTGAATTTGGCTTTTGTAGTATTTTACTGTGTAAGTATTTGAATAATCAATTTGCTTATACATTACTATAATTTCAATGTTGAACAGAAATAATTTTCTCTACTTTTTGACATTCTCCCTTAAGCCTGATCTTTGAATAAATCATACACACTATTCCTTTTATCACTTGACATAACTGGATCAAGTCTTTTCTCACTGTAGAATAAAAAACAAATTTGCCTCAATTTTTGTATGATCTTTTTGATTTTATTCTTTTATTGATAAGTGACAGTTTTTCTCTTTTGCAGTTGTTTATTGATGTTGCCATGTTGTTGCTGATAGCCTTAAGTGTTACCACACAGGCAACGCTGCAATTGAGAAAGTTGATGAAAAGAGGAAGGAATTCAAACTTTTTCCTCATGATAATGAATAATAACACTATTGCAGATTAAAAATAAGAGTTTATCCATCTTCAGCCTCTAAATTAAATGAAAAAATATTCTTAATTACTTTTTAATTACTATTTTTTAAAAGCAGGTTAAGCGTTCAAACCAGTTTATTAACTAAAGGTGTGACCAAAGAGCAGGTAAATAAGTAATAGGTTGTATTGATGAGACTGGTTGTGCAATAAGGAAAAGGAAAAAAAGACACGGTCAAACTTAAGTTAACCTTGAACTGTATGTGCGTGCGTTGGTGGGGAGCTCTGTGGTTGCTGCATACACAATAGCTTTTTCATAGTTGTCACGCAAAATTGTCACTGATGACAAAGCACGGAACAGGTTTGAGAAAAGTCCCGTCAATGTGTGAAAACCCGGACTTGGAATAAGTAACTCATTGTCACAGATAAAATGTCTGTGAGGACATTACATCATTTACATTGTCATGTACTATTTAGGCCCAAAACACACTAAAAGATAATTACATATTTATTTACAGATTACAGCTGTAGACAACACACACAGCTCAGACTACAGGGTCTTTCTGGTCATTGGATTTAATTAGGGATGCATGTTTCGAATCAGGACATAAGGAGTTTGAATTATTGATCATTCACGCCACTGTCCAATCAACAAAAAAATTCATCGACCATCTTTTCAACCTAGTGTCACAATCATTTGAAGATTATTTAAATCAAAAGGGAAAAAAAGTTAATTTGCAAGTTCTCAAAAAATGAACTGATGCAATGCTTTGAGCAGCAATGTCTTTAACAGGCAAACATAACACATTTTGCAGTATAGACAACGTCTCCATCTGTCTTTGTCTTGTACCCGACAGGGGCTGAATGTGCACACATTCACCCCTCTTTACTTACGGACAAATTTCAACTAGTATAGTACTTCAGCTGACATTTTGAAAAGTTGAGTCATAGGCTGCACATCATATACTTGTATTAGTATTAAATACAATTATGTACTTGCTTTAAGGATGCATCCTTATGTTTAAACAAGCTATAGAAAACTTAACCTAAAAAAGGCATTTTGACAAAGTCCTTGCACATCGTAAAGTCTTATTACTGCAAAGAAAATTTGAAAGGAAAAACAGTTTTTTCCTCATCAGTTTCAATGAGAGGTCAGTTTGTCTGCTTGTGTGGGGTTGATCTTTCTGTCTGCAGATCAGTGTGTTTGCAACACCCACAGGAGAGTTGCACTAATCATGTCCAGTTCCCTCTTTGAAGCAGGTTAAAAAAGCAGAAATTAACAGCAATGGCTGAAACACTGTTAGTCAATCAGGGTTAAGCAAGAAATCATATTTCTCCAGTGGGCTTGGTTAGTGACCTGTCAGTTATAGTTGAAAGGAGTGTGCTATTGTGAAATTGCTTTTACAATCAAACAATGATGAATACATACTTTAATAGCAGCAATCAACAATGCCTCACAGCTCTGTTAGGGATTGGTGTGAATCCCCATGGTCCAGGAAGCAGAGCTGTTTTGGACAATGCATGAGTCATATGTGCCATTTATTATAACAATCAATAAGTATATAAAGATGTACAATACAGATCTCACCTTTTCTAAAAACATAATAAGGAAGCAATGTCCTAGGTACTGGTCAAAATAAGTGAAGGTGTCAGACAACTACAGGAAAGCCTGTTGCTGATGAGGCTGTTACCAGTCACTTATAATTAAACCTTCTTTGTACAAAGGTGAAAGCTTTTATGAACGTAGATGCAATTTGAACAAAGCAAATAAATATGTGGTACTAAAGAACATCCGTTCAGCAGGAAACATTATTGGATAAAATAAACTACACTTCACAATAAAAAGAGCACAGACAAATGCGCCTTTCTTTTATTTGGTAGACGTCCCGTCTGAGTTGGTGTCGCCACAGCGGCAGCAAAAATTATTGAGGTTAGCAAATATGAGCATTTGCTGGCACAAACAGCTGAGAAGTTTCTTTCAGATTCACTAGAGGAATGTGTGCATTTGTTTTGGCCAACTTCTTGTTCTTATCTTTATTATTTTATTCCTTTTCATTTCTGTACTATTTTAAGAGTCTAGTTTTATTTGTCTCAGTCCTGAAATGCTTTAATCCTGTTTTAGCCATGCAAAGCACTTTGTAACTTTGTTTTGAAAGGTGCATTATAAAATAATTCATTAATATTATTATCATGTTTATCATTATTACTGCTGTTGTTGTTGTTGTTCAGTGGGTCTGGCATGTTGCATTTTTGATCTGAACAAAAGTACTGGCAAGATTTCATCCTTGACCAGCAAAGCTTCACAAGGGTATTTAGATTTTTGCTTCCTGTTGAATGAGCAATTGATAAGCCTTAAAAGATTGGTTAAATAGTTCAACTATGTGCATGTGAAATTTGCTGACGTGTCAAGTGCTGTGTCAAGTGTCAAGTGACTTTATTAAGAAGAAACCTTTCAAGCCTGGACTTTAATAGTACATAGGTAAAAGCAAAATATGGTCTGTAGTGTTTGTAATTAAATATTTACGTAGTCTTATCTAAGCTATTTAGTTATCAATCACCTAATGAGTCCTGTGGATGACCTGCCTTCACGTATAATACAGTACAAGCGTGCACCATTAGTTGGTCATATTACCAGATTTATTTTGAGTGCGTTATGTTTGGGGATGGCTTGTTCCTTATTTTTGTTTCATTAATGTGCTACTTCCACACTTTTTGTTATTGATAGAGGTGTTTTTTTTATCATTACAAATAGGCTTTAATACATGTGTCTGGAATTAGTGAAATACTTTATTAGTCACGGCCTCCACCCCACAGTATATTACTTTCAGTGGCAAAGCAGCTTCTGCAATAAGCTTGTGCACATGTCTTACAACTGAAACGAACCTTTTTTTTTTTTTTTTGCTAATGGTTTTGAGGAGGTTACCTTTTCACCTCCGGACATTTCAACATGTGGATGTCTGCTTTCCAACATCTATTCAAACATGACAGACAGATACAAGTTTGGTTGAATCTCAGAAATATGTGTTGATTATGTGAATTAATGCAAAGCAGTCCACAATTAGATCCATACAGAAGTAATTTCTCTGCAGCTCTAATTTTTAGCGTTTGGTTCATAGTTTGTGGTGATTGTTGTCCTCAGCTCATTTTGCAACAGCACAGGCGAAAACGGCCTCAGTATCTCTTTGCTGTAGGTGAATTACAAAAAAACAGCCCACAATTGACCTGGAGCTAGCTCTTAAACTCACAGATTCTGACGCAAATCGTGAGCCAGGAGGAAGCAGTGATGTGCAGAATGTCAAGGCAATTTCACAAGAAAACAAAAGAGTGCCAACTTGGAGAGTGACAAGGCAGAAAAAGAGAGAAGAACAAACATGCTGTGATGGAATCCTGCCTACTATTATTCCCAGACAACTATGGTGACGCCAGGTACTTGGTCAGTCAACGGCACATGAACACAAAACTAAAACTTTGCATTGTTAATCTCTTTCAGCACCTCATGAGTCTTTTACTTCCCTGTGCTATAGGTCGCTTACCTCAAGATATACTCAACAGGAAGTACAATTCTATGTTGTAAAAGGGCTTTAATAACCACCATCAAAGCAGCAATACAAAGATAAATCATGTTTTCACCTCAAGCTGGTTCATATTACTCTACATTATACTATTCCATACGGGCACACTGTTCTGGGTTCCTGGAATGACACACACACGCTCTCCGGTAAAATACTAGTCATAAAGATAAGCCAAGAAATGTGTCGGGAGGCTTTTTAAATCAAGATAAAAGGTAGTTAGGTACCAAGTAAACACACTGACACAGTGTGAGTTAATCTAGGTCACCCCTATTTTCTTTTACTGCACAACAACTGTTCAATTCAATAATTCATCTTCTTGAACAAGTGACAACACAGAAAAAGGCATATCGGATGTATTTAGTAATTTCCGTGACACCTGACTCTGTGACTTACTGGGAAATACAGAGAGAAACATGATCTAGCCTATATCTGATATTGAAAAACTTTTGAAAAACATCATGATTCAAGAACCAAAAACAGTGACTTGTTGTCTTTAAGAAGCAGGATGTTAATGGACCTACATGAAATGACATTTATCTGTAATTGATATGACTGATCTAAAGAAACACATAATAAGCAGAGTCACCAAGCAACAAATATAGATGAGACTAAATGGAGCACTTTTGAGGAAATAAAATTACAGAGAATGAGTCATGTTTAACAAGATTAACCTGACAAGACTGACATTAGGTTTGCAGCTTGAGTTTCTAGGAATTACTGGCAACACATCAATGATCATACCTTGGATAGCTATCTGTAATAGGGACAGTAAAGACTGATATATTATCATAATGTAAGTTAAGTTTTAAGTTGAGTAAGCATCCCAATGGAAGACCAGTATTCATGTTAGATGATGTTTTGACCTATCATTATGTACCCTGCAGTGGGTATCAGGCCATGAGAGCAGAGAGATACTCTGCTATGGCCAGCTCAAAGTACACATGCATCATGCCACGTTATCTGTTTTACAAAAGCTGTTTCAATATGAAGCTGTGTGTGAGTGCGCAGACAAATGTATTTGTCCTGAGAAGCACGCAAACACTAATCATCAGTCTCTAATACACATGCTATCTGTGCTAGGTTAGTGCGAAAAGGCCTCTCTTGCCAGTCATCACAACACCCTTAACCATTAGCCAACATTCCCAAGCATGCTCGCTAATGACCAGATTTTATGCAGCCATGAAAAAAACGTACATAGCTTTGACATGGCTAAGCATACTAACTCATATGGGCAAGCAAACTAGCGCAGGTAAGCACGAAAGTTTAAGGGTTAAATTTTATCCAAGGGGAATTTGATCTCATTTGTCCTCAACGGGTGAAACAGTGTCCTGAGGTCACTAGAGGTCGCTATCCTCAGCAGTTGGTCACAGATAGAGTAGCATATCTTTGGTATTGACAAAGGCTTTCACTTTACAAATCAGTCATTAAAAGAATTCATGTCTCTTCTTTGAGACAAAATCAACATTTAGTTCAAATCCCACTTCAATGTTATGATTTTGCTTACTTATACACCAACTACATATTATTATCCTTCATGAAAGCTGTACTTAATAAACTGATAACCATGTTCTTTGTTTGTAATACATCTAACTGTGGGTATTGTCACACTGACACAAAACTTTCCACTACAGGCCTTTGATCCTACTTCTCCCTGTCAAAATGAATCAACTTTGTATTATACATTTTAGCAGTTGTGTATATAAAAAAGCTTAGGGAAGATACCAAACACGAGGTTTGATATGTGGGCCTGACTACAAATAACATCTGCACATGCATAAAATTTTCACTTCAACATTTTTTCATTTAGCCACTATATATACAAATATCACTTTAACTGTTCTGCTAAAACCTGCACAAGAACTTAATATGGGATCATACAAATCTGCTTTATGCAGCTGATAGAAAACATATTGTAGTAGATGTGAACATGTAAAAAAGAGAAGCAGAGAGAGGAAATTTGAAATGTCAAAGAAGTCATAGAATCCCACCAGGCCACAGATGCAACCTGTGAAGGAACTGAAAAAGGTGTTTAGATTGAAAAGAGAGTAAAAGGTATAGGACTCTATCTGTGCTGTATGATGGCAGAGGCTGAAGTGTACTCATAACACGGCCAAGGGCTGCAGTCAAGTGCAAAATCAAAAATTTAAAAATACAATTGTCAAGCTAACAGAAAATTGGAGGTCTGTGAGACCCTGTTCAGAGTGCACTATGTCACTTGAGCAAAAGCATGTTGGGACAGACTCGAGCCTCCTGCAGCTCTGAATACGATAACTAGTTTAGAAAAGACCAAAAATTACCAGAATAGACCAGAATGGACCATACGCTGCACTAAAAAATGGTGCTCTGCATGTGTTGCTTTCAGCTCATTTATGTCAGTGTCCCAAGGTTCAGTCTATTATGAGACATGGACGAAGTTGCTGGCTGTACTCTCTACCACAGTGTCTTATTCAAAGCTACCACTACGAGTCGGCAGAGTAATCCGAATCTGTATCAGATTTATTGGCTAGGTATGTGTAAACATACAAGGAATTTGCCTCAACTTTCTCTTTGTTCGCCATACTTACACATAAGTAGACAAACAGATGAGGTGAACACAGGCAATTTTCTCCTAAACCTTGAGACTATAGTGCAAAAAATATATATATAGCAAAGTGCAAAAGCATGCAGAAATATATATGAAGGCATAAACATCAGATTTAGTATGGCAGGTGGCAAACTGTACTGTACACATAGTAAGTTATAGTTTTAAACAGTACAAGGAGAGAAAATGTGGAGTTGTGTGGCTGTTTTTCACCTCAACAGGGCCAAGGCCATTTTCACCGATAACACCATCCCTGATTGTCCTTCTTCTGTCTATTTTAGAAGTGGCTGATATTATACAGATGAAACTGCAAAATAAATGTGAGCATTCAGGGCCAGAATGAACATAACTATAGGATAGAATGATGTGAGCCCCTGTATTTTTCAAATATAATTACAATACATTTACAAACACATTAAAATCCTTATAAGTTTTTGTACCTTGGTGTGAGGAAGTGAATGTGAAACTTGACTAATATTAGCTTTTTGAGAAGCACAAAAAAACCCAGTTCCGCTATGCCGAAAGCATAACCTTATCACCATACAAAAGGTTGTTTTGCTCAGCGTCAAAATCTGGTTGGTGGGGGCTATAGGTGGCAAGTGGACCCAGTTAAATATAAACTGCACTCACAGTTCCCTGTACAGACATCAGGAGGGAAGACATTCAACGAAAATCCTGAAAATAACAGAGGATGGCCTTGCTCAAGATTGCTTTGCTGCTCTTCATTTGCCTTGAAGGCTGTGGTGAGACTATATACAATTGCTATGAACTGCGAAGTAAAAAAAAGTCAAATAATATATTACAATGACATATTGAATATTCTTCCCCACAGCTCTCACTTCAGCTTTTAATATTGAACAAAAGGTTCCGGATGACCTGAGAGCAGTAAGTTCTTGATTTTTGATTTCTTGCATTGAAATTGTATTTAGTATTTGTGTGTATTATCACTTACTGAAACATAAAATTAAAGGGATTTCCCACAAATTCCTATACAGTGTTTAGAACACTATCAGACTGTTAATATTCATGCATGAATGCCTACTTTGGATTTAACTGATGTAGCTGGTTGAGGATTAGTTTTAACTATTTTATACAGAGTTTGGTAGTTTACCCATGGCAGATATTTATAGTGAAAATCACTCTTTCGTTGAATAATGCAGACACTTGGAACATCTAAAGAGGCCCCTACTAGACCTTGTTTTATTGTAAGGGTTAAGTGCAGTACTTGAGTAAATGTACAAAATTACTTTCCAGCACTGTTTTGTATTTGTAATTTTGGAGGCATAATGATGCTACAAGACAACATGACACTTCAACACCATTGTCCTATTCTTGAAAAGAAGCCCTGACATTATTGAAATTGCACACAATAAAATTAAAAGCAATGTAAGGAAAAAGTGCTGACTTCTTACAGAGAACCAGTTAGTGAGATTTGCATTTCTTGAAAATCAGGAAGTCTTTTCAACTTGGCACACTTTGACATCTTAGTATGGTTTCGTTTTGAATGTAGTGGAGCTGATACAGTCACAAATATATTTCTTCCTCATGAAATATGCTTTGGATGAACAGTGTACAGATTTTTGTCCAAAAGTATCGTTTTTGAATGTATGCCATATACACAACAATTCACAACGAGGCACCTGGTATGTGTAAGTGATTAAATCAGTTCAGGTTTCAATTTATCTTCATTATGTGACTTTTACTTTATAATCAGAATGGGGACGTCTGCCAGGACTGCACCCAAATATTTGAACTCCTTGCTGACCTGCTTTCCAATGCAGACCTCCAGGTGAGTACAATAGTTGACCATGCAGCAAACACATTCCAGAATATTTGCTCACTGATATTATTCTTGATATTATGGATGTCCATAATCATAAGTCAAGATTAAAATACACACTGTGCTGTCTCAAGTGCTTGATAAGATCTGTGGTTGAAAAGTTTTCAGTAAATAGAAAAAAACACTTTTAATTCCTGGTATATTTGTATTCCACCTGTTCTTTTATCAGTTGAAGCACATTGATCACATTCAGAGATGCAAATAATTTGTAACTAGTCATGCATACAGCGACATACACACACAACCATACACACAACCATACACGCACAAAAAAGGAAAGGTCCCTTTTTCTATTCAGTGCTAAACCACTTCTTATTTTCTATGTCCAACGAAAGCTGAAATGAAATTTCACAGGCAGTTTCTGTTTCTCACCTGACCTCAAAGATCCTCTTTCTTCAACTTTATCTGATCTGTGTGGAGAATATTTAAGATTACTTTCACCAAAAGACTGTCACACTCACATTAACCCCTCTTTTGGTCAACACTGTGGGTTGGGATTAAGTCGATGTGAATAATAAGATTTATTAAAAAGAAAATTGCCTCAATTATATGATTATATTACTTTATTTTATTTTAAGACATTATGAAGTAGTATATGTGAAGCATATTAATAAATAAACAAATAAATGTTGAAATAGCCTTTTATCAAAACTCAACTTTTTTATTTCAATAACTGCAGGATTGTAGTGCATTTTTATATAATTACAGAAATTTCTACTTAAATAATTTTAAACAGCTACCTCCTGTTAACTAGAGCCATAACAATGACAAGGAAGTTAAATATTAAAAATTAGCTGCTGTAAATAAACACAGTTCACAAACACCTAGTTTGACAAGGCTACAGATGCTACTAAGCTAGCCTGCTATAGCTAGCTCTTCTGGCTTGAATATTTATTTGGCATTAACGTGAAAGCTGGTGTTAATAACAGCGGAGACCAATTTAAATTCAGTTACCTTGGCAGCCTTGTGGCTCTGAAGAAAGAAATTTTGCTCCTCAGAGAAAGAACCAACTCAGTAAAAATACAAAAGAGTTTTGTTTCTATTGTTTCTTAGAAGCTAACTAGCTAACTAGCTGTTGCTGAGCACGTTAGGAGGTACGTGATTGGCTGAAATTTGAGGGGGGCGGCGGGGCGTCATTGCAGCTTCACTGTCATGAAAAATGAAGAGAAATATATTTAAAAATGCATTAATACATTAAAAGCTTCAAACTGAGACATGTAGGAAAAATAGAGCACTGATTCGGTAACAGATTAATAGGACATTGCCCATAATACAATTTTTTGTTTTTTTTTAACAGATGAATCCAGTGAAAGTCTTTGAATGTTATCAATAATAGCATTTAAACATTCAATCTTCTGACCTTTGATGAAGATTTGCAGAAGGAACAATGTTGCACGTGTCCTAAAAATCACCATACTTTAATTTTAATTGTTTTTTAAGTTTATATTGTGGTCATCAGACAGAGTAGGTTTAAAGGCCACACCCATTATTTATTTCAGAAAAAGATCATGGATGAAATTGAAAGTCTGTGTGACCATCTGCCTGGACCAGCTGCTAAACCCTGCAAAGAAGAAGTGGAGAAAATGCTGCCAGTGGCCATCAACTTCATGACTGCCATTATAGTAAGTTGCATGCTGGATTCACCATTAGAATATTATCAGGTGTAAAATAACAATGGTATGTTCAGGTCTATTATCAACACATATCATCCCATCTCTTTCTCTGTAGAAACCAGCGGAGGTCTGCAAAATCATTGGGCTCTGTAGCTCCTGCGTGAAGCAGGAGAAGATGCTGCGGTATTTTGTGAATGAGGCCTTTCAGGCTGCTGTGACAAGTGAAAATGTCAGTAAAGTACAGTTCAGAAAAAACTCAATCAAAAAGAACATTATTACATGTCAAATGAGCCCAGTTTGATCTCTTTGTACTCCATCTGCTGTTTGTGTCTGTCAATCAGGTGCAGCCCACAACAGAATGCTCCTTCTGCATTTTTCTTGTCAAGACGTTGGAGGACTTGCTGCCTAAAGAAAGGACTGAGGTGAGTCATGAACCAACACAATATCTCTTTGTCCTACCAACCCACACAGACATACATGTAAGTAGACACCGAAATGCCTCCAGACAGTGCCACAGGCCATGTGGATGACATGATCGACACTCAGCTTTCTGTGTTTTTTCTACAGGGTGCTGTGATTGAAGTACTGGAGTTGATTTGCAAAATTTTGCCCCCCTCCCACCGAGATCAGTGTGAAGCTGTGATTGGCAAGTTTAGCAAGACTGTGCTGGATGCCATCCTCAGCTACGCCACCCCTCAGGCCATCTGCGCTCTCATACGCATGTGTAAAGGGCAGGAGGCTCCTCTTGTAGGTCAGTCTGCCTCTCCTTCAGTCATGGGTGCAGGGCTTCAACTTCAAATTACTCGTTTTGTCAGTCCACTAGTTCAGCCCCACTACAGACCATTATCCACAGCAGATTTCAACATGTGAAAGCAGGAAAAGCATAGGTGTAACTAACACCAGCTCTGTTCCATTTAGGATCTCTGTATTAAAGCAGGGAAGACCCTAAGGCAAGTGTAGGTGTACCAGTATGCAGCTGCTACACCTACACTGAATGCAACCATTGTTCATGTTATGAGTTGCATCTGTCTGACAATTTAATGCCCACTGTTCAAGTTACCGTTAGAGATTATAAATAGTTTTTAGAAGCTGGGACCAGAAAATGTTTAATTAATAAAGTGTGATTTTCAACATTAATTTTCTGTCTGTCAATTAATTAATTACCATTCAAATGTCCCTGTTTTTTCTCTCTCAGACCCGTGCATTTTGACAACATACAGGTGCAGGGACATGAGGACTGCCCACAAATGTGGAGTAAGTAAACATCTATTAGGCTGTAAATTTGTTGAACTTATGCTTGTGCTCAGCACATTTGACGTGTCTTCTCTGTGCAGACGGTGTTTTACTGTCAGAAGTTTGCCTGGAAGTCTCTCAATTACAACATGCTTTAAAATGTTGTGGTAGGTGAAATTTGATCATTTTGGGAGAATGTCCAACAATTATTTTAAAAATGCACACACAAAACCATATCAAACGTCTCCAAATTTCTCTTTTTTTAGGGAGTGACAGAAAGTATGAGTCAATCCCCATGCCCCCATGGATGACCCAGGTCTATCAACATTCAACTGCAAATATTTCTCTAACTGCTTCACACCTGTGGCATTCTGCCTGATAGTATTGCTTTCAGATACTGATTTGATATCTTCATGGATTTTGTGATTTTGCGTTGTACATACTGTCTGCATTGAGTGAAGAAAACCAGGACTTAGCTTAACAAAATGAGATAGACAAAAAGATTATTTGAACTTCAGGAGTAAAAGGAATGTTAAATAAGATATGAAAGCTGAATGTTTAGTATAAAAGGAAGAAATGTTTCCCAATCATTCTGTATGCTTACGTGTTTTGTTTGTAAGATTTTTCTTTGGATTTTTGCGCTAACCTCTATTCTGTATTTAAAGTTTCATGGCTTCACCTGCTTTAATGTGGTTTCTTGTAAACTGTCACACAGTCAGATGATTTCATGAAAATTATCTTAGAAAATGTTAGTGTGTGTATTATGGGCTGTAAAAATATCATTAGATGTGACTTCTTTTGATTCATTCTTTTTTTTTTTTTTAAATGACAGATTTATCTCCTGTACATGAATTAGACTGTCATGCCTATCCTATTTCACACCACCATTCTGTATTTTGCAGGCAGGACCTATTTACAGGTTTTAATATTAGACTGTGTAGAATTTTAGTAGTTATGGTTTCTGACACTGAAGTATTTGATGTTTAAAAGTAAAGTGAAGAAAATTAATTTTTTATACAGCAACTGACTATAAAAGTGTAGCTGCTGATAATCAACACACAGTAGTATTAAAATCAGGACAGAATCTATTCACATTCTGTCACTGATTTTTCCAAGAACCCCCCATATACAAATGATCAGTTTAACTAATTACTAAGGATTGTAACAAAGTAAGACTGGATTAAATATACAGTACAAACCTAATGCAAAACCACATAAAACTGCTTTGAGATTAAAAAAAAAAATAGCCAAAAGCACAGCCAATGAGCAGAAGGAAAGGTGCTGTTTATTTGAAGGTTTTAAAAGAGAAACTCAACAACAAATCAGACTCCTCAGTATGATTATTGAAGAGGGAAAGTTTGGTAGAAACTTGGGGGTGGATGGGGAAGGGGTGGGGTCAGGGTACATTGAAGAAAATGAGAAAAGGCACTTTTATGCATTTAGCAACCACTGACAGACTCACTTCTAATCATTTTAAAAGGATTTTACAGAGAAAAAGTGCTCCTCAAACCCCCACAGGAGACCATGTAAACAGGCTGGTTTCTCTGTACAACACCAACCAATCATTTGTCTCATCTGTGGATGAGCTAGAGGATGCAAACATATGGCAAAAAAAAAAAATCTTTGGGATGCGGAGTCATTTCACTGATTGAACACACAGATTAATCTCTACTGTTCCTGTCTGAGGTTCCTCTGCAGTACACTCAAATAACCACAAGGTGATGCCAGATGAGCCAAAATAAAGATGGGATATCTGTTATCAGAGTAGAAAAAAAAATCTGAATTTCAGTGTTATATATGAGGACACAGTGCCACCTAGCTACATAGTGAAGACATTTTTAGACTAACTGTGCACACAGCTCAGATTGAGTACCAAATGTGGTTGAAGGTGAACACCAATCTCAATCAGGCTTACAGCTGGCTTAGCCTTAACTCTGCAACTTCATTGTGAGGATACGAGCCCAGTATCAAAGTCAAGGAGAAGGTCAACTGGGGCAGCATTCAAAGGCATATGCTGTGTTTTCACAAAGTCTTGGGTTCTAACCTGGCATGTGTGTCTGATACAAATCTTTCCTCACTTTATCTGCATTTCCCCCAAGCACACTAATCAGGAAAAAAACAAAAACAAAACTTGTGCCATCTATGACCCATAATGAATCCGTTTTTAACAACCAATAAATAAATAAAAAAAAACATTTCAGCTGTAAGCTCAACATTCATTTGGGAACTACTGTAGCTTACATGCAACAGTGAAAGTTTAATTTTTTCCCCCCATTTTTGGTATCTCTGAGACCTAATATGCTGTGCAATTGAAAGATTCAAAATCCATGCACTTTAAGCAACATATCTGATCCCACGCCCTCATTTGTTCAAAACAAACTCTGCTGAGAAGACAAGAGCAGTAATACCACATCTTACATTCACTAATCTGATTGTGCGCTGCCTCTTTCCTTTGTCTTGGTCTGTCTGTGGCTCTGCTCTTCATCTTCTTTCATGTCAGTCCACCTTGCACATTGTGTGCAGGTGAGACTGAAGGACCCAAAATGTGTGTGAGTGGAAAACCGTATCTAGACACAAAAACTTGGCATGGCACACATCATTCTTTGTTCGTCAAACAGTTCGGTCCCAACAATAGTCAAACGCCATTTGATAAATTATTTCAAGCACGGTGTTGCCTTGGGATAAAGGCAGCCCTTGCCCGGAGGTGACTTAGCCTGGGTTTCTCTGTAGCTACACCCAGAGTCACTCTCAGGAAGGGGGAGTGCTGTACCTCTGCCTTAACTTGGTCAGTAGACAATTGACACATTTAGCATCATGTGGAACATTCACAACGTCTAAACCAACAAAATAAATTACAAAAATGGAGTGAATTCATGATGCAGCCCAACAGAACCACATGGTCATTAGCAGCTTCTGACTTCTCTGTAAAACGTCAGAAAAAAAATGGCCTGAAGGGACAACACACATTAAAAAAAATTAGCAGATAGGGCCACGCACTTGACAAGGGTTTGACCCTGATTGTGCAACCAGAATTTCAAAAACAACGAGGGTGAAGGTTGTAAGGGGAAGAGACTTTTGCTATGCTAAACTGTCATTTACCTAACAAAGTTAAGGGAAATGGCATTAAAAGAAAAGCAACAGAGGATACCAACCACGGATAATTTTCACAACCACACTGCAGTAAGATTCTGAATTTAAAAGCTGAGGAATACAAGATTTCTTACCACACACCATCATTACTGGTATACCCACATGTTCCTTATGTAAATCTGTTATAAATAGGATTTAAATATATACGGTCACGAATACTTATCAGGAAAATCAGGAGAATAGATAAACATTAATAATACAAAAAAAATATGAGGTGAGCTGCCAGAACAAAGATGAATAAAATCTGCCAGCACTGTTCAAATCTGTGCGCACAATTTCTCTAACATTTCTGGTCAATTTCATGTCTTGGCATCTGAAATACTATTTTTCTCTTTTGGAGATGTGTACAATCCTAACAGGAATGGAAAGGGCATCTTTTCATGTAGTAGAAGCTGTGGTGACGTGGCTGTGTGTGAGGAGGAAGAGGGGGGAGGAGGAAGAGGGGGGAGGAGAAGAATGAGGAGGAAAATGGACGAAACACACATTTATCTGTGGTACACCTAAGGCCCGCTGGGAGATTAGAGGAGGAGGTTCAGTATTTCAGCTTCTTGGGAACCTCCCATGAAAAGACATCACGGCCAAAGTGACCATAAGCTGCTGTGCTCTGGTAGATTGGCTTCTTCAGGTCCAGATCCCTGAGACAGAATTAGAAGTATAATTTATAGAAACCTGAAGCCTGTTAAAATGATATAATCAGAAATGAGACCCCACAGGATACCTCACGATAACTCCCGGACGGAGGTCAAAGTTGTTCTTCACAATTTCCAGCAGCTCCTTCTCGCTCTTCTGGGAGGTCCCATAGTGGAAGATGGAGACAGAGAGTGGATGGGCCACTCCAATGGCATAGGATACCTAAGACAGTTGTCAAAGGTTATGCACACATCAAGAACTTTAGCTAAAACAGGAACATAGTTATTATTCTTTTATAAAATTAGTTGGAATGAAAACAAAATGAATGAAGAATTTACACAAGGATGAGGTCTGAAAAACAAAGCCCAAATCAAATTAGAAAACATTCACAAAGCTTCACAAACCACTCTTGCAGCAGAATCTTGATGGTGGTCTCTGTAAGTAGGAAACTACCAAGTTTTAACAACCACCTTAAATCTTACAGATGGTCAAGTCTTTGATACTGTAATATAGACATTTTGGGCACGTATTGTATGCTCACCTGGACCAGTACACGCTTGCAGAGCCCAGCTTTAACCAGAGATTTGGCCACCCAGCGAGCAGCATAGGCAGCAGAGCGATCTACCTTTGTGTAGTCCTTCCCAGAGAAAGCTCCACCTCCATGGGCACCCCAGCCCCCATAAGTATCAACAATGATCTTACGCCCAGTCAGACCAGCGTCGCCCTAAGGGAAGGAACACAGAGGCTTATCCACATTTAATGCATTTTGCATGATTTTGTTCACTTTGGCCAAAGCATTTCAGAACAGCTACTTCATACATTACAAGGCTAAGCTCTATGCAACAGAACTAATGAGACCCAGATGTTAAAGACGTTCTTTTCTCACCTGTGGTCCTCCAATGACAAAGCGGCCACTGGGCTGCAGGTGGTATATGGTTTCATCATCGAGGTAGCCACTGGGAACCACGGCTTTCACCACCTGCTCCTTAAGACAACGGCACATCTCGTCCAAACTGATACACTCATCGTGCTGCACAGAGACCACAACGGTGTGGACTCGCAGTGGCACCATGGCGCCTCGATCCTGCCTGTACTGAACAGTCACCTGAAAAGGGGGGAAAAACAACTAATAAAAATTTAAAAAGTAAACAGGATTGATGAGTTTGCAGTCAAATAATCATCTCCAGTGGTAGCAATATGTCTGTACAAATTTGAAAAGAAACCACTTTCAAACAAAAGTCTTCCATCAAGTAAACAAAAACTGCCACCCAGTGTTTTCATTTTCTAAATAATGCAGATGGAATGAATTTGAAGAGCCATTTCCTCGTCTAACCTGAGTTTTGGAATCAGGTCTGAGCCACGACAGCGTTCCGTTTCGGCGCAACTCAGCCATCTTGGCATTGAGCTTGTGTGCCAGGACAATAGTGAGAGGCATACACTCCTCAGTCTCATCAGTGGCGTATCCAAACATCAGACCCTGTGAGAGGTGCAGTCACAAATCACAGCATGAATAGAGGTCAACGCAAGATTAAAAAAAGACTCTGTTACCGTCACATTTTGGGCTCCAGTTACTCAGCTGTGGATCAAACACAAACATAAATGTATGAACCCTCCGACCTGGTCACCGGCTCCCACGTCCTCCTCTTTTCGATCCAGGTGAACGCCCTGAGCAATGTCAGGGGACTGCTGCTCCAAAGCCACCAGCACATTGCAGGTCTTATAGTCAAAGCCTGTACAAACAAGACAGCTAAGCTTCACTAAATTGTTTCATGTCAATCCGCACCTTTGGCAATTGAGTCTGTGCATTTCAATTTTAAAACTCTCTGGTAGTTTGACACATCCATTAAATCGATCTCATCTCATGTGTAGAAACTATGGAACAGGTCTGTGTAGATCTGTGTAATTCACAATAGTGTAGCACCAGATGGAAATGAAACTATCCACTCGGTTGTGGTTAAAGAGTTGAAGACTCTTCAACCATGCCAGTTTCATCATTATGTTTGACACAATCTGGAAAGGTAAGATAACTTTCAGCACCTCCTGAGCGGGTAGCCTAACTGGTTCAGCTACTTTGGCTGCGTGGGAAATTATTCACTTACCCACTAAACAGGGAAATTAAACAATTTCAGACTCGTCTCATGTCATTAATCACATCCTTAAGTCTTCTAAATGTTCTTTCACTCTTTACAGGGCATAATAATAGTTTCTGGTTGTTTACGAACTATTGAGCAACAGTTTTTAGAATGCATTTTGTGATAGTTCCTAGTCCAACATATGGTATAATTCTCACTAGACATTCTGGCAATACTGCTCCCCACTGCTGCAACTGCTCTGTATGGACTCTTTACAATCTATAGAATTGATGAAACCCTTTGGATGATTAGATGCAATCTGATGTGTAGATCTTAATCACTGACATAAACCTGAATAATAAGTCTTTACATAACACAGGCTTTAACTGTATGAATCTCAAACTGAGCCACACTTACAGTTCCCAGCTTTTATTACTGTACCTTTGGAGGAGTCATCATAACCTATGTGTTTGATGGCGTCCCTGACAATCCTCTGGTAGTCCACAGTGGCCCTGGAGGTGATCTCCCCCACCAGCAGGATCATCCCCGTCTTAGCAACAGTCTCTGAGGACACAATGCCATGCAGTGTGAGGGATGAGAGTAGAACTGGACGTGAAAAGGAACTGAGTACACAGGCTGTTAAATATCTTTACATACAACTAATTAACCTTCACTTAATTGCAAAAAGTAAAACTAATTTTTTTTTTGACGAATGGGCCTTCTCTGGTTTAGGTGAGGGTGAGGTAAACCCAACAAAGAAACAGCAAATGCAGCCAATTTGCAATTGAAACATCCAGTCCTTTGAAGAACTGCAATTTCAGGCTTTCAAAGCCTGAAAGCTTTTCCAGCTTTCATCGTCTGCATCTCTGGTGCATGCAGGTATATACCACATAGTCAATTCAAAATGTCTCTCAATGAGACCAGACAACAAGATAAATAACTTAGCTGCTGAATTAGGATTTAATGGATTAGTTCATAGTACATGTGTTTCAAACAGGGCTATACTTCACAGGAACCATAAGATACATCAGAAAACATTTCTCAGCATAGGAACCAAAAGATGCAATAAACAACATGATGAGGTGAATTGCACCCCTGTTTTACTACATAACTCAGCTTGCACAGACATGTTTCAATGATGAATACTCAGTAAATGACTGCCTCTATGGTTTGGTCTGCTTTGCTGTACTTACCACATGCTACCTTGGCGTCAGGGTCTTGACTGAGGTGTGCATCCAACACAGCATCACTGATTTGGTCACAAATCTTATCTGTGGAGTAACACATGAGTATTTTTCATTTCCCTGATTGGGGTTTAACATAGCACAGAGTCTGAATCTACATTTGGACATTCTTTGCAATTTTTCTGGCATCTACTACAGCTTGAATGAACTTAAAAGGCACAGCCAAGAAAGGCTTTTTTTTTTTTAATCTCATGGGCATCTTTAGGGCTGATGATTACTGATGTGCAAGTAGTGATGTGAAGGAAACAATGATCTCACCCTCACTGAATATTTGTAATAGCCTCTGCTTTTTCTCTAAGTTCAAGAGTTCACAGTGTGTTGCATCGATGTTATCAACATCAGGCTTCTTCTATAATCATCATGAAATGTAAATAATTTAATTCCTGACCACCACAAACCCTTTCTGCTGCCTGTGTGTGGATGTAGAGAGACTGAGGGAGAGGGTAGGGTGGGGAAACATCCTCTTGTATACAAGCTTAGAGTCATTCCATTTGCAGTCCTCTTTTGGCATTGACTCATAGCGTGCAATGCTGCTTCTGCTCAGCTGTTGGGCTCACATACCAGCAGAAACAACACCACGCCAAAAAGGTACGGTATAAACAAAACTCCCACGAATGACCGTACTGCCCCTAGATTCGAGAACCACTGGTTTATCGACTAATGTAGCAAAGCAAACCCTAACTACATATCTGTGATATCTGCTACTGCTGGTTTCTGACATTTTTTTACACAGAATGTGGCTGAGCAGTGAACTGTGTTTAAGGTAACACATGACAAGTGTTAAATGACATAGGATACTTGGGGAGTTGGTAACACAATTTGGAGAAAAGCAAGATGGTCAAAACACATTGTACAAATAAACTGTTTCAATTCAGTCTTCTGCAATCAGGTTGTTGACTTAATTTATTTGTAAAGTTAAAGTGCCAAACATTACTGCAGTCAAATAAAAATGTAAGAAACAGAATTTAAAAAAAAAAAAAAAAAAATCAAGCAGCAATTAAACACTGGTGCCATAGCTTTGAGAAATCTCAGCTTCCCTGCAGATATCCAGTTTGTCCAGAGCAAAATCTCTTAACATTAGGATTAAATGTCAAATTTCAAATGTACTGTTTGCAGTAAAATTTAAAACCGTAGCTTTCCAGGCAGAACAGCAGGCAACACACACCCTCACCTCAGGCACAGATGATCTGGGCTTAGCACCAGACTTTGTTAACTCTTAGAACTACCTGCGGTGTGAAGTAGCTTCTGCCTCCCTCCCTGAAACATACTGCAGTTGTTCACTCACACACAATTCAGGACTGGTGTGACCAATGTTCGTAAATGCAAAGCGTAAAGAAACACATTAGTAGAGACCTCTGTAGGTACTTCTAGCGTCCTGTGGCTATAAAGTCTGTGGATTTGACTATGTTACTCCCACAGTTGATCGGCAACCCCTGTAGTACCTATATTTAGGACTGCTGGTAAGCCTATTATCTGTTGCAATGAAACTGCCCCCACTGTGAGACTGACAGCTGCAGAGTATTGTACTTCAATCTGCCTCAAAGTTCTGCAATTAAAACATTGTTACAGATACAAGAATAAATTCTCCTTTCATGAAGGTTATCGTGTCTTGTTTTTATTATAAGTGCTTTAAAGAGGTGTTGGTGGCCATTTAGGAGACTGAGAGGTGCTCAAACATTTAGGTCTATCCCCACTGACATAACGGTCTCCAAAATGAATCCCTAAAACAGCATAAGCAAAGAGTGAACATTGCAACCTTCTTAAAAGTAGGATTGATCACAGGGTTGCTGTATTATACTGCTACAGTTTTTGGTCAGAGATGACTAATAAACTGTTGGTAAACCGGTACCAAAGAAATGTACTACTCACTTACAGACGTATGATTCACATACTTCTCAATTAAGTAACATTACATTTTTGGCTGTTATCATTGTCTGCAGATTAATACAGACAACATCAAGATAATCTCGTATATTTGTATATACAGCCTATGGGTCTGCTTAAGCAGCATGGGCACATTTCTGACTGAGAAGACAATAACAAACCAGATGTTCCTGCAGCTGTCGAACACATGTAGTTACTGTAATGATGCAATGATGGTCGCTCTCAATCCTCTCTTAAAGTAAAAAGAAAATTCACACGTGTTTATTGTTATATAGTGTTAGCTTTTGTAGAATAAGCACTCAGCCTCACGCTGCAAATCAAGTAAGAAAACCATGTGGCGCTGTGTGTGATTGACAGGCACAAACAGTCCAAACTAACGTGATGTTAGCTTTAAGAGCTAGCCGCCGTGTTGTTAGCATGCAGCAGCGACGGTCCAACTTAACTCCATCAACTTTATTAACCAGCTTATAAACGATCTACTGCTCCTTTGGGGGTACGAATTGTCTGAATTGTGTGTAGCTTGAACACTTTTACACCGCCTGGACCCACTTTTTAACTGTGTTGAAGAGTTACAGAAAGGATAAAAAGGCCTACTTATTGGACAGCTGACAGACAACAACACACGCCGAGCAAGCCACATGACCTTGTTTGAGAGGCTAACAGGATGCTATCCAGCTAATTATTGTGGTCAAAGGGGAAACTACCTCACAGACAGGAGGTAAATTAAAACGTACCCGGGTGTCCTTCTCCGACTGACTCCGAGGTGAAGAGGAAGCAGTCTTCATCAATAAGCGAGCTGGGCTGGAAACCGTTCAGATTGCCGTTCATCTTTCAATAAACACACTGTTAGCTAACAAGCTAGCTGTTCGGATACCGAGACGCGCTTATAGAGTTCAGAGGCAGGACAGGTTTTACAGCCTTTTCCTCGGTGTCTTGCTAATACATACACAAAGTGACCACGCTGGTTCGGGTCTCAGCTCACAGGGTGAAGTACAGAAAGACACGGACAGCTGTATTTATCTGGCTGAACAACTTCATCAGACCCATCAAGTCATTTCTCTGCAGCCAATGTTGTTGTTGAGCACAGGCCACGTGGTGCAAATGGGCAGGTCCTAATTAAGAGAAGCATTGATCCTGGAGTGAAATATTATTTAGATAAACTTCAGGTATCTTGTCAGCTGCTACATACCTCATCACTCACCCCTGTGATTCCTCATCACAGGAGTAGGGTTCTTTAGTAGCATGAAATGTTGAAAGTAGTAATGAAATAGTTCACTTAATTGAGGGGTTTCTAAAGGCAGCAGAGGCAATTCAAAGTGCTTTACAGTGGCAAAGAAAAACATGGCAAAACAATGACATTCAAACCCCATTAGAAACAAAATAAGATAGAGGGAATAATCAGATTTAAACAATTAGATAAATGAAAAAAAAAACAAAATACAGTAGAATAAACCATGAATACATGAGCGCAATTACAGTCCAATAATAAGTCGAAGAGAATCACCTCATTTAAAAACCTTGATTTAAAATCGTACCAAGGATTATTATCTCATCCACTGCCAAACCTCATTGGAATTAAACTAAAATGTTTCTTCACAATATGTGGAGTGGGTAAAAAAACACTCAGTTGAGTGGATCTGTAATGTTGATTGAGGGTTAACTGTCGGCTGCCAGCTACATGGGAACTATGCAGTTTTGTCGGTCCATCAGGTAAAACCTACTGTTGGTTTGCTTGTTCAGTTTGTGCAGCCTCAGTGTCTCTCTTTGGTTTTAGTTCCACTTGTTAATCCAAAAAGTGATTATCTTGATTACAAACATCATGGTAAACCATAAGCTGTGCACACCTCTAGATCTTCTTTGTCTCAACTAATACCATGGATGTACCAAGACTAACATTTGTTTTGTTGTTTCTAATTGAAAATTGTCTTATTCTTTCATGAAACTTAACAAGCTGTTGTCCATCTGCTGTTGCATGATATCAACGTCATAGTATGAGTGTTTGTCCAATAAACAGTATTTTGTCAGTTGACTTTCCGTTTGTTCTTGTTTTATTTGCACACTCACACAGTTACATGACACTTTTTTCTTGAAGCAAAACAGACACATTAGCCTAAACATCCACTCACTGGCCTCTATAGAACAGGGGCTGTATTCACAAAGCTGCTAAGAAAAAGAGCATCGATCTACAAGATTACTATCCAAGTCACACGGTCACACGTACATTTCAGATTGACTGATGTGGTGAAATGCTCTACCTCTATTCTTGGATACATTTGAATAATTTTATGAATACAGACCAAGAACTATAGAGTTAACACTTTAAACATTTATGTTTTTAACACACAGGCCTGCACCCCCCTCGCCACACACGCAAACACACACAAACACAATCTCTGTTGTGAACTATGATACCATCAATAATGTCTGGTCCAGGGTCCTTATTTTGATATGAGACAGTTTACATGGATCCATATTGGTGTCAATAACGACTGCTCACATCCTTCACAGGTTTACTCCGACTTTGGTTTCACATTCAATATGTTTGTTTAAGTATGATGTAGCTTATGAGTCCATAAAAGCACTTGTTATCGAGAGTCTGGACACGTGTTTGACTCCAAGATACACACAGTGTATGAGATGATGGTAGATTCAGAAACAGAGAGCTGCGGGGCTACAATGCGGAATGTTTGCAAACTACATTAGGAGTCATTAAATGTGCTGCTTCTACGAGCACAGTGTCTTGGGATCAGATCAGACTCTGAATGCATGGATATTGCCATTGTTCTCCTTGCACAGTATCTCCTTTTACCTATTGATGATTATATTTTATGCAGTGTTTCATCTGTCTTTCCTATTTGTTTGACCCCTGTGGGGCTAACCTGAGCTGGTCTGTGTTCGCCCAAGATGGCAGCGATCAGGGCCTCCGGCGCAGTCACCCCTCCGCCTGGAGACACAGGGCTGCGGGGACTGAGCGGGCTGAGGGCTGGAGACTGCACAGTGTCGGGGGAGACCAGTCGCTCCTTCTTAGCGGCAGAGCAGGGTGAACGGCTGCGACTCTGGCATTCTTTGGAGCGAGGACAGAGGCTGAGGCCCTGCAGGGAGGGGAGGGGGTTGGAGGACAGAGCAGGTACAGCAGGGCTGCGGCTGCGACGATGTCGATGGTGGTGTTTGCCAGTTTTAGGGCTCGGGCTGCGGGAGTTTGGAGCCAGCAGAACCAGAGTGCTGTCATCTTCTGAGCTGACGTCTGAGCTGTCAGAGCGATGTGTGGTGGGGCTGTGGACTGGAATCCTGATCTGTTCAGGATGGAGGATTCAAGAGAAGAAAACCAGATGAGCAAGGATGGTAAAAACGAAACTATATGAGCAAAAGTATGTGTGCGCAGCTCTTCATATCCTTCAGTAAAAAAAAGAAGTAACAAAAAAACATCACTTCAAGTAAACGTCCTGCATTCAATATTTCACTAAAAAAGTACATAAATATTACCAGCACAATGCCCTCAGAGTATCAAAAGTAAATCTGATAATTTTGCAACAGAATGCCCCCTGTCAGTGTTATTGATTACCTGCTGTTGATATATTTAGCTTGACCAATAAATAATTTATGCACACATATATATATTCACATTTTAGAATATAGAATTTAAAATGTGTGACTCATGATTTATTTGCTATCTTTTAATTGACCAATTAATAAACTTATTGTGTCACCACTGAGTACAAGTATCTTAAAATTGAGTCTAAAAACAGTATTTGATGAATTTGATGTACTTTTCACCACCGATGATATTATTTACACTAGTAATCGGGTGTTTTCATCTTCGTGGCAGCTTGGAGTAAGTCCATTCTTGTTTCAACATGTGTCACCATGTGCATAAAAACGTGTCTATTATGAAATGGTTTTTTTCCAGCTGATGTGGAAGAACCTGACTGGTCTGTGCAAAGTCCTGATCGCAATCTCCTCCAACTCCTTTGCTATGAACTGGATTGTCAAGTGTGAGTCAGCCTACTGCTAACCATCAGTGGCTGGCTTCACCAAAACTTGTCTCTGCAGCCTGATCCCTAAGTCTTGTGGAACATTTCCCCAGAGGAGTATAGGTTGTCATAGTAGCATATTAATGACCGTAGATTTTAAAATTGATATCTTCAACAGTCATATATGGCTGTGTGTTTTGTCCATGTACAGTATATATACTTTTCTTACCTGAATTGGTGTTGACAGTCCAACAATACTGTTCATATTATTACTGTAGTAACCCAGCATGTATTCACAATCATCTCTTGGCAAATCCTCCTCTGAAAATGTCACCTGGTGAAGAAAAAACAGAGAGAAATTAACCCTGAATTTAGCTGTGGCGCAAAACAAATGTGTGAACTTCTGTATCTGACACACCTGTGTTGCATGCTCTCCCTTGGCCCATATGTAAGCCTGGTAATCTTTGTGATGTCTGAACCCAACCTGTGCAGAAGTAACAAATGGCATCAAACACTGACATCAAACTGTAAGAACTTGTCCTGAGTGTCTGAGGAAAAATATTTCAAGAATTACCTTGTATATTGCAACCCAGTCCCATGAGCTGCGCTGATAATTTGATGCAACGGTGAATCTGACTGTAGCATCTGAAACTTTACACCACTCCTTGTTTACCTGCAGCTCCACCAGGGGTGTACCCACCTTGAATGGGAACTAGAAAAAAAACACAGTTAAATGAAATACAAATCAAAAATTTTCAGTATATTTAAGTAAAGGTGTGAAATATTGTCTCACATGCAGTGAGAACACAGCAGAAACAGGCTTGTGGTCACTGATGGTGTAGCCCATGTGACTTCGGTACACATGCTGTGTCACTTTAGTCGCCCCACCCAACCAAGAGGTAAGACCCCGCTGCAGTGCTGCATTGTGGGTAGGAACTGGGGAGCCGGTACGACGAAGGCGCCAGAGGATGCGATCTGTCCACGCAGGCTTTCTTTTCTTAGCACTGCCAGAAAAGAAGCAAAGAGGGACAGATTGTCACAGCAGGTCTGAGCCTCACTTCTGATCTGATGGAGCAAGTATGCGATGGTGAACACTGGACGAACCTGGTGTCGTACGTATGGGTGCCCACATCAAATTTATATGTAGGTGGGAATTTGAGTGGTCCCTCAATGAAGCCTTCCAGGATAGACTCTGTGCCTTTAGCCATGTTGAGCTACAGAGTTGACAAATGGAAACAGAGCAGGTTACATGTCTGGATGAATCTCATTCAACTTGACAGAAGGTGATGTTTTGTTTGTTGACTTTCTGCTGCTTTGTGCGCCCTCTGTTGGTCATGGTTGGTGACCAAAGGACAAACAGGTGGTGCGAGGCCTTCCAGAAAAATCAATGTGTCTGTGAATGTTTTAAAATGTCAAAGGTGCCTCACCTGATCTCGCTCCCACAGAAGAGGCAGCTTATTACTGTCAATGGCACATTTCACCACGTGGATGTCATAGTCTTCAATACGGAAATTTAAATCCCCAAACCAAAACAAGACACTGAGGACAGAAAAAAAAATACACCAAAAAAACAATTAAATCTAAAAAAGGTAGGATTTAAATGCTTTAATTCTCAGAAAAAGTGTGTGTTTGTGTTAAATAAATACTAAAATGTATTTCATGACTGAATGTGTGATATTAATTTATGATTTATTGATTGAATGCTGAATGATGATTTGCATCTTATTCATGGTTGCTCAGTCTTCAGCTCAAAGAATTAAACTCATAATGGTAAAAATGATGCCACCCACTCATGGTCCAGGACACCGGTGGCAGTCCCTCCATCAAACTGCTGCTGCTGCAGGATGCTTTCAAAGTCCTCCATCCGCTGCTCCAGGTTCCTCATGTGAGCCGGCAGGTGACAATTAAGAAAACACACCGGGTGGCCAAACACTGTCATCCTCGCGCTGACGCCCCCTTTATTCCCCTTAGAGTGAGAAACAAGGGTAAAGAGAGGACACAGTGAGTGGATTCCTTATGCATTAAAGAGCCCTTAAAATCAAATTTCAAAAAAACAAAACGCTGGTATGTATCAACCATATCTGAGTTCAGGGACAAAGACAGGATGTATTTCCTGCCCCTGACTCACACAACCAGAAAGCCAGACAGCGTGCTGCTGCACTGACCTCAAAGAGAAGGAGACTGCACCAGCAGCAGTCAGGGGTGATGCTGACATCAACACGCACGGGAAGGTCACACACTGACATATGCACCCACGCATGCACACGCCTGCTGACAGGCGGGAGCACGCACACCACCTTTCAAAACACACCCCATCCCCTAAACCCCACTGACACAAACCCTTCGCAAATTTTGCAACATGATAAATCTGAGAAGTCGGAACAGCTTATCAACGCGCAGCACCTACCCAATATCCCCCCAGTCCTGTGCGTGTACTCTGTGTCTGCACACCTCTGAGGAATGGAAGATGGCAGAATTTAGAGAAAACCAGCAACAGCACTCCCTGCATACGCTGGGACGCCACCTAAAGGGATGGGATACATGAAAAACAAACTTGATTTTATAGGGCAAAACTAGAGCATGTCTGATATAAGTGACATCAGATTGAATTCCTTACTGACCAAAACATATCCAAAAGGACTGAGTGTATCCATGCAAAGCTCGCTCCACTGATCTGAAAAAAGAGCATCCTTCAGCCTCTTGTTTATCATGGAGTTGACTTCCTGGAGTCTGTGCGGTGCCAGAAAAGTAGAGATCTGTCATTAACAAGTATAAATGAAGCATGAATACAGAGGACAGTGATGGGTAACAGGAAGGGACGGATCAAAGTGAACACAGATGACTGAGTGGGCACTCGCGGCTGTCTCTTTGGCACTGCTGAGCCTGCTTACCCGATGATAAACATGTCAACGCTCCCATCTGAAACATTTGGTCCGAACAGAGAAGTGATGTCATCTGGCGGGACAGCTGATCCCACGTTCCATGTGACGATGTACACCCTTTCAGAAACAGTGGAAATGCTGCATTAGATGTAGGTACTATATATATACCATAGAGTGAAAGAGGACGTAATCTGTGCTGTAATCCTCAGAGAGAGAGAGAGAGAGAGAGAGAGAGGGAGAGAGCTTTCATTAGAGTTGCTGTATATAGAAAAAAAGATAAGCACAATTAAGCACCTCTTTGTGCCTCAATGATGACTAAGGTGTGAGTGTGCATGTGACTGTGTAAGTGCCAGAAGACAGAATCGGTGGCTTTTGTATATTTTAACACAAGAATCACAATTGATTTATTTACATTATTGCCAAACTTTTTCAGAAGCAAACCATAAGATAAGATTTTCTCTCTTCCAGCTGTTTGTTTCCAGTCATTTCAGAATTCTTTAACATGGAAGTCAACATACAGAAATTGGAAATCTGCTTAAGCTATTATAGTTTACTACAGTCAGAAATGAATAAACCCACATCTTGCTTTTACAAATGTTCTTGTTTGCTTAAAGTGTTATCCACACAACATAGATGATAATGATACCTGATTACTACTCTATAACCTGGCAACTATAAAATGAGCCTGACAATAAAATAAAATAAATAAAAACACAATTGATGGATTACATTTTTGATGCAAGTGGATTTTCATACCATTCTGACATGAAAGGACGTGCTTCGAATGTAAAATATATGTGTTTTTCTGATTAATCAGCTGAAACATACAAATCCACCACATCTATGAGATGAGAAATGTGTGACAGTAGGACTGGCAGAGGTTGCTATCGTCTGAAGCCCTTCAGGCAGGTTTGCTCCTTCATATAAACACAAATCAAGAAACTTAAACAGAGATTTTTACAGGCAGCCGTTGTTCATGAGCGATGAGCACAACAAAAGTGCGCCTCTGGGAAATCTGCCAACAAAATGTGGCTGTGTCACTCTGTCAGGTTCACAAAGCTCTTAGTAAAAATTTGCAGCTTTGATTCATGTGACATGGTCTGGCACTCATCAGCCTTCTTACAGCTGCTGACTGAAGGACAGCTTCTGCAGATGTATTTAGACGTAAGATGGGACAGCATTCACAGCGGTAAGAAAGAAACTTTTAAAAGTCTCACTCAGGTTAAGTCATGTAGAAATGTTTGAATAAAGGTGTGATTGTTTCCCTCACCTGAAGTCATTGTTCTCTCCTGGCTTCTCGGACTGCACCTGGCTCTGTGTTGAGCTCCCAGGTGAGGTGGTCCTCTGCGTCTGAGGACTGAGGCTGGGTTTGGGGCTGAGGCTAAGGTTGGGGCTCAGGTAAGGCTGGCTGGTGTAAGACTGAGGGCTGTGGGGACTCTGAGGACTGGGAAGGGAGATGGAGGACTCTGTGGGGGAATGCGGCAGGACGTTGGCACTCTGAGGTCCAGAGATGCAAACTGGGATCAAATGAATTTCCTTGGAGGGGTCCACTGAGATTCTGGTCGTCTTTGGAGCGGGTTTAGTTCCGAGAGCGGTCGGTCTTGGCCGGCTTATGCTTACCAGTGTTGCAGGAGTGGACCCAGACTTCGGCTGCCCTGACTGCATGTGTTCTGTCACTTTCAAAGGCGCAACTGCAGCGGGCATGGGGCTCAATCCAGGCTGTTTCTTGAGCACCTCTGATGGGCTGATGAGAGGTGGTTCCTGGACTGCGAGCTGTGGAGGTAAACTTGGACCGGCTCCTATCAATGCACAGGGGCCAGGCTGCACTTTGGGCCCACATGGCTCCGTGCTGATGTGCTTCTGCTGCATGTGATCCATCAACCTGCAACAGGCATGTGGATAATTATAAGACAGCAATTTGAGAAAAAAACATGAAATGGTGTGGCTTGCAGAGAAAAATAACACAAGTTACAAGTTTTGCAGTCTTTGCCCTTCACCATGTCTTGAACCTGCCTTCACTTCAAACCTCAACATCAGTCAGAGAGTCCTTGGCAAACAGGTGAAACAGCAAGGGATCAGCATGCACTTAGCGGAAGCTGAGAGAAAAGCGTCACATTACACTGAGCACCTGTCTGCATCAAGCTCCACAGGCATCACCGATGACGTTATCATGAGAAGGCACTTTGGGCTGAGGCACGGGTGGAACGAGTACTCAAAACCACAGAGCAGAAATATTTCATTATTGCATTCAAATTGTGATTGACGTAAAAGCAGTGTTAGCAATGAAATAATACTCATAGTACCAAAAGACAAAAGACTCAATCATATTACATCATTCGCTTATAACTATAAATGCATTCATGTGTACACATCTTTTTAATGCTGCAGTTGTTAAATGTGGAGATAATTTTAATTTTATATATTGCTGAGTATCTATAATTTGACATCATAATTTTTTAGTTGCTTCAGATAAATGCTGTCAGATAAATGTAGTGGAAGAAAAAGTACAATCTGTGCCTGGATGTGGAGGACAAATATAAAGAAGCATAAAATGGAAAGAAATACTTCAGTAAAGTACAAGCAATTGTACTTAAGTGCAATACTTGAGTAATTATTTTCCACCATTAGGCTGAGGAACTAACTTTGGACCCGTGTCCTGAATAACATGCTTATTGCCTAGCAGCATTAATTAGACCCTGACCCGTTTACAAAGCAAAAGACAGAGCTGCTGGTGATCATTATGGGATAGTAACAGGGAGAAAAGCTTTTCATTCTTCAATGACCATTTGATCACTTTCTCTTGCTTAAGAAACTGAACCTTGTCAGTCAGATGAGACACCCAGCTGCAGATAAGGGAGCACATCAGACAATGTCAACAGATACTGTAGGTCACAAGGAAGAGGATGTGACAGGAGGACAAGGGCCTCCCACCATTTTGTTCATGGGCCCTCCCACACAGAAATCAAACACCTCTATTTAATCATTCATCATATGCAAATCAGGATCTCTTTCATGTGACCACAGTAGTAACCTGCAGAACAGGGCTTCGGGCAATCAGACAGGTCTGCATTGAATTCACTTGAACAGTGGAAACTTTCAGAGCCTAAATGGCACAGATGGAAACAAACGGGCCCTTGATCATGTTTCATAGTCTCTGAGCCTGCAAGTCTGACAGACAGCTCCATCATCTTCAAAGCCCGGACTCGTGGAAAAAGACCAGAGAACACAATTTTGCATGCAAAAAGCAACATAGACATAAAGCAGCTAACACACCGTGAAAACATCTGTCTTACCGTTCATGCGTTGTTGTTTTTTTTATTTTATTTTCAAGGTGAACCGGAAAGGTGATCTCACACATGCACGGAGAAGAGGAGCATCAGTCTCCCTCGGTCTTAATCAACGCGACAGGCGAGAGCACACGATGGAGGTTGTGGTCCAGGGGACGGACCGACCCTTGCAGCCTTGCAGCACGGATGCGACCCGACGGTGCAGCGGACGTCTCCGGAGCTGGGCAGCAGAGCGCACCGCGGGGACTGTCAGGACAGGAGGCGCTCACGCTTCATATGTCCCGACTCTTGCATGTTGATGTTTGTGCTATGACACAACAGCTGGTGGCTTTTTCTTCTCGTCGTTTATAGAGCAGCTGTGCAGTCGGTCAGCAGCATCCCAACCTCCTGCACACTGGCCGCGCACCGACCCACCAGCCGCCTGTCACCAGTGCACCTCTCTCTCTCTCTCTCTCTCTCTCTCTCTCTCTCTCTCTCTCTCTCTAGATGCACCCTGGGTAAAACAAGCACACGTGCAGAGAGCAGGAGAAGGCAAAAACAAGGTGCATCCGGTCAGAAAAAATTGAGCGTCTGTCCTATCAGTGACGTATTGATCTGTCATTATTGCGTCACTGATTGACACTGAATTAATTGATCAGCCAGCCCATAATCAAAGTTCAGTGTGGTAAAGCTACCTGTCTGCTCCTTCTGTGTGTTGACAGCTGGACACCCTTACAATCGAACGCAATAATAAGAATAACACCGCAATTAAAATGCTTTTGTGCTTGCAGCTTATAGAGTTACATTTTCAATTCAAGACTATGTCAAAATGTGCTGATTCAGCACAGTCGGTTTGAGGCCCTGTTCTATGTTTTGTGGGGATCTGAAAGTAGAGGAGCAAGAGGCAATTAGGGCCAGAATATATTCATATCTAAATCTGAGAATTTGTTTTGGCCAAACTTGAGCTGGTGAGTTTTATTATGATCTGCAAGGTTTAATTGATGTTTCTGTCAATGGAGCTTTGACCAGAGCTAGAGCTGTTTCTGGTTGAAGAAAAATGACCTTACTCCTTATAGTGAACTAACATTGATGGTGTGCAATTGCATCAAAGGGTTACCTTGCAGCCCATTTTGTGTCTGTCAGCTGCTGCTTGACAAACATTGTTGTCCCAATTAGTCAGTTAGACACGTTAGACATGGCAAAATTAGGTCCAGGTTGAAAAATACCCAGATTTCCCTTTATTTAAGGAATTCTTAGTATGAAAGGACTGAGAATTCCAGCTATTTAGTATTCAACCTCAATGAAGTCAGGGGCCTCACAAGAGGGAGATGATAGGGTTTTAGATAGCTCCAAATGCAATTTGAGCTCACAAAACACTGGATCCTACAATTAACATGGTGTCCTTCCTGCCAGTAAACATCCCAGCTTTCTGTTATAAATTCAGTTCACTCAGACGAAGCACTCCCGCACTGCATTTGACATTAAACAGGCTGATTACTCCTCCTCACTTTTCGTGATGACTAAACCAAACTTCATGCATAAAATCCCTGAAGTGCCCTTTTAACTTCATACATCCCACATTCATACAACATATTTCTGAATTTATGACAAAGGGCTGGCCAAGTAGTTTTAAATTAAGCAAATAAGGTTGTTGAATATCAGACAAATAAAGCACTTTGGTATCTACAGTACCATTTAATTTAAAAATCAGTTATAGTTGGAGAACAACAGTGTGTATGATGGAATGGATATTTATTAAATGTGTCTTTAATACTCACACAATCAGAACAGCATCGTCATAAAACTCGTTCCCAGATTGTCTATGGCTCTGACTGGGATTAATACAGATGTGTAATCTCAGTGGAATGTACTGATCCTAAGAGCCAGCTGTCCACTGAGAGCACATTAAGTCCCTGCTAACACACAAACCCATACCCAAGTGCTACACATTGTGCATTTACATCCAGGCACATCAAATACTTCAACCTCATGGCAGCTCTAAGATCACAGACAAACTACGCAAATGTTCAGTTGAAAAAGGTGCATAATATCTTTTTGACCTCAGATTGAAATCACAGCCAATCACCAAAGCCGTCTACGTCCTCTTTTTGGTTTTGACTAGGCCTTTCTCCACCAGAGAGCGGTAGAACTCCTGGATGTACGTGTACACACACTTCCAGTCAGGCTCTTTCATCCGGACTAAATCGTCAGCGTCCAGCAGAGGGGGGCAGCCTGCCAGCCTCCTGCAGACAGAGAGCCTGTGTCACTGACAAACCACTAGAGACAAACAATGACACAGAACCATAAAGTCACTTTGTTTTTATCTGCATTGCACCGCTGGACTGTGTTCCAGATAAGACATATATGCTTCTTCATATAAGGAATGAGAGCTCACTCTGCAGTGCTGAAGGCCAGTTGGAAGTTTTCCCTGGGTTTGTTGGGGTTGAGGATGGAGTACTCAAATGCATCAGGGAAGAACCGGTGCACCAAGGCGCAGAAGGCTATGCCATCTTTCCAACTTGAGGAGAAGTTCTGGATGTCCACCCCCTGTTTCATGGCAGAGGGGAGTCAGTTATGTCAGACATAAGGGGCAGAGCTATGTATATATGCTGTATAGCTCCACAGGGCAATAATTCACAGGCAAAGAGAGTCAGGGCAAATTTACCTCATATGGCTCTGTTTTGGCCCTGCACCAGTCCAGAAGCATTTGTTTGACATTTTTAGCGTTGGGTGCTGCAGCAGGAGGACATTTCTGGGCTGAAGCTACGGCAGGACTGGCCTGGCTGAGGAGAAGAAGATAAACGCGTCATGCAAGCTATGGTTTACATCATCTCTTAACTTGGCAGATACCTCATATAAGAAAAGCGTTTTTTGCTTGTGCAAGAAAACTTTGCTTTACAGAAGTCAGGCTCTCATTAGAAATTAAAAATTAAATTAAGACACTGATGCTGACAGGCTTTCAGGAGTGGCATCACATAAGGAGGACCCATCTACTTCACCATGCACCAGGCAACATTTCAAGAATGTGACTACTTAAGTTTCACAACAGTTTTGCATGCAAGGCCAAATTCATTTTTATAAAAAGGTCATGAAGTGGCAAAAAGAAGCAAACTATGCAGGCATGTCTGCGATGAAAGGAATGCCTTATTTTCTCACTGTAGTTTTTTAAATCCTGCTTTGTATAGCGAATGAACCCAAACATGCAAAACGGACCATAAAACTGACTCACCGGCCTGCTGATGGAGAGGGCTGACCTGGTGGCTCTAACAAGAGACAGAGAATCAAATCATCAAGAAGCACATATAATTTGAATAAAACATGAAAATGTCACAGGGTGTCAGAGATGAACGTACTGTTTGTGGGCGGCTGCTGGGTCATGGACGCTCTGCCTATGCTCACAGCCCCGCCTGTCGGTCCTCCTTTGCTCAGGCCCTGCTGTCTCAAGTCCTGCTGCCTCGACCCTCGATCCTGCTCCCGTTTATCTGATGAGAGACAGTGGAGGACTTAGAAAGCAAGCAAAGAATCAGGGAAACGATGGAGAGATTGTTATGGTCACTCATAACTAACTTTTGCATGGGGTCAGGTATCAGATTTTACCTCTCTTTTTCTTGAGCAGATCCCTTAATGCTGCACGTATCATTCGTCTCTCTTCAAAATCTGTCGCGCTGTCCAGCTAAAGAGACAAACTACTGGTTAAAAAAGTGAGAGATTGAAAAAGAACAAGCAGTGTTGTGCAGTTTTCAAGAGATATCTTACAATTTGTAGACGTCACACGGAGTATTTGTAGCACATCGAAAGCCAACAACAAAGTTAGTCCACAACCAAGCAATCACTTTCCTTTAATATAGAAAAACCTATTCTTTTCATGCACATGCAAGCAAGAGTAAATGAAGCCAATTAACTTGTATGACTGATGGCAGAAAATCTTCAGGACAGCAATTACAAAAGGTTGATTTTAAATTAAATGGGCAAAAGAAAAGACAAAGCTGGCAAAAACCCATTTCCTTCACATCCTGTAATCCCTCCATGCTCTTACTACACTGTTTGTGTGATATTTGAGGATAAGGTCAGTTGACTTCCAGCTGGCCTTCCACTAATTGAAAATCATAAATCAACTGGCTCACCATCTTGTTGAGAACCTCTTCATCCTCAATCGCAGCCAGTTCTTCGCTGGTCACAGATGATGGTCCAATAGTCTTCGACTCCATGTCTGGAGGAAATCTACTGGATCGTCCAAAAACACATCACCGTTGGCACATAATTAAAATAAAGATAGAGCTGCAACAATCAGCCAATTATTTTGATAATTGATTCATCATATCAGTTATTTTTCAAGGAAAATGTCAAACATTTGCTTCTTAAATGTAAGGGTGTGCTACTTTTCTTTGCCATTTAGTAAATGAAGGTTTTGGACTGTTGGACAAAAGACACAATCTGAAGATGTTACTTTGGTCTCTGGGAATTGTCTTTTTATATTTTATAGCTTATATTTTACAACATTTGGCAGATTCATAATAATGGATAAATAAAAAATAGTTTATTTTTCATTATTTACATAAAATTGAAAATGTTTGAATTACTCAGACCATGCAGACCAGATATGTTATATTTACTCTTAACAGTGTGCAAATGTCACAGACCATAAAACACATTGCAGTAACTCTAATATAAATAGTTGTGTGAGCCTTAATAGACACAAACCTAGCAGCCTTGTAAAGAAATGTTTGTCTTACTGAAGTGCCCCTCAGTGTATCTCAGCAGCTGGCTGAGTGCAGCAGAGGAAGGGGCAAAAACACGTACAAATATAGTAATGTAGTGGAACGAGACCATTACAAAAAGAATCTGATAACAGCGTTAAACTATGCGCTCAAGCACAGGGAAAAGAGAGTCACAGTAAAGCTTTATGGTCTATGATGGGAAGAATAAAGTAATAAAAATGTTAAAAATTATGACCATGAGAATAGAGTCTGGTGGCTGTTGAGGTGTATTGTCACTCACCTGTTGTCAGGATGTGTGTCTGGTGACTTCTTCTGGCCTTCTCAGGAGTTTTCAGCGCCCTCCTCTAGAGTTGTCTGGAGGGCTGTGAGAGCTCAGTCTTGACATCACATCTCACACTGCAGCGCTTCATAAGGATGCATGTTTGGAGAGAGAGTGGAGGTTGCTTACATGAACCGCCCAAGATGGGAAGAAGGAGGTGGAGAAGGAGGAGGAAGGAGAAATCTCCCTGTCTCCCTCAGCAGAGTCTCCCCTCCTCTTGTCACAGCATCCTGGATGATGTCATGTGAAACTTCGTGGAGCACTCCTTCAGCCAAATTCTGTTTTTTTAAAAAAAACACATTTTTCACTTTGTTACACTTCATTTGACAAGTCTTTTGGGTGGAAAACAAAGAGTTAACAAGGGCAAAAAAAAAAGAAGAAGTGAGGAGCACTGTCTTATTCAGGCAAAAGGCTGACCAGTAGCACCCTGTTTACAGAAGCAATGGAATCTCTACAAGAGAGGAAACAGACATACACAGATACAAACACACAAAGCTGAAGGCAAACAACAGCCAACTGCACTCTTCAGATTTAACAGTGATTATCCAGTGTTTAAAAGTTAAGGCAGAACTTAGAGAATGATTTAAGCCAGAAAGCAGACAAATTGCTCCACCAAGTGGTGAACACTCACAAATCCTTCAAAATAATTTAAATGTATGACAGCACGTTGTAGTTCAATAGTCCTTTTCCCCCTGCAGACATTTTGACTCGTCAGAGCAGGAAAAGTACAGGTTCTACGTGTCCCAGCAAACAATGACAGTGTGACACTGAGTCAGCAAGAACAACGCCAAGACCCTGAAACCAGAGCAGCTACATGGACTTCAACCATCATTAATTGTATTATTTTCACCTGACTTGACAGAAAATTAATCAGCATTTTCATAATTGATTACTACTCTCATTCACTGGCTGCAGCTTTCCAATGTGAGGATGAGCTGAATTACTTCATTTCAAATTGAATATGCTTTAGATTTATTCTGTTCGGTTGTCTGCTGTTTTGCCCTATAATGAAATAAATATATAATAACATTTAGAATTCACATTTTTAATCATAAGATAAAAAAAACTAACACACATTTAACAGAACTGGGCATGGAGTTATCTAAAAAAATTAAAGGGATAGATTTGTCTCAGACCAAACTTATTTGATGTTGGCAAAAACTCAGACTCAGTAATGAGATGGTCGGTGTTGTTATTGTTTATTGTACCAGTCTATTTTTTTATTCAAGCAATTGCAGATCACATGTATATGAATCGCCCATATCTTTTCCCCCTAAACAGAAGCACCTGCGGCTGCAGTTGGCATTCAAAGTATTAACCAAAAAAAATCTTTGACAAAATGACAAATCAAATCACTCCTTTCTCATCTGCATTATGTCCAAATAAGGCATGAGGCAAACATTTCATTCTTCAACCGGTACAGTTTAAACCAGCCATATATGACTATAAAATACATAAATATAATAAAATAACTATTTACACCCAACTAGCTTTGCAAACAATCAAAACCAGTATGTACACAGGAACCATAGGTTTTGACGGCAGCGTCTTCGTACCTCGTCAGTGCAACAGTTGCTTTGCCCCATGCTCATAGTCTATTCATGATAGTTTAACAGAGATTAGAAAACTAAAAAAATGAGCCCTGACGCTGCTCCGATCGTAGATCAACATTAGTATGTGTTTTAAACTATGTTGACATCTGTGATCAGACTACTCTTCTCTACTGAACACAGTAAAATCCATCATTCACATGCTGCAGTTTTATTGTGGTTGTTGAAAAGCTACTTGATCTCTGTCCAATAGTTAATAATCAGCGAACATAAGGGCATAAGAAGTCCTATTTAACAGCTGAGGTATTCAATAACGTAAAACCAGTGAAATGATCTGCCATACATAATATTTAACCCTGTAACTGAAGATCACTGACATGTGTTATTTTGAAACCCACAAAGCCATTTTTCAAACTGCAAATTAAAACCGTTTCATATCGTTATTTTTTTCATATCGCACTATTTTTCAATGACTGTGAATTTATGATCTTAGATCCATATGACATGATGCTCAGTGATGATGTAATTTTATAAATGGCAACCTTTAAATATTACCAGTGATACATTAGGTAAAAATCTGCAGTTATTCTTATGGCAAAATATTTAGGAAATGTGGCGGGTGTTCTAAAAATATCGGATTGTGGCATTGTTGTGTGTCATCTTGTGAGAGCTCAGACTGGATGTGAGCGAGTCTGGTCACTGACAGAACCAGTATTACAACACAGTGTGACCAAAAAAGCTTGAAAGTAAACATTTTTGACATACCATACATGTAGTAGGGAGCATATGGTAAGAGACATCCAAGATCATTTAAGATGTTTTCAGAAGCAGCAGCATGCAGTCTTCTGCTTAATATACCTGACTTTTCTCTGGAGACAGAGGACAGGAGAGACTAGTGCCGTCTAATATGACATGTACGCATGTGCAAGACACTTGAGGACCAAAATCCACAGCATTACAAAGCCACTGATAGCTATGGCCATTCAAAAAAATAAATATTTTCTTTCATGTAAATATTAAAAAGGGGAATAAAATATGTTTTTGTCACAAAATAAAATCTTAAAGTCAATAAAATTCTTTTCAAATACTGAGAGAAAACATAAAACTGTCCAGCAGAGGTCAGTTTGTCAAGATGTGCTGGTTACTAAAATTTTTTAAAATATCACTCACAAAGAGGAAAAACGAAGCTTAACAAATGACATGGGCTAGGATTCAAGAAGGAACCTTAAAAGGACAACGCAATCTTCTTTTTCCTCATCTCCTCTACAGGGAAAAGACAGCTAAAGCTGAGTGACACTCCTTAGAGAACTTGTGAACCTAATTATCGCAGCAGTGAGCGCACTGTTGTTAAAAGATGGAAATAATTGGATTAATTCTACAGAGACCGTCTTTTCAAGCTGGTATGAGAACAAAATCTAGGCCTTAAGTAGGATGCCATACTGAGGTTCATAGGGGATGGACGAAACACAGAGCTCAGGCCTCTTATTAAAAATGTGCTTCAGTAGAGGAAAAGAGGCGTCTCATTGCACAGAAATGTTGGCTTTATCCGCTCAAACTTCTGCCTCTAAACAAAAGTTTTAGCAACCGTATATAACAAGCTTCTCATTTCACATACCAAAAAAAAAAAGAAAAAGCTGCCAAAAACCCAGTCCCTTACCATGACAGGGCCAGGTGAATGTCAGGTAACAGTACTATTAATATATTATTTTTATACAAATTGTGCCCGTTCAGATTTGAGGCAGAATGCTCTCTAAGCTCCGCCCCCCTCCACGTCACAGGAGCCTCTCTACGGCCTGCAATATCCACAACAGCCACCCAAAATATCGATTAGAGCCCTCTGTAAATGAGAACATTTTCACAGTGGAGTAGTATGAGTGACAGTGTGAATACCTCATGAGGTATCAAACAGTTTAGTGTGCTCATGCATGCATATACCACTATAGGCTATGTATGAGTGATTTACAGATGAAGGAGAGAATTTAAACCGTCTCCGAGATAAATAAAGGCAACCTTTTCCCCCCTGCAGACTCCAGTCCTGTGTGAGAAATAAATTGGCACAGTGAGGAAGTTTAAAAAAAACAACTGTCACATCATCGGTGACGATGGCCTTATAAGGTCACACTCCCTCTGCTGCTCTTGACCACTTAAAGACACTAAGGGCAGAGAACTCACACTTTTTCATTTTATCTTCAGTTTTTTATTCTCTCCTTCATCCTTTCAGTTCAGTCTGTCTTGTCTTCCTGTTTCACGTCCGATCTCTGCTGATGATATGTTGGTTCAGATGGGCTAGCTTTGTCCAAGTCCTCTCTGCTTGCAGTGTGAAAATCCACCTGTGCAGACTTTTTAGCTTTGGCCTTATGTGCGTCCAGGTAGCTGACGATAAACTCTGAGTTCTGATAGATGAGCATGCCAGACAATGTCAGCACTGCGCCGGCACAGCTGAGGGCGGACAACTCGCTGCCGAAAAGCAGCTGTGACAACAGCAGGTTCCCCACCACGCTCAGGTTGCCGAGGATATGCAGAGTGACGGCGGAGGTGAGCGTGATGACGCAGCAGCTGGCCAAGTTGTACATGACTGAGCCTAGACAGCTGAGTAAGATAAAGACCCACAGGTGGCGGTCATAATGCAGCGGCGACTCCAGCATAGCCCAGTTTTCCAAGGCCAGAGCTGCCACAGCTAAGATGCAGAAGCTAGGAATGGACATCAGATAGAGCAGGAAGACGGAGTTGATTTTCTCCTCCTGCAGTAAGATGCCTGAATGAACACAGAAACAAATGATGTGGTTACAAACATGATACAGTGGCATACAGTGTTGGCTGGGGAAAAACATGTGCACTGCCAAAGTGTGTCAGGGAAAAGTAAACATGGAAACTGTAACAACAACAGGTGAGAGAGAGGATAAAAATAGCTGAAACTTCACTTTCTCTACCTGAAGTAAACACAGAATTGTATGCAGAAGACCAGAAAGATGTAAGAAACAAACAGTGACTTCAAGGCCTGGTTCTTACCTCAAATATTTTGAGGAACACATGTTATTTTAGTAGCCTGTTTAGATGACATAATAGAAGGTTCCTGTGTTTTCCATAGTCAAAATAACAAGCACAGGCTCTATTCTCTTCACTGATCACCTTGTTCAAAAGTTGCCAATGAGCTTTGAAGCTGTCTGATAGCAGGAAAAAGTAAGGGAATTATGCAAAACTCTAGTGTAATATAACTTGATGTCTGGACATGTCAGAAGCAAAACACAAGTATAAAACCTCTAGATGTTTTAGAAAGAGCTCAGGCAACTCCAACACTGTTCATTCACTGTAAACACTTCATAGTGTTTAGTGACATACAGCACCAAACCTGTGAACATGCTTTGACCCTGGGCCTTTAAACATAAAGATGTGTCAGAGAAAAGCAAACTTATAAGGGAAACAGTTACAACAACAACTAGTGAGAGAGGATGAAAATAGCTTGTTGAAACTTGAGACAGCATCGTCCAGCTAGTTTGGCACCTCAGGATGGACTCAAAGTTTTGGTCATGATTAAAAATAAAAGTAATGTGCAGCAGCTCCGATCTGCGGGACTTTGTTTACAAGTTCTGGTTACAAGTGACAAGTTCATTTCCTTGCCCTAACTGGCAACACCTGCAGTCTTGTACTGTTTTTCACTGAGCAGCTTTACTGGAGCATTTGTAGATGCCCCTCTGTTCCTCCAGGTACAAAGTATGCAGCATTAACATCCCTCTGAGCAAAACTGAATATCTGCTTTAGTGTTGCGTAACAATCAACACAGGGCCTCTATATATTTTTAGAAACTCATTACCTTCCGTTTTTCTGCTCTGACAACTACAATGTTGTGAAGACTAATGACATTATAGGGCCTAATCCACAGCACACCGAAAGTTTAAAGAAATTCCTTCTACAAATGCTTCCCTGAGAGTACAGAACATTAGATTAACGAGCACACTGGATAAACGCAGTGGAGGTATTTCTCAGATCATGTGACATTAATTTAAGAAAGGAATCTGTCTCGTTCACAGGACTTACAGTATAGCCATACATTCAGTCACAAGGATAATCCACTGTGTAACAATATATAGTAAGAGCAAGACTCCAGGGAGTATACATATATCACATTGTTTTCTTTTCTAATTCTGAAACGTGTTGCTATAATGGAAACATCTTTGAAGTGCAGTCACTGTGATCTGTTACTCAACAGTGTTTCTGGGCCTCTCTATTTGGGAATTTCTTGAATACAGCCTATGCAAAGAGTCTATTCAGAAAACAGAAAGACGGGTGGTAAATAAGAAGCTCTGAAACTTATGTCACTTCCAAAAAGCTGAGCCTTTCTAAAACCCAACATAAACAGTCAGACACCACAGACCATCATGTCCCCAGGATGTGTAGAAACCTGCCCATTCTCACTCAGAGACACGTAACAATGTTTGTATCTTGTTTCCTAAGAAACCAGAAAACGTGCCACTGTGACATTCCTCCTTAATGTGTGGGTGTGTTGCTGGACTGAGGAGTGAAACACTAAAACGTTCCAGGACTGCAGACAGCTTCGAAACATTAAAATAACCTCTGATGTCTGTGGCATGAGTTGAAATTTCCAGTATTTAAACCACGAAGGCTATGGCGACAACTAAAACACAACAAAACAAACTGTTAAAATCAACAGTCTGAGTTGACGAGCGGGACGGAAACACGGAAGTGACATAGTAAAAGTGATACTTACTCTGCTGGATGGACTTGACCCCCCTCAACATGGTCGCTGCAAACACAAAGAAGCAGCCGGTCTGATCGAACTGGACCTCTCCCATGATGCTGAAGGAGGCTCCCAGACAGATGGGCATCATGGCTGTGTATTTGAGGATGTGATGTTGCTTTCCAAGGATGAGCGTGGAGATGGCCAGGGTAAAGAGTGGGGTGGTTGTGTAGATCATTTGTGCAAATGACAGCTGGACATAGTTCAGACCCATGTTCCCAAAGGCGATGCTGGCGCAAAATGTCAGACTCAACAGGAAAACCTTACATTTTGCACTGGGGGTCAGGTCCTGCTCTCCAGCCCCTCTGTGGCGGATCACCCTTAGTTTGATCAACCCATAGTCCACCACTATTGCTGTCAGCATGTGCAGCGCTGACAGCAACAGAGGGTACCTGAAGTTGTAAACGGCGAATATCCATTTGTTGAGGCTGGAGATGGTGGTTCCAGTCACCAGCCAGACAATAACAGCTGACAGCAGATGGAGCATCTCTGCGGGTGGCCTCCTCCTGCCTCGGTCTTGCAGAGTCGCCTCGCATTTTGAGAAGCCATCGGCGTTGATCATGTTCGTATCATTGTCCTCTCTGAAAGGAAAACACATGTTAAGTCCTCGTACCTCTCGTCTTCAACTGCATCACCAAAACCGGGCTGGAAAAGCGAATATAACCTGCGACACAGCTGGTTTTCCTCTGCGATGGGAGCCAGTCTTTGTTGTGGACTAAACCTGCATTTTACACCGCCTACAGACACACGTTTTATTTTGCATGACGGGCGGGTTGTGTAACTCGCCCTGCGCAGGCTAAATGACATATGCTGGACCAGGAAGGCAGGCAAGGCGGGAGGAATGAGGAGAGAGGAGGGCTGGAACACGGAATAGATTGAGGGGATTGGTTGTTATCCTGATATGGAGCAATGGACGATCAGAGTGGTGGTGCAGGGTTGTAAACATCATGGCACAACTTAGGCAGCACACTCAATGTTCCTGTAACTAAATCTAATATAAATCAGAGCAGCTCACATGCGTTATGTTTTTCTCCGTGCTGGCTTTAAATAGCAGCTTACTTCATTGCCAGAGGAGATCTTGTGATTCCCTTTCCGAGCACTGGAGCAGAGGGAAACCCGAACAACTCACAGTGTTGTTCCCACAACACGCTTGTTAGCTTGTCAGACAACCGGTTTTATTATTGATGTTGATTCAGCGGCGCCATATATGAAACAGCCCCTAACCGCTAGCACAAGAGCACAACAGCCCCCTTTGTCTGACAGAATAGAAAAAAAAAGAGAAAGGTGGGTTAAGTTAGCTGACCTCTGCTATGTCACTTGACACCAGATAGCTGAATGTCTTTCGGCTTGTGCTGTCATGCTAACGCTAGCTAGCAGCCCTCTCTATAAAGAGGCGCATGTTAGCTAACGTTATGTTGTTAGCCGTTACCCCTGATTTGACTGGCTGTTGGCATCCGTTCATACTCTGAACATTAGCCACATAACTACAGCAGTAAATGTCATTTTCTCACAATCGTCTTTTTTACCTTGTTATCCGACGAGTACCTTGACAGCATTGGCACTGGAAGCATCTCCCAAATCTCCGGCAGTCGGTCGCCGAGCAGAGCCGAGTCGAGCCGAGTTGAGCCGAAACGGCGGACGCGCTTCAGTGTTATTGGTTTGTTGAGTTTAAAGGGGAATGTCACTCATTTATATTCAGTGTGCGGCGCAAGATGAATGCAACCTCTCTCCTGTGCAGGTTTTCAAGTGCTGAAGCCTCACATTCTCATGAACCATTGCCTTCCTGTTTTGATAAGGTGTTCAGGATGATGCTGTAAATAGTGACGTATATAATAGTGCAGGGTTTAATTTGAAAAAATGCAAATGATTAAGTTAAACAGTGAACATATGCACTTTTTTATAAGCTATAAAATTGAAAATATCAGCACTATATCATTAACCCATACACATCTATGCTGTGACTTTACACAGTGTAAATATTTTTGATTCATCTTTTTTTAAATGAAGAGGTGGGCTTCGTTAATCATGCTATTTCTGGGTATTTCACTTGTGACTGTAGCTGGCATTCAGCCTCAGGCCAGACCAGAGACGCTGCCCCAATATAAATTATTGTTGGACTTGAGCCATCATGACAGACAGTTTCTCTGGACGTCTTCTGTATCATCTGTCCCTTGTGAGATAAAACATGTAAACCACATTGTCTTGACAGTAAACAACAGCACATTGACAGCTTTATGTTTTTATTTGAGCTCAAAAATGTAAACTTTTTGAGGTCATCGGGCACAAAAGGTGAGTTCACATCATGTTTCAGTAAGAGTCCACAAACTATTAACTAGGTGAAGAGGCTTTTCACTACAGAAGTGCTTCAGCACTCTAAAAACCATGCATAGCTACAGTATATGTTGCCATTGAAACAATTGAGTTTATGTAGCATGTATAATTACCTGCAAAACATAACATTGTGCTTTATTTGAACACCTCATTTGCATTGTCAATATCATGTACTGCACCTTATAAACTTATATTCTGAATTGAACTTCCCCAACATCTCATGAACTGGTACACAATCTTGACTCCATTTAAGATTATGTATACACAAATAGAGTTAAAGTAGTGACCAAAATGTGAATGTTCAAGTAATGTGAAACAATATTTTCTTACAGTGGTTATAAACGAGGTGATTCTATTTCTATTATATTTTTGCTATATACAGGCCAAAAACAACCAGGCAGTCATACATGTTATAATACACAGCAAGCTGAAAACTATAAATAAATAGACTATTATTGGTTATAGAATGTATATTACTATTAATGTACACCAGTGCTTGCCTGCACACAAAAGCCTTAGCATGTGTATTGCTAAGCCTTTCTTTCATTTCTGGTCCTTGACTGAAGTGTATCTAATTGAATACTGTTACTAAAACATAGTTTTTGTGCTGCATAAAACAACTTTCTAACTTGGGGGTGCAGTTGTGTTATTGCTGACATGTCCAAATAATGCAACACAATTTTTATGATAGAAACCATTCATAGAACTAGCTACAGTTTTAACTAGAGGAAACTAGAGGAGTTTGTTGGTTCTTGCCAAGATGGAAAACACTGATAATTTGAGTCAGTTTTAAACAAAATAAAACTAAAATTCACCCTGAAGTGCCATCAAAAGTAAAACAGTACCTGCCAGATTTCTACAATCTGTACAGAACCTCAATTTGGTTTGCAGTGGTTACTCAAGACTTACTACTTCATTACATAATTAAGGCTAAAACTACCATTGAGCACCAATATAATTCCTTGCTGAAGAAAATCCCCCAGGCTTAGCAGATTTATACGTCAGTGGGACCTCCGTCAGATATTTTTAGTGGTACTCTGGCAATTTACTATTGCGCTTCCACAAAGTTTTGGGACTTGTGGGAGACAAACTTAAAAGTTAGTGGTCAAAACAGATGCAGCAGAGGTCGAGATATCCTGAATTTCAGTCCATTGTATGGGTCAAGCTCCAAAAATACAGGAACATACATTTCTCTTGATGCAATTTAACAGTGTCTTAAGCTTTTCAAACTCCGGACCCCCAGTTTGTAACACAAAGCCGTCCGTTACAAATATGTACAAGTCCAAGACTGGACAATAACTGTAAATCCTTGAAGACATTGTTTAATTTCAAGAAGTAGAATAGTAAAAATCCCCAAGAGCCAGTGGATCAATAAATGAAGTTCTTCTGTGAAAAAGCCTTTTAGTGCAGAAGAATGCTTTGTCCTGCTACGGTCCTTTTAAAGCCTGGAGTCTCTATCAGAGCCCAGCATGAGGAACATGTTGTTCCAGCTTTGAGGAAAACAAGACATTCAGTTCTTGTACCGCTCCTTGCCCCCAAATTATCCCTTAACATACCCAGTAAAACAAGTGTGTTTTGGCGTAGAAATTTCCCTATAAAGCACACGTCAATATGTCAGCCCCACACACATATTGACACAGTTGAGAACTCCATGTACTCTCATAAATTAGTTCTCTGCAGTGCTGAATAAGCCAACACACAACACACACAAACGGAGGCCATGCATTCTGAAAACATAAGTTATTATACAGCAGAGGAGAGTAGATTAGTAAGTGGAAGCAGGAGCTTGGTTTTGTGCTTGAAATTCTGTGAATGACAGCTTCGTTCATGCATGCACACGCACGCACACACACACACACACACACACACACACACACACACACAAGCAACTGTCCATAACTCACAGAGTATCCTTACATCAGGAGGAGCCACTCAACCGGTCTCATGCCAAGGTGTATGGGGAACTTTTGTCCTAGAAGATCTCAGGGGATTGGCTCCAGTCCTGTCTGTCTTTGGCCTCCCAGTAGCCGCCCCTGTAGATGTAGGTGCTTTCTCTTGTTGAATCATCTGTCCTCTTCTCAAACCACAGCGGCTGGTAACCCTCGATATCTTGTCCTAATGACACACAATCATGTTTTCTTATGGTATAACTTGAACATGTACTATTTTGTCTTACTTTCTCCATACACTCGAACTATTGCACTCTTCATGGAAAATAACCAGAACTTTTTTAGAAGAAAGTTGCATTCCCAGCAGAATAAGTGTGTATGCTGAAAGCTGAAACAATTTGCATAGGATTGCTGAGAATGCAGAAATGAATGCCTGAAAAATCTTAATGCTCAAATGCATTGCACTGCACTACTGAAAAACCTGGGAGCTGAAATGTAACACTGGCAGAACTGGAAGCTGAACTGCATTACCCAAAGAAGCTATGAACTGCAATACATTACTAAAGACCCTGAAGCTAAACTGTAATACTGTCAAAGCTGGAAGATGAAATGATTTGCCTGAAGGGGCTGAGAGTAGAAATGCTTTGTATCGATATCAGACAGATTAACTGCATTGGTACACACAAGAAAACCAGTGCTCTAAAGTCAAAGGAGCTGAAATGTATCGCCAGAAAAGAAGCAGGCTGAACAGCACCAAATAGAGCTAAAAGATCACAGAGGTGAACACAAGTTTAATAGTGATTTAATAGTTCAAAGTGATCCACTTCAAGTTTAAATGACACTGAAGTAGTAGTGCTTTAGAGTGGAGTGGGTTTAAAGAGAAGCTGAGAAGAAAAGGAAGGAAGTAAAGAAAGAAAGGAAGTAGAGATGAAAGAAAAGAGAGGGGTAAAGAAGGAAGTAAGAAAGTAAAGAAGGAGAGAGGGGAGTAAAGCAAGGATTTGGGAAAGAAGAGATGAGGAAGGGAGTAAAGCAGGTAGGAAGTAAATAAAGAAAGTGAGGAAGTAAACAAGGAAGCAAAGAAGGATGTAAAGAAAAAACAAAGTAAGAAGGATATAAGGAATAAGGAAGTAAGGAAGGAGGTAAGATGGAAGGAAGTGAGTAAGTAAGTAAAGAATGAAGAATTTCACTTCAAGGCTGAAAAAGGACCAAAGACAGGCACTCCAACACCATCCACTCTATATCTGAAGTGGAAAGCAACACCTGTGGTTTGTAATGTGAATTCCATGTAAGAAAAAGATCTCTACATTAAAGAAGCCCTGCAGACATGCTTTAGTTGTTCATTTCAAAGGTTTAGCCACTGGACACTGAAATGCCCATTCTCAGCATATGTACACTGGATGTTTCCACATCACACTGCACATACATCACTCTGCACAATGCAGAGCAAGCAAAGCATATATTTGAGCAGAGCTGGACTTAATGCCTCTTATTCTTGGTGATTTCCTTGTTCTTACCTTCTTCCAGGGCCTGATTGGCTTGGGCCTCCCTTCTCTTCCTCTCCAGCCTCTGACACTCTTCCAGACGTTGCTTCTGGACGTTGGCTTCGTCCCACAGACCTGCCTCCATGAGCCGCTGGTCCGGCCGCAGGCGGCTGTCGGTGGGTGCGACACCCTCTTCTGGTTCGTTGAGAGTCAAAGCCAAGGAGGAGAAAAAGTGCATGTTCTCTGCATTATCTCTGGAACGGGAAAGATCGAAGAGACGGCGCATTAAGACAAACAGTCAGACAGAAAGGAAAGAGAAATAGGAGAGGACTGATCACAAAGGTGAGGCAGAAATGTGCTGCATAAGATAAACATACGGGAGAGGATATTTCTTCCACAGCAGTTTGGGCTGAAGAGTCTGATAAACTGTCTTTTGTTTGCCTTCAGAGCCTCCGCATCCTTGGCTGCTGTCCACTATTTTGGCACTCTCCATCTTGTCGTCCCAGGTTCCTGACAGGATGTAATGGGCCGTGCCCTCTCTGTCCTCCACCACTCCTGTCACCTAGAGACACCAGAGACGATGACGCACAGGAAGAGATCAGTTACACGCACGCTCTGACTGCAAGGCACATTCACAGCTGGGCACAACTTTATGGAATTCTATCATTCTTATTTGGCTCATTTTAGGAATAGGACATCTCTCTCAGGTTATCTACAGTGAGAAGAGATAAGCACAGAGGCTACAAGATTTGTTGAACACATTACAATATTATGCAAGAGCCGTGCTAGATCTGCCAAAACAGTGTTGTGGAATCTTGACACAGGCCTCTGCCTTCTGCCAAGTGTAAAACTGTGTAAATGCTGTCAAATCTGAATGGAGACAACCAACAAAGATGCTAGCTGTCTGTTTTTCATTGGAGGCGACTCATTATAAAATGAAAAGGTACAACAGACATACTTTACGTGGGACTTCTCTGGAGAAGTAGCTGTAGGGGGAGAATTTGAGACGGCAGGTGTCCTTGGTCGTGTTGTTTACAATGTCAATGTCCCCCGACTGCCGACGGCAACAGACAAGAAAACAGATGTGACTTGAAAGTGTATGATGAACCACATTTCTCAGTAACACAACCCAAACAAACACACACACACACACACACACAAAATATCCCATTTAATTTAATTTCACTAAATATTGTCTTTCTAAAAAGTAAATGTCCTTACTATTTAGTTATTTTCACTCTTTTTTACTAGTCTAACAATAAACACAAGCTCACAGGCAGGTTGTGTTTTTGAACGTTAAAGCAGAGAGAGGGTCACACCTGATCAATCCAAAGTTTTCCCACAATAATGTTGTGCACCGTTGAAGTCACTTTGCTCCACACGTAGTGGTTTCCGCTTGAGTGGAACTGCAAGTGAATGTTTCCTACAGTGAAGAGAAGGAAGACACACAAACACCAAAAAGGTGCAAAACATAACAGTTTTATAACAATGTCAATATGGTAAATTATTCCTGTTCTAACAAGTATTTTCTAGGCATATTGTAGTGGTATATATTATACTGTATACAAGTATCTGTTTCTTACCTAATGGCATGACAGAAATGTATTTCCCACGAAACTTGCTATCAATAGTAATGTGCTGCCACAGGGTCCATCCTCGCTGTGACGTCACATGGTGGGCAGCAGCTGGTGGGTGATGACTGACCTGAGAGTGAATGTCATCAGCGGGTGTTAGCAGAGACGGGACAGACGTCATACAGCAGCTTTATTTTTGCTCTTTGTTCTTCACTTCAGTCTCACCTGCTCAGAGATCGAGCGATAGCCATACTCCTCCAGTCGGTCCAGCTCGTAAGTCTCCCCCAGGAGAGGGTTGAAGGGCTTGGCTGTACGATGGACTGTGGTGGAGTAGGAGGAGACAGAAAAGGCAGCCACCAGGCACATCTGCTCCAGAGAGGAGTCGCAGCGAGCAGCCCGGTCCAGAAGCTCGCTGTACTCCAGATCCTCTGTCAGACGCTGCAGCATCGACAGCGGCTCGTTGAAGTTCACCTGAAATCATGCAAAGACAGAAAAGATCCAGCTCAGAAACAGAATACTCAGATTCAAAAACTATGTTACAGACAATTTGTACTGTATGTTTGTCTCTTACAGGCATGGGTATCTTGGACAGGTCTTTGCCGATACAGTTCTTCATAATGCTCCACAGGTTAAGGGAGTAATTTGGTTTGTCAGGAATACGGCTGCGTCTTGTTCTTCGTAGCATGTGGTTCGTGCCTGAGGTGTCCTGAAGAAATAAGACATAAGGTTTTTTATGTTTTATATTGGTGTTACATTAAGCTACATTCAATGAATTAATATCAGCATGCTTGGGACCTACATTCTCATTGTGAGTCCAGTCATTGGACACTCCTCCGCTCATCATACTCTGATTACTCCCTGAGCGCCTAAGAGAGAGAGAGCAATGTCATTTAAATACAGTGCAAAGTATCTGTGCTTGTGGCTGATCTAGGACACGGCTTTGAGATCACTCTGACGTCTCACTTGTGCTGTATGTTGCCAGTAGCAGTGACGGTTATGAATGCAGGGGAGTCCTCCATGGCATCGAAGAACTCTGCCTCGTCATTCTCATCACTCGCATCCCCCTCCTGAGACCGCTCCACACCTACGGCAACAAACACAGGACAAGGGGATTGAGGGTCTTCAAAATCATTATATAAAAATCATACATACAGTAAAAAATGCACAATGTGACCGCTGTATATGAACTTGATTAGCATTCCTTGAATATTTGTGATGTAAAAGCAGTTATTTGTACCATGAAGACTTCTTCATAAAAATAGGGAACGTAAGCAGAATGTTAACATACAAATCACTTGTGCATCAAACAAAAAGAAACTGCTGACAAGGAGGAGCAGTGGTCACAAGAAAACCCTCATCAACACTGATTGGAAAACATTTAACAACATTTTCATCACACAATACAAACTATGGCTTTTAAATGTATCATTAATTAGCACTTACGTCAAACTCAACATTACACTTGTCAGTAAACTGGTAGTTTAGGGCTTTTACTATGTCTTCCCATGTAGATAAATGCACTAAAAGTTGAAATATTGAGTCTGACAGAGCCACATTTCTATGATAGACATGCATCACTACTACTGTCCAGAAGAGGGCCATGCTCTTATTCTGTGAGGCTACACTCAGGAGACAGAGAGAGTGATATGTCTCACCTGTGTATGAGGTGGGATTCTCTCTCCAGGCTCTCTCCAAGCTGTTGTGCTGTTTGGCTAACTGTTCGATGGTCTCCTCCAGATGGTGACGCTGTTCTCTCTCATACTGCAGGGCCTTTTGCCACCTCCGGCTGTGAGATTCTGCTACATCCAGAAAGTCACGACAAGCCTGAGGTGCGAACACAACACACATCAAGGCAGAGCCCTCGAGTTGCATTCCCATTGCTAAAAGAGACTGACCGCTCTCCCATTTACAGCAGTTGCACCAGCTGAGGCTTGCATTGTGTGAATCAGAATCAGGATCAGCTTTATTGGCCAAATATATGCACATACAAGGAATTTGATTGTGGTTTTCTATTGCTCCTAATGTGCTAACACAAGAAAAGACACAGGAGGACAACCATTGCTAAACAAATAAAAGTAAGGAATGGCAGACGATAAAAAAAAATGGTAAGGACTGTAATGTGCACCAGTACATGAAAAAGATGTATATAAAGAAATATCATCACACCATAATAAAAAGTCCATAAACATGCCAACTGTTCTGTATGTTGTAAATAAAACAAATACTGCAAAGAAATAAACATTAAACAAATATGCAGCATTTATATTGACGATGACATGTTAAAAACTGTGCATTTCATAAATCCGTGAAAACAAACTCACATTGATCATAGCATTGGAGGTGATGCGGAAAAGGGTTGCTCGCTCATTAACAGCTTTCACTTTGTCTGTGCTGTCAGCGGATCCACGCAGTTCCTCAAGTTCGCTGAGGGAGCGCTGGAGGGCGGCGCCGTGCTTTCCTATCAGCTCATTACAGGTGCTCAGGTCATCTAGCTTGCTGGCCAGAGTCTTGAGCACCTCTTGGGTTAGGGCTCGGTCCTCCTGAGGTGCAGGGCCTTCATCTCCTGAGTCATCTTCACATAGAGAGAGAGAGAGAGAGAAAAGAAGCAAAAGGCAGTGCACAAATTACAAAATTGACCAAATATGCTTGTGCACCATTAGAGGTTATTATGTCTGAAGAGTTTGGGTGTTTGCAGTGATGGATTGTAGTAAACAGAACATGAAGAATTAATTTTTCATCAGACATATTGAGAAGGACATTTGAAATGAGAGGGAGAGAGTGTTTGTGGGAAACGGATGGAGGACGATAATAACACTTCACACCCTGATCCCCCCCCCCTCCCGCCTCAAACCCCTTCCTCCACAAGATCGGAAAGCTGTGAATGAACACGGTTGCCCTGGAAACGTAGGCCTGTGCAATCAGGAGGCGAAGCTATTTTTAGAAGAAAAGGGAGAAAAAAAGATGACGCACTACCTTTTTCCTCCTCACTCTCTACCCCTTATCGGCATGAGCCAAGCCATCAAGTCTCTGGGATTTTAAAGGGAGAGCAGGGAGACTGGACTGACTGCTAGACATCATAAAAAATATGACATTAGCTTTAAAATGTCTTAACTAATTGAACCCTACAGTTGTTAGTTTTACTCTTATATTGACCATCTTTTAGCTTAAAATGCAGTAAAAGTTAAAGAAAACATTTTTCTCTCTCCACATAGTTCCACTTGTTTATTTGAGGTATTTGAGGATAAATTGTCATTATGAGTGATTTATTGTATGGCTGCAGCTTGACATCAAACGCAAACTGTAATAACATAAATTTCCACACGTTTCCTTGTAATTCACCCTGATGTATCTGGTACAAAACCTTGGGATTTTGACTAACTTTTAATGTAATTATGAGGCTTTGATTTGTGCTCGTCCTCACAATATGTTTGTGATAACGGGCCTGGGAAAGAGTCTGTGGGAAGGAGAGTGTGATCGAGCAAATTGTGCTATATTAAAAACCTCTCCATGAAAAAAAGACCCTGGCTTCGAGACACCTAAAAGACATTTAGATAACGGCTGGTTTCAGGCCCTAGACGGTTATAAATGTCAGCGCAAATAATCCAGCTCTAAAATGCAAACAACTGCTCCCATCATATGTAATGAAGCCTTTCTAGGTCAAATCATTTCTTGTCTGCAAAAAGAAACAGATTGTGTGTGTAATCTTAAAACTCCTGAGCATGTTGGCTGAATCTAGGCCAGTGTCTACATTGGCTGGTGAGTACCAGAGCAGGCACACAAACTACTCCACTCTATTAGAGGGGAAAAGAAATAAAAACAATCAGGGCAAAGTGGATTAACAAAGTCTCAGGAGGAGAAGATTATAAATGAGAGGGTGAAAAATCCTTCAGGCATCTGTAATGGTTTCATGACCCATATACAGTAGAGAGGAGAGGATCACACTTACTGTGCTCAAGGTGTTAAAACGCTATGTTCTAAATTTGATCCAGCTGTGATTTTATGGAGTGCACTTCTTCTTACAGTACATCCATGGAAAACTAACATACATATTAGGGGGTACTGGTCTGGCCGGTGTACTGATGGGTTATTTTTCAGACAGGACACTGGAGAGTCTGAGACAAATTGGTGACTCATCTTTGAATCATGAAAAAACACACCCACAGGTGATGGAGAGAGCAACAATATGGACACAGTGTGGGAAGAGAGAATCAGAGTTAGAAATCAGGGGATGGACTGTAAGCTTCAGCAACACAGATGAAGTCTGACTGTAATATGCTAAAAAGCTTGTCGTAGCACAACCCAAGCTGCACTCTTTCATCCTTTTAATCAGTTATTTGGATTCAGTCTCACACTCACACATGTTAAACTTTATCCTGGATTAAATGGTTGTTGAGTTGGTCTGAATTTTGTCTCATAACATACCTATTAATCTGTATTGTGAAAATTAGTAGTGTAATGTGGTGCAATTACAAGATACATGCCTGATAACTTCTGTAACCTAATTACTGCTGTTCTAATCCATTTTTATCCAATTTGCCCTGCTATTATTGCCACTAAGGCCATAACCAACCCAGGCAATAATAATCTGTAATCAAATCACACCCCACACTTCACCACAGACACACAAGGATTTGTGTCTGTGCTTGCACATGCATACAAACACACAAGTTTGTTCAAGGACATTAGATTTGCAGGATATTAATATGCACAGCTGTGGTCACATTACAAATCTAAAACAAAAATAGGTTAAAACATCCAATGGAGAACATACAGTAGCAGCATTGTAAAACCCAATTTCTTAACTGTGGGAAACCTCAGAAAGAAAGTGAGGCTTTGTAAAAGCTTTAAATGTGATCAGCTCCTTAAATCCTGTTAAGTATTTTGGCTGTAATCACAGCCAGTAAGACAAATTGTTATACAATGGTAGATGCAGCATAAACACCTCACACATCAGTCATGGTCTCCATATGGTAATACTGTCAGAATAACAGACAATATTGATTTACATCTTGCAGGTGCAAACCTTTTACTTAGCATTAAATGGTGCATAAATGCACACAGCTCTTATGAATGAATGATTCCTCTAGCAGCTTGATTAACTGTGATAATCATGAGAAAATGTAGCATCCAAATCAGTAGAAGCAAAATATGGCACATTTAACTGAGACTGTTGTTCTGCAGTGACTTTAACATTTTGTTAGCTTCAAAGCAAATTATGTCCTGTGAAAAATCCAATCAGCAAATTCACACAAAATACACACAAACTTACTGAACTCCATAAACAGACACACACTCTGCAATAATTACACACTCACATGTATGCACGCAATCATGCAAGCACACAACTCCCATCTAAAAGCTTATTCTGCTCTGAGTAAAATAATTAGCAGATTACTTACAAGGTGACACTCGTGTGTCTCCCGTGTCTCCCTATTGTCCACAGAGTGTATGGTGAAAAAATGTTTTCAATGAAAATCCTCACACCCTCTCTCTCTTTTACCCCTCCTGCTACCAGAACGGTAGGAGGAGTCTAAAGGAAGGTCATTTCATTCAGCTCTCACTGTCGTCATACTGAAGGAGACATGGAGGGAGGAAGGAGACAGAGTGGGAGGGAGGTGGTGGTAGCAGCATGTGTGTGCAAATTTGTGCAGAGAGGATGGAGGTAAAGAGAAAGAGAGAGAGAATCTCACTGTGCATCCTCGCCCCTGTTTTATCTTTTCGCCATCCAGACAGACAGCATCACACAGGAAATGCTTCCCAGACTCATATAATAGAAGAATATTATATTATATTATATTATATTATATTATATTATATTATACTATATGATTTGGTCCCATGGTAAAAAAAATATTATTGTTTATTGTTTGATTATTGTGGAAATGATAACTGAAAGAAAAATGATGGTTAAATGATGATTTTGCATTAACATCACACATTTGTCCCAACTGACTGAACATAATGATCAACACTGCCCTCTTGTGGCGTTTTGTTTACATAACGCTAAAGGCGGCATAAATAAAAATGTGCTTTCAGGTAAGTGGGTTGCATGAGCCTGCATTCAGGTTACAGCTAAAATTAGCTTGTCTGGCCTCAGACTTTCTCAGGTGAACCATGTTGGTCTTTTGAAGCACTTATTCTGGGACATTTCTTTGCACCAGGACAATGTGTGAACATTCAATAAACAATTTAAAAAAGGCATCAAATGACACTAAAAACAAACGGCAGTGTTTAAAACATACAAGTCAAACTAAGTTTTAAATCTCACCAGAGTGATGCATCAGCAGGGTGGCATTAGCCTTGGCCTGCTGCAGGGCTGACACCCAGCGCTGACACTCTCCCTCAGAGGTGGCTTTCAGGTGGTAGCTTCGGCCTCCGCTGGTTAACACCAAGTGGCAGGTGTCACCCACCTCGATGTGCGCCGTCGCCAGGGGGATGGTGCCCCGGCAGGTGTGCGCCATCTCGGCCTGAGTCCTGAGGGAAACAAGCAAAACCAGGTGTTTTTAATAGTGTCGTGTGGCAGCAGATTCCTTTCTAGTGTGCCCCATTTATTAAATGGGGCAGCTCCATTTTGAATGATTTCAAAGTAGTTGAAAATAGTCTCCCAATAAGTCACACAATCAAGTCTCGATGATGAGTTCTTTTCTCTGCTGACAAGCTTTGGACAATCTGTAGCCAACATGTCTTCAGAGGGTTTGAACAATATGTGCTGTAGCTTAACACTTTGATCTTTTGCCTTACATGATTATGGCCCCTTTCATACAGATTTCATATGCAACTGTACTGAACGTTCAGCACTCCCTTATGGTGCAACATACAAAATTTAGAGAGGACATACTTTTGATGATTGCATGCCATTTGTACAAATTCTACAATTTGTACATGTGATAAATACCATATTCAAACTATGAAAATTATTTTAAATATAGTATAGCAGCACTGTTGTTAGGCTCCTTTCAGATACCTCAACTTTTACCTCTGTTTTAGAATTAGACCTATGTTTTGCACATAATGACATAACCTATTTATATCTTTATCATCTTGAACAACTATATTTTTTATATCAATAATAATAATAAAATAATAATAACTACCTACTTAACTATACTAGTTAACTTACCTACATATGATAGTTTAGTATAATCTTGTATGAAATAGGTTAAAGTGAAGGTTAGTTAGATGTTGAATTAAAAATCATAAACCTTCACCTCATGGTTATGACTCCACATTTTTATATCAGGAGGCAGATTTAAGAAACAAGCTCTTTTTCCTCTGCAGAAACACCATCTATCATTGTCATACATACAGTAGGTTATGTCATTTGTAGGTAGTTAACCATACAATAATAATAACAATGAGAAGAAGAAGAACTAGTTAGTTAGCTTTACTAGTTAACTTAAATAAATATAATAGTTTAGTATAATCTTGTGTGACATGGTTAAAATGAAGGACACTGTGTAACCTGAGTTAGTTTGATGTTAACATTAAAAATGCTAAATCTTAATTTTCACCTCCTGGTTATGACTCATGTGATTTTTTTTCTTGTGGCTAAACTGGCGTCATTCACTCTCACTCTTCAGATAAGGTGAAAAGTTTTATTCCCCCATTTTAAAACCCTCTTTGTGCAACAGCAAACAGACTGGCCCATGCTGAACTTGTCATGCTATCAGAGTAGTGAGGGATGGGAGGCAGCAAGTAGGCGGCTGCTCACCTGTAGTAGGACAGCAGGCCGTTACTGAGGACGAACCAGCGCCTCTGGTAGCCCTTCAGGTAGTTGGTCCATTTAAAGAGCCAGCCTTTGTGGGCGTCCAGACCCGGCAGGTGGAGCCCGGGGAGGGTCGGGGAGGGCAGGCACTTCACCAACTCGTTCATGTCCCCCCGGTGCGGCGTGAGTCCGGCGGGATGGACGCGGACTGGGCGCAGCTTCCCGTGCACAGCTGCAGCGCCACCTTCCAGCTAGCCGCTCCGCTAAAGCTGCTGTTAGCCTGCAGCTGTGTCGGTGTCCCCCTTCTTATCCAGAGGTGGGTTTCTAAATGTTATGCTGTCAGTGTTTGATGCCGGATGAGGTGCAGGAGAGCAGCGTCACTGCATGAAGACACACAGGCTGGAGCTGCACTTTGACTGCGTGTTATAATAAAGCCTGAGATCATGATGACGTCCTTATTACAGCAGGATTGTAGCATATGGGTGTGTGTGTGTGTGTGTGTGAGAGAGAGAGAGAGAGAGAGAAAGAGAGGGAGGGAGAGTCACACATATGGCATTTCTTTTGCATTATTTCATGAGTCAGCTGCAGAAAGAATAAGCCTTAAAAAATTAATGTTAAAATCAGGCTATAGCAAAAAACTAAAAACAAAAGAAAGCAAAAGTAATAAAAGATTGAATTTTGAGAAACACTTGAAAATACATAATAATTCAGAGATTATAGTCAAATATAAGAGGTCAGAAGTTTTAAAATTAAATTCTTACACAGGGGTTTTAATGATACAGTATATTGCACCTCAGCTGCACTGTGAGGTAAAGGCCACAAGAGAGCGCCTTATATTTTTCTTACTGTAACTGCTTCAATATGCATTAACTGTATCAGTGCAATTTTGTTAATTAAATGATCAGTATTATTTTAGGGCTACATACTAAACAGGTACTCAGTGATACATGTCAATTTGAAGCTATCAGGTTATTGTTTCCAGTCTGTTTATTTCTCTTTGTTTCTGAATCACATCACCAGCTGTTATTAAAGAGACTCAGTACAATACATGCTACCACAATCCAACCACTCTGCTCAAATAGAAACTATTTCTTGAAATGATAGCATGAGTATAGGTAATTGTAGGTAGCTACAAATGAAAATTTTAGAGCAGCCTGCACAGATGAATTATTATTGAAGTAATTTCTTATCAATTAACAACTAGGGAGCTAATAAAGTCACACTGATCACGAATGCTTTATTTGCTTGCATTTCTTGAAACCTTTATTCAACACATCAAAATGGTAAAATATTAGACTCTTGTACAGACAATAATTTAAATAAATACCATGATTAATTATCATTAACAAACGCAACAAGCAGTTTCATCAAAGAAAGACCTAAGGCTTCTTGACTTTTTCTGCAGTACTTGATATTTTTCTATCGATTACAGGGGAGGTTACGTTTAAATATAAATGCATTAATAAGTAAAGAAGCAAAGAGCTAACAGTTGATTATTTTCATTTGGCATCATCACAGTCATTAGTGAAAACTTGTCATTGTACAATCATTTCTGCAAAGTGCTTTGTGACAATATGCCTCACACAAAAAAAGGGTTGTATTGTTTTTGTTCTTTCTTTAGATTTTGACGCCTAACAGGTTTTTCTCTCATCACACAGAGGAGCAGCTTTAAAAAAACCCAAAGGCATTCCCATATCATCATCCAAAATAAATCTCTATGGCACTAAATCAGGATGCGTGATAGGACTTCATTAGATATTGTTGTAACATATTTGAACTTTACATTGCACTGTATAACTGTTTATTTTAAATACCATGTTGTAAATAATACAAAACCAGTTTACACAGCACAATGCAAATAAAATATTTAAATACACCCAAGTGGTGTGACATGTAGTGTTGAGCGATATCTCACCTACAAAAGGAACTCATTAACAGAAGGAGAATAATTTTGAGCCTCTGTATATTCAGAGGTTTGCTGGGTACAGTAGTAAGGCAGTCAGCACAGCCGATAACGTTTTTAAAAATTGTCATGGTGAAAAACGTTGCTACAAGAGTGAGTTTCAATCCATTGTCTTGAAGGTTTGTTGTCGTTATCACAGTGTGAATTGTTCCAGCTTCCAGCATTCCTTCCCAATTATAAAGTCTGCCTCCACCCATGTGCAATACTTGAGAGTCCGTATTTTTAAAGCAAGCCGTCTTGTTCAAAAACGGAGGGCAGAAGGGAGAAGTCGAAGGGCACAAACTTGACACCGGTCCCGTGGTAGAATTTGTTCTGAAACTCCACCCTGAAATCAAATGTTCAAGCAGCCGACAGCACTTTAATGAAGGCAGAATAAACAATGAGGACAGTGAATGCAAATAATGAACTCAATGTCTCAATTTTAATAACGTTACTATATTTAAAGACTCATTATTGAAGCTCTCATTCATTATCTAAAAAAGGGCATTTTGTCTGTTTAATTTATCTAGTCAACAGTCAAATAAGTTTGGAAAATGGCCTCATTTAAATGAATCACTGCCACACAGAAAGATATCATTTAAGATATATCATGATAATATGATTAGAATTGAAAAAATAATTTAGATGCTGCATTGTTTTGATAATTGATAATTTGTTTGAGTACAGTTGACAATTCAGTACAATGTCTAGTGTCATATCAAAGTATATTTAATTACTTTGAATGTCTGGATCAGTTGGCACAATGAGACTCACCAGTGAAGTCGGAGAGCATGGAGGAACGCTGATAAACCTTCCATGACTAGTAGGATGGACACGGTGAGCATTGCGAAGAGGCCGAACACAGGGACCAAAAACACCACCCCCACTCTAGTGGTGATCCTTAGACCCAGCCGCATCACCATGGCCCACAACACCTCGGACAGCTCTGAATGCAATAAAAGCCATAAAAGTCCATAATAATGTAAATATACAAACACACACACACACACACACACACACACACACACACACACACACACACACACATACACACACACACAAATTCATCCTTGTGTAAGGGAAAGAAATGCAAAACAGAAGACAATAGAAACAAAGAAGTACAGAGAGCTCACTTTGCCTACTGCATTACTTTTCCTGACTGCACTTACGGGCATGAGCCAAGCTGAGCGCCCAGAGACGCAGGTATGATGCAGTATTGGAAATGCAGCCCAGGCAGTACTCTATGGTGTGAATGGCCTGGTACAGGAGCACGTCCGCAAAGTCAAACTGCAAAACAGATCAAATAATAGAGAAGATATCACATTTATGTCATACTGATTGAAGTTCATACAGCATGCATTATTTCTGTAACAGCTGGTGTTCACACGATAATGAATTGGCTCCACAATTAATTATTTTCTATTCTCTTTTACTCTTTGATTTCATTTCTTCATTTATAAGTTGAATGCATATTAATCAACATGTCTGTAAATGTACCAGTGTTGGCCACTCGCTAATTATCAATTGCAGTCTTTTGGCAAAATGCTCTAAAACCAATGACATAACAGGTTAAAAAAATACAAATATATGATATTAAAATTAAGCCAAAATGACAAGAGAATCAGCATAAAGAAGACAACACAAATCCTGCAGAGCATCAGAAAGAAGGAAAACATTGATGGAACATACAATGACCACATCCACTTTTCTGTACATGCAGCCTTGCAAGGCAGGAAACTGTAAGGTGTTACAGCTACATTTAACATATGAAGGCTGGATAAAGGTGGATCTCTGACCTCTTTGGGAAGAGCTTCTCTGCTAGTCATTTCATCAAGTCCCTCCTCTTCATCATCTTCATAGGATGGTGTAGTGGAATTGTCATCCTCACTTACGCGCCTCACCCTCTCGTAACCCTGAGGTCAGACAACACCATTGATTTTTACTGACAAATGAACCAAAACTGCGTAAGTTGAACTTGCGAATATATTTCAAGTATATGTGATGACACATACCCTGCGTCTGCGCAGGCCTTTGCCTCCACGGTACAGCCAATACAAGTAAAGAGGTTTTCCTAACAGCAGCACAGGAACTGACAGCATAGCTATAATGACTAAGAAAATCTGCAGCCCAGTCTGAGGAATGAAGACAACAAACACACTTTAACAAGGATCAAAATACACCCAGAGCTGATAATGTTTCAGATGATATCATCAACACATACCTGTCCTGGGTAGAGAGGAGTTATATCTTTGCCCTGCATGACGAACATGTTAATGAAGTGGATGAGGATGCTGGGAGCCTGGCTGGAGTCTCTGGCACCGTATGCCAACCACTTGTAGAAAATCATGAAGACCAAGTAGCCAAAGAGACAAAGCAGGAAGAGCAGCTCAGGAAGAAATAGCAGATAGACATTAAATTTCTGTCGGAAGTGCCTGAAGAGAGAGGACAAAGTGAGGGAATAAAGAAAGTGATAAGGTGGTGATTTTAATGATTGGACCCCTAAATGCAAAACAAAACAACAGACATAGTTCTTAAGCCATAATACATGAACAGAAATTAATATAAAAATCATCATTAAAGTAAAAAATCATGGATCATCAAACACTCTCAATTCTATTTTATCTGATGTCTGGCACTGACGGATGCCCACGCTGCAAGTGCAACAGACTTATATCTTGAGTGACTCACAAGTGATTGAAGACACTCAGCACGACTCCAAAGCTCATGTGGACAACCCCAATAACAACCGACATCTTCATCTTGTAGGAGTTGAGGAAGGACAGCCGGTTCACCGCCATGTTCCATATCTTGTGGGATATTAAAAAGCATCTCAGGGAAACGGATACAAAAATGAGTGCAATTATATTCTGACTGTAATGTCTGAGTGCATTTACTCACAGGATCGATACCAAATGGGTACGGCCCACTGAAAACACCACTGACGTTGGGGTCTAACGTGAGCAAAGCATTTGATTGGAGGGTTTTGTTTCTGCAATGTCAAAAAAGATCAATTAGAAAAACAGCACATGCACTGACCTAAAAAAGGATGGTGTTACTGAGTGTGTGTTTTTCACTGATAACTCACGTCCACTGCTGATTTGTGAACATAGCCTTGACACTCCAGCCAGAGCCAAATATATTGAGAGACTTGGAGAAACAGTCGTTGTAAATCAGCCCAGTGTAGATAGAGAAAAGCCCCATCATCAGTATGATGTAACGTCCATTGAAGAATGTCGCCCATATCTGAGGCCAACAGAGACACAAGCTATCAGCTAAAACTAATTTATTATTATCAGATTCTGCATTATGGATGAGAGGAGCGACTCATTCTTACCTCATTACTGGCTCGTTTCTTCTTCTGCTTTTTTTCCGTCAGCACCATCCACAAGGCAAAGAGGCTCATTACCATCCCGTGCCCGAGGTCGCCGAACATCACAGCGAACAGAAAGGGGAACGTGATGATGGTGTACGGAGCTGATGATGACAGAGACATATTCAATGTTGAAATTCAACTTAGTCAGAACTTCTACAAAGCTGCACTTAACAACGAGACGTACAAACTTTATTCTTTACAAGACACAGCGTGAGCTCTTACCTGGGCTTACCTCGCGATAGTCCCCCACCCCATAAGCCTCCACAATGCTCTGAAAGCCACATGTGAATTTGTTGGTTCTCAACAGAGTAGGAGGAGTGTCAGTACTCGGGATGCGGTTCACAAATGACGGCACAGTGGCATCACCTTTTCTCTGTTTAAAAATAAAACATGACACCGACATCAGTACTTACCATCAATCAGCGTTACAGCGTAAATGCATTTCACACACTGAGAATGTTTTGTGCTCCCTTTTGGTATCTGTATCTCATGTATCACATGTCAATTATTTACAGGTGTGAGTGATTCTCTGACCAGCCAGCTTTTCTCTATTGCATTATATGTGAGAAATTTGATCTGAAAACAATCAAGTATGCGGCCTGAAGCAGAAGGAATTCCTGGCATGTACTGTACAGCAAGAAAATGTTAACTATGACAACAACAAATAATACAGCCAAAGGCAGATGGAGCGGTTCAGGATCGGAAGTCATCCAAAATGCCTGCTGCCAGTATTGATGGGACAGAATTAAAAATACATCTTAGTGATACAGTTTGGGTGCTTAACAGCTGATAAGCAAGGCCAATTCAATTAAGAGGCCAAAAATGATCACAGAAAAACAAGATTATTCTCTTAGCCCTAAATCTAATGAGCCATTAAGGCTATGCAATTAGTCACAAACAGAATTTTGGCTTCCAAAAGAAGTGATCTGCTGCAATATCTGTACTGTGCATATGGAGAGGATGCTAATCAAATGCAAGTGAGTGAACTTTATTTTTATAGCTCCTTTCAAAAATCAAAGTTAAAAAGGTACTTCACAGGAAATGGCCAAACTTCAAATTTAAACTTTCAAATCTAAAAAAAATACAACATAAAACCGTAAGAACAAACATCATAAAAATGTGATAAAGGCGTCAGGCTGTACAAGTGGGTTTTTAAAAGCTTGTGGTACTGACTGAGCTGATCTGATCTGATGCTGAGGGGGAGTTTGTTCCACAGTGTTGTAAAGCAGTAAAAGCACGATAGCTCCCTTTCTCTGAAGCCTGGAAGTGGAACATGTAACAACATTTGGTTTTCAGATCTGAGGCGTCCCACTGCAGAATCACAGGCTGAAAGATCTAAAATGAGCCTCATCATGCAGGGATTTGAAGGTTGATTAAAAATAGTGTGAGATTTTTTTTCTGTCAATTAAAAAAAGTACAAGTGGATTGCTTCCAACAAAAGATGTATAACAGTGGTCAATAATCATGATCACAAACTAATCAGCCCTAATACTTCTCTTTACTCACAGAGCCCTCTTCTAGCGCCCCGCGCAGGTTTGCCAGGTCACTGACGGGACACCACACCTCCGCAATCAGACACTTGTTGGTGACGTCGAAGCTGCACAGGTTGAGGATATGGTAGATTGCCTTCATCTTTTTCACCTGCACGACCCAGGTATAGGCCGACTCTGAGGCCTTCTGCAGAACCTGCCTCAGGTAGTCCTCAGTGCGGTGCAGCACCTGGAGGAACACAACTGTTACTACAAACTCACTGAGTGATGTGATGTGTGTACGTGGTAAATGTTCCCATCCAGTCATTATCCATCATCCCGTCCTACATTGTTGAGGTCTTGGATGCGTGTCCTTAAGCTGTCCAACACATCTGCCCGTTCCTCATCATTCTCAGGGTGTGGGTAAAGGTGGCAGTGGTAACTGAGGACAACAAAGTCAGACGTGTATGATGATAATGAAGGAGAATACAACAGATAATGAAAGGTAAGGTCATGTGATGATGATGGCGCTCTCACCAATCGCAGATCTTTTGAACTTTCTGTCCGATCTGGTCTCCCCAGAAAGAGATGAGAAACACAACACTTTTGCTTATCTCACCCTGAAAAAAACACAGATCAGGCAGGTTATTACTGAAGCCTGCTCATGGAGTTTTACTTTAAAGCCCCTGAAAACTTGGTTTCAAAACATCTCTTTATTATGTCTCTATTTCTTTGCAACTATTACTATATAAGCAACAATCAAAGTTTTCTAGCCTTCAAAACTCAGAAAATCTGCTTTAACAGAGCTGTATGGATTAAGGATGTGGTTTTAAAAGATTTTTAATAAATTCAAAGCCAACATCGAATCAGGATCCTTTTAAATTTTCATCATATTTATGTTACATTTGCACACAGTTAAAGGCTAAAACAACTAAAATTCAAAGATGTCTAATCACCTTAGGTTGGCTGACAAAGCAGAAACGCTACCACTGGCAACTAATTAGAGGCGAACACCAGCTGCAGAGAGCACATTAACCAGAGGACGGACAAATGTTTCATTTTAGCCGTTGCAGCTTTAAAGTTAATTGGGTAGAATGGCTTTGAGAAGCTTGCTGCCTTCATGCTTTCTATTGCTCTTTGCTAATAAACAGATTGAGGAGTCCAGAATTTAACCAATCGCTAGCATGGATATGGATCATGTGATCGAATTCACATAAGCAACATAAACCAACAACTACCATCACATTCTGATTCAAATGATTCTAAACTGTTGTGAAAGGAAATATGTGACATTAGTTATTTCCAATGGAGCTTCACCAACTTCACAACAGTAAGAAAAACAAGGGCAAAAACACATATGCAGACATTTTTGGTGTGAAACAACCAAAACTGCTCTAACGTTGGCAGAACATTGTGTTAATGTAGGACCCAGCTGTTCAGAGTAACAAGCTGATTGAGAAAACAAGTTTTCAGGGGTTTTAAAAAACAAAAAAAATCGAGCAAATTCCTGTTTGATTTCAACAAGCATTTCCACTTGCCGTCCATCATGAACTACGTAATTGAACTCACAGTGTCGAGATCGGCAAGGTTCTCATCCACCTCTGCGTAGCTCAGGATGGTGTAACCCTTACACACCCTCCACAACATGCGCTCAAAGGCCTCCACCTTCACACGCTGGATGAGGCCTGACACAAACCTACAGCCGGGACAGAGCACACCAGTTTTAACAGCACATATTATGACATCCTGTTATGTGGATGTAAATGACGCATGTTGTATCTCACCCCAGCTTGGCTCCAAGCCTCTGCATACCGGTGCATCCTGTCACAGAGTCCGTCTCCATAGTGGGGAATTCTTCATACTGGGGACCAAGAGCCTCATGCTAATTACAAAAAGGAGCACGTTTCATTCATGACAGCTTATGTTAACTGCACCTTACATGGTTCTACACAAAGCTGATGGGATGTTCACAGGCTGGAATGCCATGTTTAGTCTCACAAATCCCTGTCTCACATATTCTCATTGGTGCTCATTGCTGTGTGTGTGTGTGTTTTTTTTAACACAGCAGCCTGGATGAGTCAGGTGCTGCTCCTAACGGCTGCATTGTGTCCGTGTCATTAATTAAAGTCAGCGCAGGGGCCACCCGGGGAAACAAAACATGTCAGCGACAAGAAAACAAGATGCTGCTGAGGAGGTGACGGGAAACATCTTGCCTGAGATGCAAAACAGAGCGGGACTAGAAGAAAAAAAAAAGCAGTCTATGACAGGTGGTGTTTGTGATAAATGAGCAGCTCATGTAGAAACACACTCACTCTGGAGCGGCTGTGTATGAAGGTCCGCGTGATCTTCAGCATGTGCGTGTACTCGGTGAGCTCCAGGAGGTTCCTCCGCAGCTTCTCTTTGTTTCGGGCCACCTCGCTGAGCTCCATCTCCAGCCTCTGAAGCTGCTCCTGAACGTCGCCACACATTGAACACCAGCTCAAATTCAAAATTCAGCCGTGAATTACACTTAAGTAACCAAGAATCAACACTGAATGTTACTGATGATCACTGTAGATAGATAAATAGATAGGTACAATGATCGACAGGAGGAAGGTGAAAAAACTCCAAATTAACTTGACAATAACAATCACTGCCAAGATGAGACACATTAGGTTGAACAACCCCATTTGCAGCATTTGTCATCTATCAATTGGTTTTAAAATATCCACAGAGATAACAAATGCTGCATATGACCAAACTTTGTAGCAGTATTAGCAATGTTATTTTTCATGACGTACATGTTATTTTGTCATATCTTCACAGAGAGATGCAGATTTAAAAATCATATCAGGAATATGAAATAATAAACATAGCACTCTGCAAAAATGATATGATTAATAAAAGGTAACTAAATGAAGAAATAAGTAAGTAACTAAATAAGGAGTATCCTGATAATATGTTGCGCATTTAAACATCATATTCTAGTTTCAGACACCTCCGAGTTTTGAGAAGTCGGAATCATGTTTCTATGATATTGCAGCATGTAAACAATTCAAATCAATCTTCACAATGTGTGCAACCCAGGTTATGTAGAAGCGGGTCAGGAAAACACAATAATATGTTGATAAATTATGTATTAATGGGCTACATGCTGAAATAAAAGTGAAAATCTGACTTCACCAATACAGATCCATTTTAATGTATTGTTTATCTTTCATTACTGATAATTAATACGGAGATGCTAAATGTAGCATAAAGTCCAAAAAATAAACTGGGTTCACTGGCACAGAGCTATTGTCTCAAAGAGATTCCAAAGTTTCCAAATGTGCCGGATGTAATTTGGGGGGAAATTTGAAATATTTGCAGCTTCAATGAAGAGCTGAAATAAGATGATACAGTACATATGATATTGGCAGGAGGCAAAGAGAAGGTTAACTTTATATTCAAATATGATTAGAATGACTAATGTGCATGTAAACATGCTTGATTACATGCTAGACAATTGGCACTTTCACAGTAAAATGTGGCTGAAATCAGACTTACCATGATCTCAAGGACTTGTCTGGGGGGAGGAGCAAGTGGACTCTCATCCTCCTCTGGAACAGCTATGTTGGCCTTTTGAATCTCCCTCAGAAGGTAGCCTGTGCAGAAAAGCGTGCTGGTGGTTTGTTTCATGGTAATTACAGCTGAGAAAACTGCCAAATCTAAATCTCAGAGGCACCATTTTATAAAACACACTCAGCCGTGAGCTGCTCACTATCCTGATGATATATCAGTCCAGGTGTGAGCTCAGGCTACAGCCACATGATGAACCACCCCAGGTGCTCTCTTACCCAGAATTCTCTCCATCTCCTCGCATCTTTTGATTTCGCTGACGAAGCGCCGCTGGAATGAGCTGACACTCGGGTTGAGCTGAAACCAGAGGAGCATCGCAGGTCAGGTGGCTGCAGGTTACTGCATCACTCACAGCATGAGCAATAACAAGGTCCATCATGGCACTTTTTCTCATTTCTCATTTCTCAGTGTGCAGGAACATTTAGGTCTCCCTCAACCAGACGTGTAAGATAAGGTAGAATTCATTTATTCTGTATTAGTTTGAAAAAATACAAACAAATAAGCTCAAAGACTTTATTATAGTATAAATGTGGTTATAAACTTAACCTACTCCTCATCTCCCCAAGGCAAGTCTAGATAGATAGATAGACAGATAGATTCAGTCTTTACATTTCAGATCTATTTATAGGGAGAACTTGCCCCGTTCACCCCCTTCCTCAAACAAACATCTAATCAATTGATTCTGTATTAGTTAGAATAAAATAAGACATACAAGCAAGCACAAATACTTTTAAACTTTATTATAGTTTAAATATGGTTATGAACTTAATCTAATCGTCTGTCCAAGGCAAGCCATATAATTTGACTTTAAGACTAGTATTGTTATCTCTGTAGATAGACAGATAGAATAATTCTGTAATACTTGGAAATTAAGTAATACATATAAATAAGCACAAAGACCTTTCAATATTATTATAGTCCGAATATGATTGAAAACGTAATCCAATTCTCATCTCTCCAGGGCAAATCTAGATAGATAGATAGATTCAGTCTTCACATTTCAGGTCTATTTATAGGGAGGAAGTTACCCCATTCACCCCCTCCCTCAAACAAACACGTAAGATAAACTAGAATCAATTCATTCCGTATTAGAATAAAATAATTCACACATATAAGACTTTTAAACTGCAGGTGGACAGGAGAGTGTGTGTGCATCATCTCTACTCACATCTCTGAACTCGACCAGTCCCAGTTCACCCAGCTCACTGATGCAGTCATATTCAGAGCCGGACTGCAGGAACAGTTGCGCCAAGCACATCTCCTCACTCCGGAACCCCATCTTCATCTGAGACCTCCTCCTCCTCCTCCTCCTACTGATAATCTGCCTCTACTGAACCTGGACAACGAGCCTTTCACTACAAGCGAGCTGAAAAACCGGACATCACAAAATCCCACTGTTTAATCCCCCCAGAGAATTAATTACAGCCTATAATAATACTGATTTTCACATGGGAGGTTTTCATTCTCATTCTGGATGTCGCACCGGCGTGTCTCCCTTCAGATGATGCCCACAGAATAAACAAACATGAAAACAAAGACAGAATCCTCCCTAATGCACCTTCGGCATCGAGCGACCAGACGGAAAGGCGTCATTTACCTTGAACACCTGTCATTAAAAAAACACGGACAGAAACGCGGCGGCGCGGGCGGAAACGAGCAACAGGCAAAATTAAAGAAGATAAATCATCAAGCAGTGATGGAGACGAACGGGGTTAAAGCGGTAAAATAAGCCACAGTCAGAAATAGACTCCGGCCTTTATTCGCGCTACGTCGCCCGGCAATTGACACAGATTGCGTGTCCGGGTTGCCAGATCTCGTCTGCTTCCTGCGAAATAATCGTGTTTTGTTGATTTAGAGAATGAGAGGTGTTAAAGCTGGGTGACTGATTTGACAGCTTTAAAGAAACAAAACTACATCATATCTGTCAATGAATGCAGTTTGACTTACATTATTTTGCAGTTGTTTGATATTCTCAAGTCTACGTTTGTTCAACCTAAGAAAGCACGATAATGTTTTTGCAGCAACGAGACAAGGACATAAAAAATTGACAGAATAAAAATATAAAAATAAAGATAATACAAATAAAATACAAATAACAAACCTTTATATCCGACAAAAATAATATTAAAATTAAATACATATTAATCGCTAAAACATTTGCGATTATAACGATTATGCCTTGATCATCTATTACTATTACTATTTTAAAGGTTTGTTATTTGTACTTTTATTAATAATAATTGTATCTGCAAATTTATCCTTTGACAGATTATTATTTGTTTTTTTTATGTCGTACATTTGAAGAAATAGCTGTAATTTTTCCACGTTTTTCCAAAAAAAAAAAAAAAAAAAAAGTAAATAAAATTAGCCATAATATAAATTTTGGGTGTAGCCAATTAATGAATTCCTTTGTCTGGTTTTCAATCATGCTTGACAACGGCAAGTTTTTTTTTAAAAAGCGGAATAGTTCACGGACCTGGCAACCAGCGCATCTTCATATTCTGTTCCATCCCTGAAAGCGGACCGACCATCTGCTCCTCTTTGTGTGTGAAATCCTTTATTTATGGTGTTTTAGGATTATATGTTAATTTTGACATGTTTAGAATAAATTTTCACATGTGATTTATTTTCTTTTTCAGGCATCTTTTTCATGACACTCCCCATGCTGTTGTGCTTTAGGAGTAAAAACACTGTTATAGGCCCAAATGACTCAACACAAAATGTTACTCAGGCTGAGAGAATTTTTATATTTTGTAAATCTGGTATTTAACAGAAAGGGGTTCATCCTCAGTGTTGAATGCAGAACCCAAAAAAACCCATGTGGGGACCAGCCATCCTCTTTTAATCCTGCAAATACAAACTCACATTTCAGGAGAATGTCAGTCAGATCAGGTTGAGGTCAACTGCAAATATTCACAATACATTAACATTTTGCTTTTGTGTAAAGTGATTCTCCCACACATCAAGGGCACAGGACAAGGTCTACTTCAAGGGCAGTGTGATCAGGTGACCTAAAGGTTGTGAGAAGGGGTTGCAAGTTCAATTCCTGGACTGGCGGGATCTTACCTCAGATGTGTGAGTGTGAACAGAGCAGTCCTGAAACAAAAACTTTTTCCTGGATAAATATAGGTAAAAAAAGAACATTGAGGAAAAAACCCACATTTCTGCTTTTATTAAACAACAAACCCTACAAACACTCTCAAAACTGAACTACAAAAGAACCTGATAGCGACACATAGGTATAGCAGACACCTGAGGAATGTGCATGCATTTAGAGTCCTCCTGGTACATTAAGAAGGACCGGGTTCCTCTTTGTCCTCTGCACAGACTGGATCATGAAGCCAGTAGCCAACAACAGCGGAACTCGCATACAGTGGATTCTGGCTGCATCTAGTTTTTGCTGATGATATAGCACTACTTGCACACACTCACCAACAGATGCGGGACAAATCTCATAATCTAGAAAGAACTGCTGCTTCACTTGGACTCAGTATCAACGCAACAAAAACAAAAGCCATGAAAATCAATAACAAAAACAATGCACCAAAAAGCAGAGAGGAGGTAGATGGCTTTACATATTTTGGGACCAGAATTACTGAGGGCAGAGGAATGGAGGAAGATGTCAACTGTGTTGCGCTACCTCCAACACCAGTCTGTGGGAGAGCACCAATAAAAAGCCATAGGGCTGAATGAGAAGGATGTAGAGTTGGATAGGCCACAAAATAAATCAATCACCAAACAGGTAGTAACATGGAGCTCACAAGGCAAGAGAAACAAAGGAAGACCTTCAACAACCTGGAGAAGAAGCACAGAACAAGAGATGAAGGTTGAGGGGCTGTGATTGCAGCAACTGGATCGAAAAGCACAAGACTGGAAAGGATGGAGGGCTTTTAATCAGTGGCCAATGTTGAGGAACACAAACGCCCAAATGTGAGTGCATGAAATTTAGAATAAGCAGATATTTGCAAAAATCAATGAAGTTGATGAGACATTAAATATATTATCTTTGTACTGTTTTCAGTCGAGTATCTGTCAGATCTGTCCGGATTAGTAAATGGTCACATTCTGTTTTATTGTAATTTCTACACAGTGTCCCCGCTTTTTTTTTGGAATTGAAGTTGTACATTCAGAATAGCCCATTCACCTTAATTTGAATGCATGCAAAGAGGCCCTGCTGCTGCCTTCTGATTTGTGTTTACATTTACATATATAGTACTTGTGCTGTCTGTCTCTATGAATTTCACCTGAAGGTCTGAGGATGGAAACACTGTTAATAAAATGAGTATAAGTGATGGACAGTTTATTTTGCATTCATGGAACCAATGTTGTCTGCAGTTTGTTTGCAGAGTTTTTACATACACACATTGCCAGAAAAGCACATAATATGATTTGGCTACATTTTAAGTCCTCAGACTCTGGGCCAGTCTGTTGAGCTCCTGTGACAGAGCTGTGACCGTATCCAGGATCCTTTGCTTGTCCTTCTCCTCTAACCGAGCTTCACATCGCTGAGCAAATTTATCAGGATGCCATAGCGCCTGCTGCTTCCGGAGCGTTTTACGAAACACTGGCAGGTCCTTTCGGTCCACACCGTGCAGCATCACATCCACCATCTCCTGCACTGTGCCTTTTGGAGCAGGCCAGGGGATGTCGCTGTAGCTCAGCTTTGTGCTGCCAGCTGAAGAGCCAGCATGAAAAGTAGCCGCACACCCCTCCTCGTACCTGCGCTTCTTACCCCGCCGAGTCTCTTCCTCTTTACGTGCTGCTCGTGCCAGATACTCTTCATGTTCCCTCTGCAGTCTCTCATGCAGCTCCTTGTTGCTTTTCTCTTCCTGCTCTCTCTCTTGTTTGCTCTTCCTTCTTTTCCATCCAGACGACGACGCTGCCAGTCTTTGAGCTTCAGCGTGCTTTTTATCGAAATACTCTTTTCTAATGCGATCAGCCCAGTCTCCAAAGTCTTCCTCGTCATCATCGACAGGAAGAAAATCATCTGCTGTGAAACAATTACAGCCATGTTACTATAAAAGGGAAGATAGTCAAAACAAGATTCAGCGTAAAAGAATGAGTTTAAATTTACCATCATAAACTCCAAAGGTTTCACAGAACTCATCCTCGCATTCACCAAACAGCTTTTCTAGCCACTCCTTCTCAGGATCTACTTCAGACGGACAGTTCATGTTTCCTGCAGTCTGTCAAGAATAGGAGGAAATTATTATACCACACTTAAATGAATGGAAAACAATGGCCATCTGGAAAGTAAACTAAAGAAAACACTGTGATATAAAGAATCATATATAAAACTTGACATAGAACAATAACACATGCTAAATCATTGTTATGGTCCGATTTTCCCCTGTGGAGGATCAATAAAGAATTATCTTATCTTAATACAATGTGGACTGGGTTGCAACACTGATACACTAATTGTGTCTTAGTGTTTTCTCACACATGAATTATTTTCAGTCGTTAATCTGCCTTTAATCTGACCAATTAATCATTTTGTCTATAAACTGAGACAATAGTGAAAATATTTCCAAAGTCATGTCTTCAAATGTCTTCTTTGTCTGACCTAACCCATTTTCAGGTTCCAATCATATAAAACAGAGAAATTTTAAGGATTTTGCTAATCATTTTTGCTTAAAAGACTAATTAAACACTAAATCAGTTCATCAAAATAGCTGGTGAATATCGTCCTGCCATTCAGCTCTGTCATTATAAATTAAGACTTTAGCATTTTGGGCTTTTTGGTCAGGCAGATGTGAAATGGTGACAGGCAATTATCACTCAGTGACAACACATAAGATCACAGATTGATCTACAATGAAAGTGACCATTAGTTGCAGCCCTACAATTTTTATTGACATCCATCCAAATCCAGCAAAAACACCGTATCTGACCACAACATTGATTCTTATCCCCATGTCTGTTGTTACCTCTGTGTGTTTCATCCACTTCAGCAGGTCTTCAGGTGTGACTCCAGCACTGTTGGGAACATTCATAGCTTCAGGACAGCTGATTTTAAGAGGAACAACCAGGTCATCAAAAGCTGCAAGGAAAAACATAAACAAAAGCCAAGATATGGCTTTTGTTTATATATTTGTTTATCTTATGGCAAGATAAGACAAATGACTGTTAAGATTATAAAGCAAGTACAGCTGACATCTTTACCTGTCTTTCCGTGTTTCAGAGCCCTGTTCACCGCAGTGTGTAAGGCTGTGTCTCCTTTACGGTCCTGCTGGAGAACATCGGCTCCGTGTTGGAGCAGCAGCCGCAGCACCGCGTCGTCTCCCCGGCAGCAGGCCAGCTGCAGCGGGCTCCTCTCCCTCCGGCCCTGGGAGAAGTTTACATCCAGGTCCCGGTGCTTCCGCAGGTACGACTTCAGCTTCAGCAGACGGCACTCCTCCACGTACCTCCACACCCGCTTCTGTTTGTGAGACACCATGCGAAGTTTGGACCAGAGTGTGAAACTAACGACGTTAAATTTGACGTTTTTTTTTTATCTGTTAGCTCCGTTAGCTTCTAAACATATTAGCATCGGCTACCGTGGTCCTTCCTCGTAATAGCTCCGAAGCTCGGACACAAAGGTTCCGAGGGAGGAGTGGTTCCGGTGTTGTCACTAGGTGTCAGTATTGGCTGCCTTTCTAAATCAGCCATTAATTGATGTGTCACATGTCACTTGTACGCACACAGGATGCTCTGAAATAAAACTTGTGTTCCTTTATTCTCTTTATAATGAGAACACAGGGCCCTACTATTCGTCCCATGTATTTTGGCTTGCAGAAAACTGGAAGAGTTGGCTCGATGCTAATGTTTTTTATACTCTCAGGAGCCTGTTGCCATCTTCCACATGGCTAATTACTCAGTATTCATCAGCTCTCTTTGCTCTCTTTGGGCTTCTGTGCCTCAGCTTCCTTTCAACATGCCACCTGTCAGGAAGATGTCATGCATAAAGGTCATCTTGTGGTTAAAATTTGTTCCATCTGACTTTTTTTTCTTTTCTTTTTTTCCCAAAAGATGCAACCTGGTGACTCAGGGATATGTTCTACTTGTACTACTTGTTTTAACATTGTATTTCATTAAACATCTTTATGAAGTACTATTACATGTTTTGGTTATGAGTAAGTCTGTGGTGATGCGGTGAAGTAACTGTTACAGCTGTCTGACATCTGACTGAAAATGTCTTACTGTAGCTCGAGGAATGAACAAAGAATCTCCATGTAAAAGAAGCACTTGAAGTTGTCTGCAGCGGGGAGTCATTTTACTGAGGTTGTGTTAGTGTGTTAGTCATGACCCAAACTTTTTTTTTTTTTTTTAATTATAGTAGATGCACAGTTTGACTTTTAGTACACAGCCCTTAGCCCTCTGTGAGCTGTTTAATCCTATTTAAAAACAAGTGTATATACATGGTTACCTATACTTACAACTATTTTTATTTTTCTTTATTTAAAAGCTTCACTGGAATGATTAGGTTGTGACTTTGAAACATGTTAATGGAGATGCAGTTAAAATTTTTGAAAGCCTTAAGCATGCTGAACAACTTTATATGCAAGGTTCCCTACACTTAATACTATTTCTGTTTCACAATATGGAAAACTTGTATGACTGTACAAAGAAGATGATTGTGTTTTTGTCAAAAACACCACTTGAATTTGTGGGAAGTTGAGGAGATTACTGGGAACTGTTTTTCACTGAGATATTTTTTTTTTTGCCTCTTTCAGAAATTGAGGCTACAATTTTCATTTGGTTCATGCTGTCTTTTACACCACAGAGCAGAGCAAACACATCAACATAATACACACGTGATTAAATGGCATGCACACAAACACACACTCAGACTGTGTGTGTGGCTGCACTTTGTTGTTACAGAGACACTTGAATGGTGGCTGCAATCACAGAAAGAAAACAGTTGGCAACATATTTGCATTGTTAGCACAAAATCTGCCTAACTTTTAATTATCACTGCAGTCTAATGTGTTGTAAAGCACAATTACAATTATTATCTGCACCACAGTTATTACTCAAATTAATTAAAACTGTGGCACTCTGCAGCCTCTCTGGGTGTTGCTCTTGCGTAATTTCTTGTTTGCACGTGCAGCTATCTTTACCTGTGATGCTTAAATCAGTGCAGCTGAGCCTCTGAACTGGCTCGCTCCTGCTGCTGATGACAGGGCATCCATTTAGGCCTGAGGGAGAGAAGGATGCACAATGGAGAGGATAGAGGAGGGAATGAAGGGACACTTTGTGCCCTGTGAAGAGGATGATCTTCTCTGAGACTCACATAACCCAAGATCCGGAGTCACCCAAAGCTTGGGCACTTCCGCTCTTTTTTGCTGTCGGAAACGACGTGTCCCCACTAACGATGATTGCCTTTGAAACGTCTCACTTCTCGGGAGAGGTGGAATGAGAGCAAAGAATCAGGGAGAAAGAGACATCTGATTTGATACCTCAGGTGTTTGAGTCACATGTTTTCCACTATGTATGTTATAGCTCTTCTTTGTCACACAGAAACCTTTACACATCTTGGGTGTTTTCTTACATATCTAATGTAGGACAGTACCAGCACCCTTGTCCCCCAAGGCCCACAGGTGGAGCATGCATCTCCACAGAGGGCCCTAAAAGCAGAGAGATGCCTCTGAAAGGCAGGATATCCCCGGTCAGGAACACCTACCTTGCCCACTCTTTGGCTTTCCTGCCTGGCCTGCTGACTCCTATCCTGTCCGTGAGGTCTGTCGTCCTCCTGGGACGCTGTAAGGAGGAGCACTGCAGGACCGGGCAGCAGGAAGCTGAGGGCCCTTCAAGACGCTCCAGGGGTCAGCATCTCATCCTACCACGCTATGGTCAGGCCTGGGTCAAGGCCCATTCTGCTGGCTGTGCTGCTCAGGCTCCATTGTTAGGACGAAGGAGAAATGTGCGCTCACTTCCTCTGTCTATTTTCTGCATGACCTGGTTTATTGGGCTCTGATTTATGACAGCTGGACATGTGCTTCAAACATACAGTAGCTCTGGCTGCAAGCCTGATTTAAAACAACACAAAGGCACAGGCCATTTGTCACCCATTGATATGACAATGAATGAATTAAGGTGGACACCCCTATAGAAACTCTTACCTCTGTCTTTAGTTTCTATTGATGCACATCACATGGTAAACAAACAGTCTAATGAGGAATTGGGGTCTGACCTTTTCACAGTCTGCATTGTGCTGAGTTTATAGTTTAGCTCCAAAACCAGGGAGGAGTTTTGGTTTCATGCCTGTCTCTCCACACTCAGACCAAGTCACCAAGTCATTCATGTGAAAGCACAATTTTACTGTTGCAGCTGGTTGAGATTGAGCATTCATTTTATTTGATAAATTGATCAAATGTTTTGTTTGTAAAATCTTACTGTTATCTACAAAGACAAGAACAGTATTTCAGTATATGGAAATACTAAAGCAAAGTACAAGAAACTCACAAATAAGAAAAACATTTTAGCATTTTTAAACTTTTTTTTTTTTTAAGTCATGAACAACTTTTGAAGAAATGACATCCTGGTTGTTTAGGATATATCTACAAACCCTACAAAATTTATCAGGACTGTTCTCTATAATGAAAACTGTTGACTGACTCTTTAACTGGTTTCTGGGCACAGTGGAAACATTTTGCTCGAGGTAGACTTCTGTTGTGAGAAGTGAATAAAATGAGAAAAAATCGTGTCAGGTGTTCACTGCAGTGTCTTCGTGATACTTTTATTGATATAATTTGGCGTGTGAGATTGTTATCAGCTCCTATTTTATGAAGCTTTGATTTTTGTTTTCAGACAACACTCGTCCTTGCCCAGACAGAACTTCTGTTGCTTCCTTACAGGTGCAGGAATTAACACAATCATGTACGAGTCACATTATCCAGTAAGAAAACAATGTTATTTTTTATTGCATTCATCCAAAGGAAAGGTTAAATGATAACTTATGCTTGTGATGTTTTCATATAGAAAGCTGTTCTGGGTGTTTGTCATTTCTTAGACAGGGAGAAAAACGACTGTTTACATCCTCCTAATTCCCTGCGGCAAGCTTGGTTCCAGCGAAGACACACTTCATTTTCACACTCTGTTATTACAGAGGAATGAAAACATTTGTGTAATCATTTCTGAACAGTCATCTAAGACAAACACCCAGCCTATGGCGGATCAAAGAGCATAAATCCCCCCTTTTTCCCTCTCACAGCACTTTGTTTCTAGCTTTGGAAAAGTTCATGCCATGAAATCTTCGTAACACGATCACATTAGCTTCATAAAACTTGAAAACCCATGGAAATAATCTATCCGGATTATCTTTCACAGCCGGCTTTGACTTTGATGCTGACAGGTGGAGGGTAATGTGACAAGTTGTCTTGTAAAAAAAAGTAGCTGTATGGAATTTAAAAATGTACTGTTTGCTGTTTCACCAATAAAACATGATGTTGACTCTCCAGTGCATGCCTTGTTTCACAGTGCATGCCTTGTTGCAATTCATTTACTGTTGAAACTCTGTCCCTATTTTATTTCCAGCAAGTAGATAGTAGAATTTAATTGGTTTGCAGGAGGTTCATTGTCTTTAAACAAAATTTCTAGATTAAATTCAGAGTGTGTTTCAAAGATTCTGTTTGCATGTCTGTGTTGGTGTCGTAGCTTGGTCAAACTGAGACAGTGATGAAGGAGACAGAGTGAATGCTGCTGCAGCTGATTGGACTTCTTTCAAAGTTCACCTGCCTGAAACACAAAACACAGATAATTTTCCTTCTGCAAGGAGTCCAGCTTTTGTCACATTTACCTAAACGGCACACTGAGGTGAACTGTAATTGTAGGTGATTTAGACTAAGCCATTCTCTATCACAGGTATTACACAGGGACAGATAGTCGACGCCCACTACAAATTAGTAACCAAGGCTTAGTCCAATCCTTCTGTCTCCTTCTGTTGCTGATTATATCCTGTAAAAAGCTCATTAGTCAAAATGGTTAACCATTGATTTAAAGCTCATTCAACCTGTTGTGGTGTTTGTTTGCTAAAAACAATACACTCAATTATCTCACATGGTTTATCAAGACAGACTAATAACATGGAAACACTCTTTTAGATGTATTTTTGGGATGTATTGGTACAGAAGAAAGAAGTTGTGGTAATTAACAATCAGAGGATTTTAACATCTCTGGGCCAAAGCCAAATGTCCTGTAGTTGATCCACTTTAGAAACTTTTGTACTGACTGATTGTTTGTGTGAGCGAATTGTGAAAGGAGAAGCAACAAACATGTTTGAAGAGGGAAACAGAAGTCGAACGTGCATTTCCTGCAGACATATGCTTTGATTTCGGCCCTGCGAAACACAATGGGAGGGAGACTGCCGCCCCTCAGCAATGCACCAACAGGAAGACGCACATTCACTGGATGGGAGAAAATACATTCCAGCAAGACTCAATAAGCCATCACAAGTAACAGAGTGAGACCAGAGAGAGAATATTTGTGTTTTTTTCAAAGCACCGTTTTTTATTACAAATCATTGACATTGATTCGAAAATAACGTGTATTCACAAAATGCTTTCATGTATTTGTCAGGAACAAATTCATTGTCATTCTGACGCTCACACAAACATGCGCAAACTCATTCCTTCACACACTCACAGACACACGCCAGCAGACTGTCAAAGCAGTCACCTTTTAATTGGGCGCTCCACCAGCCTGAAAACATTTGTCAGCTGCCATCTGTCTGTCTGGGATTCCCACAGACACCCCCCCCTCCCACTATCTCCGTCTCTCCTTACAACACTCTTATCAGACTCCAACACCTCTTACCGACTGGCACACCCTCCCCACACACACACACGCACACACACACACGCATATGTAAAACTGCTGGCTGTGATGCAGATACTACATACTGAGCTGGAGAATGGGGTTGTCTGGTAGAAATCACACCTCAAGTGCTTACAAATGAAAACAAGAACAGCAAGGGCAAATGCATGAGGAATACACTTCACTGGGACTTAAGGACAGAGTTCAAAGCTCAGTATTTTGTATAAAGTCCACAGGAGAATAATAAGAAACATGAGCATGTAGTCCTTTTAAAATACATTCCACTTCTTCTTCTTCTGCAAAAAAAAAGTCTGGTTCATGCTTGGTCCCTTGAATCAAGTAGTTCATTTTTGCTGCCCTGATACTGAAAGTGAGGCTGGTGCTTGAATGTGGTCAAACCCCCAAAACCATGAGTCTGACTGACTCTTCAGCAGTCCGCAGAATCAGAGAGGAGCAAAGGTGACACCCTGACTGCAGACGATCTGTGGGCAAGCACCTGGCGCTGTAAAGTTTCGATTTACCTGCATTGTTCGGCATTGTTCACCTCTTCCCCAGCATGCATCTGGGCCCTCAGCTGTCGTCACACCTTCGTGGCCAGAGACTGAGCCTCTGTCTTCTGGGAAGACAGGGAGCTGGCAGGGCTGGCATGCAAGGACTTCTTCAGGTTGAGTAGACACAGACACTGGGATCTGAAGCGCAGGTCGAAGAAGGCGTAAAGAAAGGGGTTGAGGCAGCTGTTGACGTAGGCCAGGCAGGTGGCGTACGGGTGGGCCAGCAGCAGGAAGCGCAGGAAGGCACAGGTATCTGGAAAGAGCTCCAGGTAGGAGAGGGCGTCAGCACTCTTCACGATGTGGAACGGCATCCAGCAGGCGGCGAACACCACTACCAGCGTGGTGATGATCTTCAGCAGCCTCCTCTTACGCTTGTCCTCTTTGCGCAGGGTGTTGAAGTGGCGGGTGACCGTGCAGCCGATGAAGCCGTAACACACCATCATCGCCAAGAAAGGCAGGAGGAAGCCCAGAGCTGAGGAGGAGATGCTGAGACCAGCGATCCACATGTTCTCTTCCTCTTGTCGACTCTTGTTGGACAACACCAGGCTGAAGTCCATGCCGCAGGATGTCCGGTTGCTGGTCGGGTCATATTTGGTAGTGCGGAAGATCAGAGTTGGGGCGGCCAGGAGACAAGACAGCAGCCAGATTGCTGTCAGAGAAGCTTGCGTGTAGCCACGGGTGCGCAGCTGGGTGCTGGACAAGGAGTGGACGATGGCCAGGTAGCGGTCGAAGCTCATGCAGGTGAGGCAGAAGACGCTGGCGTACATGTTGAGCAGGACCACGTAGCTGCTGATCTTACACAGGGCCACTCCAAAGGGCCAGTGGTAACCCATGGCTGTGTAAACGGCCCACAGGGGTAGAGTGACCACAAAGGTGAGGTCAGCCAGGGCCAGGTTGCCGATGTAGACGTCAGTAGCTCGCCTCTTACCCTGGGCTCTCCACACGGTGAAGATGACCACCCCATTTCCAGAGAGGCCGAGGATGAAAATAAGCATGTACAGCACAGGGATGACAGAGTATGACGGCGTCCACTCAGAATAGTCGCACATGCTGGAGTTCTCTGTCTCCTCGTAGTCGTAGTACTCATAAGGACCATCAGTTGGCTCCATCTCCATTTTCTCTCTTCTCTTCTTCTCTTTTTAAAGGAAAGAAAAGTCTCTGTTCAGTGCAGATAGATCCACAGTAGTTGTCAGCACCCTGAGGTCTGTTGCTGCATGTGAAATCTGCCCACCCTTTTATACCCCCTCAGACTTGTACCCTCCCAGGACAACCCCCCTCCTCCCCTCCCACTGCCCTCCTCCTCTCTGCTCTGAAGAACATGCTCTTTCATTGAGTCCCACCTTTCTCTTCATTCATTTGATTTGTACAACAGCACACAATGCAGAGTGGACTCACTTTAATACATTTAATTAATATGGGTTGGAATTCTAGCAGTTTATTTTTCAGGATTCTTATCATCACTTTTCATGCACAAGATGGACTATTGGGGCAAAATTGCAAATTTCCCCGCTGAGGGTTGAATAAAGGTTTATCTTATCTTATTAACTCTCTGTCAAAACTATAAATCTCACAGATTTTTTCTAACTTGCCATAGATATGATTGCAACACTTATTTTCAGCTATAGGGAATGAAGACATGTTTGGACAGTAGCCCATGAATCAAGCCTGGGCTTGACAAGTTTCATGTAGTACTCAATTTTAATATCAATCGAGAGTCGTTCTGGCACTGGAAGCACTCTGCTGAAAGGTGAAGAGGCTGCACTATTTACATTTCTCTCTGTGCTTTTCATGTCTGTACATGCCCAAACAAGTAAAACCACAAACTAAAGACAAAATTAAGATTACTTTAGCTTTAATGAACTGCAGGTTAGGCAAACAAAACTTTGACCTCAGACCTTTAATTGAAAATACACAATAATACCACAAATAAAATCTCTTAGAAACATGTATAATAGCCTTCAGTTAAAATAATAAATTATATTTCCACTTCATTTTCTGTAATCAAACTCTATTTTTTTCTAATAATAGGAGTATTTAACAAGAACAATAAAAAGTGTCATCATACTCTTCTGTATGACGTTTCAAAAGAAATGTTAAAAGCTCCAAATAAATGCCAAAATTTATAAATGGCAGTCAGTATGAGACACAATAAAATGAAAATAATTAAGGGCATTGACTTAATTATTTAAACCTTAAAATCAATTCTAAAACTCAAGTGCATCTGGTAAAGACAAGCAAAACTGTAAGAGTGTATGTATAAATAATAATGTAAAATATGATATATTTACATCACTACTTGCATTTGTGCATGTTTTGGACTTTTTGCTGACTTTCACAGGAAAAATAGAAGTGCTTTGCATGCTATAAAACAGAAGAGGAAAAGAGTGTAAATTAGTTTCCCAATGTGAAACTTGATTCGTTTCACCTGACTGAAGTACAACACATTTCCCCCTTGAGTCAATACAAACTCATTTAAGTCATTAAAATTTTCATCAAGTTCTAGTGTAGATCTCAACGTATCCAAAGATACAAAATATGTCTGATTATGGGTGAAATGTGTAGGAAATGATGGACAATTTGTCCAGACTATTTCTACATGATGAGTAATGCAAAACATAATAACATGGAGGATTGGGCTTGAATGTTTAACTGCAAACCTTTTATTTATAGCTTCAATGAAGAGTTGTAATGAAGTGATGTGGCTGATGTGGAATAAGATGATTTTTTTTTTCAACTTCAAAGCTTCCTAAGGATGAAACAAAGGGGAATATGTTAAGTGTTTAAACAAGCCACACTCTTCCTTTGTCTTCCTCTTCCTCAGTGTCTCTTGGGTGCATTTGTTGGCCCAGGTGGGACGGCTCAGTCTTCAGTCTGTCTCTCAGCAGACTGGCAGCAGTGGCGCCAGGGCACCGACCTTTAGACACAACTACTGTATCACTCAACAATGTTTTCCTCCGCTGATCCCCTCCTCCACCCTTCCATCTCTGCCTCCTCTCCCCTCCCCGCTCATCTCTGCCTTCCTCCGATTATGAACACCAGGATTGATTCCCGTCTCCTCTGCTGTTACCGTCATTTACTCTCAGAGAGCTGTTTGTTGTTGCCAAATGATTGTGATGCGAGCTCGTGGCATTCGATAATCAAACTGATGTGATTGTGTTTTGCGTGCCCCCTCCTGTCCTCTCTCACTCTGCTTGATTGTGAGTCCAGCTCTAAGTCTGTCTGGCAGAACAGGAAATGAGCGGAGTGAAGTGAATCAAAGCAAGCTTCCTTACTGCACTCTGGCGGGACTGAGGTCTGTTTATAGCTACGTTCGCTGACAGGGATGTGAATATACAGCTAAATAAAACATCAGGCCTTGATGAGTCCACCCACTGACTTTTCCCAAAATCCCCTTTATGGAGCGGCTTTACAAAGACAGGATAAGAAACACAGAGCACATTAAATAGCGTGTGTGCAAAGTGTGCTGCAGATGACAGAAGACAGAGTCTTGAGAGTATTTAGCATAACGAAAATACAGATTCTTCCTATTTTTAAACATTAAGATTGACAACTTCCAATTGGACTGACTTGCAGGGCATCCCTCAACATACCAGAGACCCTGTTTCTGCAGCATTCAGCTTGTGTTTCCCCCCCTCTAATTGCCCACCTGTGTCTCAAATCGATTGTTGTTATTGTTGGTGCTGTCCTCCCATGTGTGGCCTCGTGCTGTAAACCACACACCATGAAGGCACCAGGGCATTCCTCCTCTTTCGGGCTCATATTTAACCACACCAAGGCCTATCATCCATCTGTCATCCTTTCCCTGCATTCGAGCGCAATCCATCAGCGACGAGTTGGTAATAGACAGCATATCCGGGGGACATAGAAAAAGGTTGAGTGCTTGCTTCTCTACTGTACACAAAAGCACACAAAACACACACTGCAGTGACTGTCTGTCTGCAGGGCTGCAGAGCTTCCCTTTGATCGGGACCTGGCGTGTTTATGGGCCTGTTGTTGGTGATACTTGCAGCACCGAAAAGAGCGTGAGGTGTGTGTTCTTGTTGTTTAGGTGTGTGTGAGTGTTGGCGGGGGTCCGACAGTTGTTTGATGTGTGTGTTAAGCTGTCACAGACCACATGCGCAGTGCCCCCCCCCCCCCTGCCCTGTGCTGAGACAGCTGGTTCCTCGAGGCTTTGCTTGGGACCGATTCTGAGTCAGACTCGAGCGCTTCTGAAAATTCATGATATCACACGTCTGACCCGATAGCAGCTCGACAGCCCCGATGATAAACAGACCCTCGGGCAAATACTGAGTCATCAGCACCAGTTACATTACCAATCACATCAACAGTCTGCTCTGCACTTTTAATTATCTGAATGCTGTCAAAACTAACACTTGGAGCACGGCTGGAAATCTTGAACATTTGGGCGTCGTTACTGCCTGCTCAGCTCAGCGACTCCACTTCTACCCTTTTCAAGCAAAGAGCATGAGGTGATTGACACCAGCTTGTTAGACACAAAGGCCACCAGGATGGGAGAGGTTTACACCTTTCCTACTGTTCCAGAGAAGACTAATGTGGCTTCAAGTTTTACAGCTGTTTGCGTGGATGAAACAGCTCTGAACTAGTCTGTGTCAAGTGTCAAAACTATACCTTTATCTTTTACTCTACAATAAAGTGGAGCTGGTTCATGAAAAAAGATTGGATATGATTAGACAGGACCAGATGGCAGAGCAGGAGAGAACAGGATTTGGCATCACAGCACAGAGTACAACATGACACGGCATAAGACAATATGGCACACAAGGTGCATGGCTCAAGTTGGGTTGACTGGGTTGACAAATCCATCTTAGATTAATGAATGGTGCAGCATAATTGTGCCATGTCAACTAGAACAGATTCTCAGCGCAAACTGGCCCAAGTCGTGACAGCAGAAACACAGTCAGTTCTAGAAGCTGTATATTCTAAGGGCCCCAGTGCCAAAGCACAAAATGAGACGATATTCAGTCAAGATCTATACCTGCTGGGATAGGTCCACCAGGCTGAATTTGAAAACACAACATCTGTTATTTGCAGCTTTTTCTTCTTTTAAATCATCTTATTTGGCTTGTGCTGCTCAGGGTCATGCCATGTGTAGAGTGCTGGTCCTCTGTATTACTCCATCAGTCTTTGGATAGACCTGTTGAAAGGTCAGGAAGCAGCCATGGTGCACTCGTCTTGCTGAGTTTGTATTTATATGTAAACAGTGCACTGTTTTGACCCCACCGAGCGCACATGCACAGAGTTCACAAGATGTTTTCATGACCTTACAGCCCCGATGACCTCACTGCACCGCAGTCACTCAGACATCCAGAGCTGCAGCAGCTATTCTAACTCACACATGGATGTCCACTCTCTGTTATCTGTTTGTAGGCCAGTCGACCGGTGGACTCTGTTGATACAAATCTTCCTGCTTTCAACATGTTGTTGTCTTCTCAGCCAGTAGCAGCTGAACAGAAATATTTATCAAATGTAAATGTGAGGACAGGAGAGGGAAATCCCAGTTTTCACGAAACGGGTATAAATAGCTCACTGTTGTGCTCAGGGTCACCAGTGAAAATATAATTGTTAGAGAAAGGTGGCAACTTCCTCGTCTCTTACGCAGGAGAGCTGAGTTTAAATCAGAGGCAACAAAAGGGAGATGCTCATTTATCATTTATAGAAGCAGTGGGGTAACAGGTCATGTCGACTGGGGTTTGTTTACATGGACAAAGATTTAGGATAGGCATGCATCTTTCCGCAGTAAATGTAAGCACACTAACAAAATATACTAAGACAATGACCATGGAAAACAATATACTGGACCTGCCTGACTTTTAGATTCTTTTTTCAAAATGAACATATACATGTGGGTTTCTGGTAAGACCTGACTGAGATAAGAGGAATGAGAGCACAAGCTGGAAACAGCCTGTTTCTTAGAGAGGTGTTTACTTCCCATTTTAAATAAAATGTTTATGTGACCTGCTAAAATATAGTGAGACAGTTGCACAAGCACAGAAATGGCTATAGCTACAAAACCCCTCCTAATAAAAAAAAAAAACCCTGGAATAAATTAAGCAATGGTGCATTTTATTGCTTATTTATCTACATCTGCAAAACTGTCAGAGTTCGATGCAACTTTTGGGTAATTTTTAGGTCAAAGTTGGTGGTGGTGTTGTTTCAAGTGCATTGCATTATAAGGTGTACATTGTTCCTGCTTATCCTTCCATATATAGACAAAGTAACCCAAATTATAAATTAAGAACATCATGCGCAGCACATGTTATACTTTACCCAAATTTTTAAGTGCATTGTTGGACTTTGGTCTATGTAATGTATGCCAGACTTTTTGAGGGCATGACATGCTTTGCTGCATTCTAGGTATTGAATTCAGAGCGAAACCCAGAAAACGCTTTTCTAATTTAAATATGATGATCTAAACCACTCGTGTAGAACAGAGATAGAGTCTAGAGTCTCCCTGCTGTCTAAACACCACGAAGCTGCAATAAAACCTGCACCCCCGTTTCCCTGTTCCTGTGGGGGGCGTCCAGCAGGTGAGAAACACTGCCCTGCTGCACAAAGACCGATTCTGTTCACAAAATCGTGTGAAACAGTGATGGGTCAGAGAACAGGAGGTAGTCCAGAGAGTGTGTGAATGATTCTAAAAGCGCTGCAGGATTTACAAAGCCTTTAAGTCTTTTATCCTTCACATGTAACATGAACTGTTTTATAGATTTCTATGGCTGTCCGAACTTCACAGAGTTTTGAAACACAAGACTCCAGTTTTGTTTCAAGGTTGAGGGACGTACACACACACGTACACACACACATGCACAAAACACACTCCACCATCCTACAAGCTCGCACACTGTGTAACACCCATGACTACGCTGGATGCAATACAATAAGCTATTGTAACCTCAAACCAAAGGTCTTGACGCCCATATGCTTTTGTCATTAGTCTCAATTATAACAGGCTATGAGGTCACTCGCTGATGGGTGTTAACACATACATCACTTACTCTTTCTCTCACATGAACAAACACAGACATCTATACCATACTTATTGTTGGATCACTACTTAATAAAGTACTCTGTCTGTCTGTCTTACCTTTCTGTTTTTATGGTAACATCATACTGTATCTTATAAACGAAAGTAATTGCAAAGGTAATGTCAGTAATAAACCCCTATTGCATAGTGTACACAGCTACAACTAGTAGATTAAAGCTGAACAAGGAAGTTGGCTTGTGTCTGGTTTGTGTCAGTCTATAATGGATGTTTACCACGTATAGTTTGGGAAATCATTTTCCCTTTGTTTTCTCTTACACATGAGTTTGGCTACACTGCATGATCCTGTGACTGCTTGTGTTTCATGCCCCGTCTGACTTCTTTTTAGCTATGTGATATGTATGCAGATCTCATCAATTAACTTGGTGAGTACAAAGTTATTATTAAAGACAAAAAGCCAAAGTCATGTAAACAAGATCAAAGTTGTTATAACCCAAATTATCCTTATTTTTGCTGGAAGCGCTTATCACAGGCTGCTCGTGCTTCTCCTGCTCACTATCAATAGCCTGTCCCAGTTAAGTCTGGCCCAGGTTTATCAGGGCCACAGCAGGGCTCTCTCGTGCTCTCTCACACAAACACACACACAGCGACACACACACTCACAGCACGGCTCCCCCCTCCTGTGTATCCTCTCTGAGCTACTGGCTTCCTTGATGGGGAAAGAGGGGACTAGATGGACGGGAAGAGAGGAGACAGTGGGGATGTGGCACAACAATGGCAGGAAGTGACTTCAGATCAATACAGATTAGTGCGAAACACACCGACACAGAAGCACCGAGCCAACAAACATCCCTGCTGAAGAGATAAACATGTAACACAAACAGAGCCAAATTTATGTCGCAAGGCCCAAAAGCGCTTAAGAAGGCAGCTTTGCTCATAACATGGACTAATTTTCTAACATTTTCTTTATTTTGCAAGGATATCTGATTTACAGTTTAATTATGTTAAACATTACACATGCACTTGGTAAATACCCTCAATTACTGTAATCATATGTTAAATCCAAAATAGTTCAACCACAAAGAATTGCTGCTGTGGTTATTTTAAAAAGTCATGAAACATTGCTCCATATTTCAAATGTGCTGATGGGTAATGCACCATAATTTGGCAGCTTCAACAGCAACAACCAACAGGCCTGACAATCCAGTCCAACAACAGGCTGACAAATTCAATATGTTGCTTGTACTTCTGACTGTTGAGCTGGTTATTTATTCCTGTTAGTCAGACAGAGGTATGTAAAATATATTCACACTCAAGACAAAGCTAATTAAGATGCTGCACAATGCAAACAAACATGAAGCATGAAGATAAATTAAGAGGTCTTAAAACCAGCAAAACAAAAGCAAGTTGTTTGCAGGAAGTTGAGGGAGTCAACAGTGGGTGCAGTTGGAGAGGGGGAGAGGCTGGTCAGCAGTTCAGAGGTCACAACAAGGTCCCTAAAAGAGAAAACCTGATAGGTCTGGAGGTTGTATAATGTGTAACCTGGAGCAGGCTCGACTTCAAATATACTGAAATCAAGTGGAAAGGAGCCAGAATAATTGGAAGATGTGAACTTTTACAGCCAGAGGACTGTCTGCAGCATACAGGCTGTAAACGGGACTGCCCAAGGAACAGAGCCTTGGATAAATCAAAGTTTAAGAATATAACAAAGTGCATGACTTTGTCCAGGTCTTTGGAAAGACTTTGCTATTTTGCAGAAAGAAACCGGATTTGATCTTTGCACTGACTTAAAACTATGGGAGACAAAAGTTCTTCACATGCTTAACCCACCAAACACTGCACAGGATTTCACAGCATCTCTGCTTTAGCTTTTGAATTGCATTATAAATACTTAAAGTACTACTGCAATCAGTGTCCTTATTGCCTGAGTAGAATTTTAGCAGAAAAAAACATTTCAAGGACTTTAAACGAGAATAATAACATGGATGTGGATCTGCAGCTGCTGTGCATTGTGAAGCATAAATGAGTCTTATGATGATTCATAAGACGTTGAGCTGTAAAGGAGATCTGCAGGATCCCCAGCTGGAACCAAATCATTTCCGACTACAAATCCTAACCAGTGTCAAAAAACCCCCATCATTAGGGCTGCATGTCCAGCTACTGTTACCCTGAGAAGAACCATAAAAGGACACACACACACACACATCCTGTCCACTGTCCACTGAATGAGCATCTGTCTGACCCCTGACACCTTCCACTCCGACTCTGCTTCCTGTCCCACACGTGCAGCTCTGCTACTTGACACTGTGCATCAAAGACTTTTTGCCAAAACATAGAAAAGTCCCAAACAGGAGCGCTCATGAGGTCTCAGTCCTCTGTTCATTCACATTTACAATATGTGGACAAAATAACGGGAATACAGAGGGTCTCTCTCTTGTCTGACCTATGGAAAAATTGAAATTACTGCATTATATAACATCAGACAAAAATCTCATCATGCAAACAAACACAGACTGCAGAAACAGCTAAAATCCAATTCAACTATTCAAACCATTATCGTCAGGTGTTTTCGCTTCGTGTCCCTGACCTCTACCCCTTCTAATCCTCCCTTTGGACCGAGGGCACGAAGGGGGATGGCAGGACAGGGATAAGGGTCCCAGTCAGGACCCCATTCCCTGTTACCAAAAAGCTTTAGAGGAGCTTTACAGCTCATGAAGACAGACTATAATCTTCCAGACGCTTCAGGCATATGCTCTCATGAGATTATCCACCTCACTATACTCACCACCCCTCTATAAACAGCTACAGTATATAAACAGACATCACATGTGTGGGATATCTGTTTACACTCACGTATAGAATATAAGATTTGGATATAGTCCAAAAAAATAGACAGACATGTTCAGAACGTTTTTCTACTAAAAGGTAAAGTAAAACTTGCACGTGGTGAATAATTCTTAAAGTAGGCTACAAGTAAGATTTTCACAGATAACAGACAAATAATTTTGATCCAACTTGAAGGGCATATTATCTGATAGTAAATTCAGTAGGTCATGTACACTGGTGGGAATTAGGTGAGGGATCTTGTAACAGGACTAGTTAAAGCCCTGATATACTCGAAAATGGACACTGACACGATAGGCAATTTTATTTATACCACACTGGGTATCAGCATAACGTTGGCTGACATACGCAAGACAAGTTTAACTTTATAAATACTACAAAGAGAATTTAAATAGCTTGAGTCATGTGCAGTCAGTGCAAACTGCTGCTCTGCGGACCCTTGCGGTCACAGGCAGCTGACAAACTTTACGTCATGCAGGCTCCGGCAGCTATGCAAGCAGGGAAAGTATAATTTGAGCCTACTGGTTGTTCTGTCTTCACATGTCCTCAAAGAGGCCATTTTCTCAGAAACTGCAGTGACTACAGACATTGCAATGAAACCACTCAACTTTTCCGTTTTGATTAATAGTTTTGAGGTATTTTATGTCTTTATTAGATAGTGATAAATTGGCGGTATTGTGGTTCATGGTCAACTAACACTCAATTTTTGCTGCAAAGCTATCTGGCAACAGACTGGACTGACCAACCAACTATGTGCAAGACCACTTTGCGATGTGAACTTTTGTCGACATTTTAGGATACATTGATTCCTGCTGCAATGACTTTCCAGAGTTGTAAAAGCCTGTCTCAGTATAATTAACTGCTGTGTAGTGTTTCTGTTTCTGACAAGTCTTAAAGCTCGTGGATGATGTGCAGTTCTCAAACTGGACCTCCAGGATCATATTTCACCTTCTCACCAGTACTTGTAGCAACACGTCCACACCAACATAGCCCCTTGTGTTTTTTAAAAACACAGACCTATTTTAAGTTCGAGTGCAGCTTCAGTAGTAACATGGACTGGGAGAAATTGCCACTCCAAAATGGGAGATACGGGCAAAAAGCATCAAAACATGAGTATACTGATTACGTCAATAAGGTTTGTTTATACGTTCAGTGTTGCCCCTTTGTGTATCATGATATGACTTTATAAGGTACAAACAGTCCGAGCACAAAAACTGACTTGTGACCATGATGTGCTTGTGTACAACACCGCCCCGGCGTCAAGCTATTGCTACTATGAAAGCTGCAAATTCTGCTCCGCTCTTTTCTGAGAGTGCGGTCACGGGGGCACGTCTGGGTCACATCTCCAGAAAGCCAGTCTCCCATTACACCTTCTCTACTCTAAGCTGGGGTGGATGTCAGTGAGCACCAGCACAGGGAAAGACAGACCAGTGGGGGGGGGTGGTTAGGGTGGGGTAGGGTTGGATTGAGGTGAAGGGTGGAGTTGGGTTGAGTAGGGGGAGGACAAGTTAGCATTGTTTACAGATAGCGAAAGGCACAAAAGAGATGATGAGAGGAGTCAAGAAATACAAAAATGCACTAATGACAGGCGTCCTCAGAGAAATGACACACAAAATCATTCACAGGAATAGAAAAAAGCCACTGTGAAGGCAATGGGGGAAACTTGGGAATGTGACATGAGGAAGATAAAAAATCTCAATCATCTCATCTGAATGTAAATCAAAATGCCATATTTCACATTTGCCACAGAGTCTACTCTCAAATGACAGAAAATGAGCGGATGTAGGAGACGTGAAAGGAAGACCATAAGGAACTTTAAATAGCAAAGCAATTACACGCAAAGGGACCCATAAATAAATTGAAACCGTGTTGGGGTTTCACTGGTTGGGCAAATTAAAATGTAGAGGAGAGCATTCTTGGCTGTCATGTTCTTGGACTGCAGCTGAACCTTGTCAAGGAAGGAGAAGAAGAAGAAGAAGAAGGCCTGTATGCACGCAGAAGACTCAATTCAGACACCAAAGGCAAATGGCTGGTCGAGGCACTTTGGATGGTGCTGTGGGAATTTGCCTCATTTGAGATGCAAATTCCTCAAAGAGCTGAAAGAGCCGGAGAAACAGGTGTCCAAGGAAGTGTGCTGCTGTGTGGGTGAGTGAGGGTGGGTGTGAGGGCGCTGAATGATAACACAGGGTGTATTGAAAATCCTGCTTGTTCAGTCCAGTCTGTGTGGCACTTCTTCCCTTGTCTTATTGTCTTTAATACTGAATGTGGGCAAAAGAAGGAGGATTTGTTATTGTAGAATAGGAAAATATGAAAGATCTGCAAAAGTCAAAGGTTTCACATTTTATTGATTTAAATGTAATTTGGTATAAAACAGCTTGTAGATATGAGAAGTTGATTTCAAACAAAATCAGCAAACAGATCAGAATTGAAGTCCTTTATACCGATGAATAAAAAAGGTTGCAGATTTACAAGCCTCAGAATTAATCACTGTTCTCTTTAATCATAATAGCTGCGATGATTAGTAATCTGATCGATATTAAATCTAAATTCATTTATAAAAATCAACATGAGGTTTTTAGATGCTAAACCACATCCTTTGTTTTCTGTATCCTTCACAATGAATGGACAACTAGTCATGTGAATCCCTGGATGAAGAAAGTGGCACCATCTACATGACGGTTTAACAGCTCCTGGCAGAAACTCAGCTGATGTTGGTTAAATGTGAGCTGTGTTCTTGCTACACAATTTTCTTCATGACAGAAAAACAGTGCTTGCTATTAAACAGACAGAAACAAACCCGTAGCATATATTGAAAAAACAAAATCTCCACAGTATTGTAAAAACCCCACAACCACTTTCCTTAATAAAACCCTTGACAGCAAATAATCTGATGCACAGTTACACATGTAACTGCTGATGAAGGAATTTCCTGAACTTGGAGTGTTATGTGTGGATTGTAGCTGTGTTTTTTTGTTTATTTACACTTTAATCTGACATTACCCAAAAGCCTTTTTTGCAGAGAAATCCTGTTGGGTCATGCATTTCAATTAACAAAGAGACCTAAAGTTGCATCTAAATAATGCCTTTAAAAAAAGAACTGCTGAGGATTTTATTTGTATATTACTTGGACTTCATGATTTGCTTATTCAAAGCAGTTTTGTCAACAAAGACAGCACCTACTTCTTCATGTTTCAGAGGGTTAAGAATACAAAAAAAAAATCATATGGGGGGAGGGGGGGGGGGAGAGCAACTTATTGTGTATTTGAACCTGAGTTTAGATTCCATGGATGCAGAGGAAAGAAAAACACCTCACAATGTGCCTTTTGTAGTAAAATTATATATCTTTAAATCTAGGGACCCACAAACCTATAAGCATGATTTTTTTTTTTTAAAAGCTTTGTATTAGCATCCTTCAACATGGCATTTCATTCACGACATAAATATAAACCTAATGCTCTCCCAAACTGACAGCAGTCAAATACTGTATCACAATACGATAGAATAAACTGGCTGGACAACATATATCCTAAAAATACGCATTAAAAATCTTTGGCTTAGTGGCATAAAATTTCCCTGCAAACTTTTCCTTCATTTGAGACTCACACAGTTTGTACTCTCACTACTGCTGCTGGTCACTGCTGAGGCTGAGGGATAATCTCAGAACGCCCTCAAGTGTTCATAAACAGCATGGATAAACTCGTGGATGCAGCATAACTGTCACAAGACCGTGCTAAACAGACACACTAATAAACTGTGTGACTGCAAATTAGTGCGAATGACTCAAGCGTGAGTCTAGCAAAGCAAGATAATGATGAATCTCTGCGTTGGCAAAGAAGCGACTAATGCAGGCAAAGAGGAAGACTATAAAGGCAAAGTGGCCCAGAAAAGGCTTCATCCATTAAGACAAAGCAAGACTTCATTATTAACAAGGAAAGAATCAGAGCACTGCTTTTAAGAGGTAAACAGCAGCAGCAGCTATTAACAGTGAGTTAGCAAGTGTGTGTCCCCACATGTTCTTTCAAAAAAAAGCTAATAGCTCCATACTCCCACAGGCTAAAACCTCATAGACAGAGATGCCCCTCACTGCAGTAAAGGGGTACTTGAATAGAGTGCAAAGGGCACATCGCCATCTGGTGTTGCTCCCTGGCAATTGCACATTTTTAAGTTCCATTACATTTTAAAAATGTATTATACTTTTATGCTAAATGTGCATGACAACACTACTTTGTTAAAAAATGAAACTGAAAACTATTTTTAATTTCAATAACTTTTCCTCAAGCGTCTTGATTGTAAAAAAAAGCCATTTTACTGAATGTCAGATGCACTCTGTCATGGAAAGTCATGTCACTGACAACGGTGACATGTGAGATTGTAAACTGCGATGAATGTCACTGGTAAGTTACTAAAGGTTGTATGGAATGATTCATGTGTGTAAACTGGTGACACTTACCCTGCTACAGGTAAGTGTCATGCTCTGCACTGCTCAGACTCTCTTTGGACCCCTGTATGCTGTTGAGTTTGAGAGGTGTGTGGTCACTGGGAGGAAGGTAAGGATTAACCGTCTCCACTGGTGGTAGGATTGATTTCTTCTGGTTTTCCTCTTTAGTCATTATACTGTCCTTCGTGTCTTCTACTCTGACCACATCTGTCTCAGGTATCAGGGGAGACTTCACAATGATGGTGGGCCTCTGTCTCAGGTCCTGTCGGCTGGGCGGCTCAGCAGCCATGATGGCCTTTGCACCGTGCATCCTGGGAGGGGACTTGCAGTGGAGATCTCCACGAGTCTCTTTCCAGCGCCGCAGCTGAGCATGGTGTTCCTTCTCAATGTCTTTCTCAGACAACTGTAACTCAATAATCTAAAACACAAAGGGAGAATGAGCTTGATTTTGAGTAAGCAATAGTAATAGCAATAGTGGTTGACGCATTCCAGGACTTAACAGGTTAAGTCTGTCCTGTTATCACAACCACAGGAGGGCAAAGTCAAAGGGGAAGACAGCTGAGCATGCTGCAACAATAAAATGGATAAGACAGATTACAACCACAACAGAAGTTTAAGTGTACCTCGTGCACCAGGAAGCCTTCTTGCATGTACTGCGGCTGTATTGCTCGGAGCAGCTCCATTGTTTCGTAGAGCCCTTGACAGGCCTTCAGTTTCTCTTGGGATCCGAGCATGCATTTCAGGAGAACAAGGCCCACTCGGAAGAGGATCTTCACTCCTGGGAACAACATCACATCAGACAAGATGCAGCAAGAGCAGCAGTGTTTACTTAAATTTTAATAGACCAACAAAAGCGATTACTTAGATGGATAGCTCTGGTGTTGTCGATTAGACTGGGTGCAAAAATCCTGTAGTGCGGTAAACAATTTCATGTATATTCTCATATTCCTCATCCCTGACTAAAACAGGAGATAGGATTAATGTATTCAAAATGTGCCTGGTTATATTAAAGGTGTTCTGGTGTTTTACAAGTAAAATTCAATAGGAGTATGATCAGCACATGACAGGGCCAAGGGCAAGACTAAATACTGCTACTGTGTATTTAACTCTGGTCATAAAACACGAAAGTTAAATACACACAATATCAAATACACACATTATAAGTTTGTTATGCCTGCTACTGTGCGTTTAACTCTGATGTTTTACATACACATAAAACAGGAAGGCATAGTAGGCTAATATTCATCCTGTTGAAATCTGACTTTAAAAAAATGTCTTTTCTGCATTACATGATCACTTCTCACATCATTCTTTCTTCTATTATCTATCACTGTCTCTATTGTAATACACAATCGTGACAGTATCTGGTAAGAGTGATGTCACAGGTCAGGGGAAACCACTTTTAATGTAATGTTTTTTTTAAGTGTAATGTCTCACCCTCACAAAGGAACATATCCCAGACACGCAGCACTGAAGCCCACGGCAGAGTTCGAGAGAAGGCACACATGAACCACTCGGTCATGTACAGGATGGGCTCCAGCTTGTGCTTCTTCAGGTGACGGTGGGCCACAGGAGACACCCGCCGCAGCAAAGCGTACAGAATCTCCCCATCCAGCTGGATTGCCTCCTGTGGAGGGAACATGGGACAGCAGTCAGTGGAGAGTAAGAGAGAGAGGGAACAGACATCTTTCTCTATGCTTAATCTGATAGTCCAATTATGTCGTCCTTGTAGCCGGCTCACAGTCTCATGTTTGAGGTTGTTAGCATATCAGTGCCAAGTCTGCGACACACCGGTGTGACAAATCTAATGCAACCGCCAACCACATGTTACATGTGCTGACTCTATAAACTGGAGTTAAATAAGGGGTTTGGACTGATAATAATTGACATGCTGAACACTGTGAATATGTAATCCGTTTACAGGTTGTACTCAGATGTTTTCAGGCTCTTCTTATGGGATCAAAGTCTCCATTGCAAAATGATGTGACTGTGTGTCTGTGTGGTCCCTTACCAGCCCTGTACTGTAGTATCCAGGAAGGTATTTCTCACAAATCTGTACAAGACCCCAGAATGCATCCTAGGACAAAGAAAGGAAAAGACGGTAGACATTAATTATAGTAAATTGTCATGTTCAAATAAAAAAACCCTGACTATTAATATTCAGCCACTTTGACAGGGAAAGTGTGTTTTGGTGAATTACAACATAATTATTTCATGCTCTTTGCCCTCTTATGTATTATCTTATAATAGAGAAAAATCTTTGGAAGTTAAATCCCAAACGTGTATTCACCTCTGCTGGCATATGCATCAGGAGTACAGCAGCGATGGGAGCCTGAGCTTGACAATATCCCTCCTCAGGACGATGTATAGTATAAGCCTTCAAGACGCGGAGCAGGTCCTGCTGCCTGATTGTGTGAACATATATAAATTCTAGTCACACTAACGCAATGACAGACACAATGAAAGGTATTTAGAAGACAGTGCTTACCCATGTCCTCCTCTTGCTGCAAACATTTCATGGAAGGGAAACTGTCGATGGATGTCCCTCTCAATAATATCTACCCATTTAGGATCTCCTGGCTGACTGTCCAGTTCCTGAAAACATCATTTTGTCAGCTTTTGCAACATTATACCTGACATTTTTAAAGCATTCCTATCAGCCCGTTTTTTAAATTGACAATTGTAAGTTGCAACTCTATTCTACAATGCAGTCTATTTAGGAATTTGAAGCCTCAGTAAAGTTAGATGCAAAAAAAAAAAAAAAAAATTTAACCTGGAATTTGCCCTGGTTTTGCTCCCTTCTCACTTTGCCCCCAGTAAGGTAGAGCCAGGCCCGGCCACGCAGTGATGGAGGAATCCCCTTCTGACAGCGCTCTTTCACCTGTTAGTCAACACATGCATAGTTACTCAAGAGCCTGCAGAAAGCAAGAGAGAGGAGAACAGGAGAAAGGATCGCAGACATTGCAGGACAGTACCAAAAAAACCCAAAACGCAGCATATAGCATGCCACTGTTGCACGACTGATCGTTAAAAGATAACATTATAAAAGCATGGCATGATGATAGATGGACAACAGGTTTTCCTGCTCAGTTTTTAAAATTCATCTTGAATCTACTTCAAATCTACTGCCACAGCAACCATGTTCATGCTCCAAAACTAAGAGCACATTTGATAAACTCCTGCAAAGTGCTCAATTTGATAACTAAGAAAGAGAGAAGCAAAGTCAGATCTAATTTACGGTTTAAAAGGAGACCTTTTTGTGTTTTTTGGCCATCCACTTGTCCCAGCTGTTGAGCATCTCCAGCCATTTTGCCTCCCTCTGTCTCAGCACCTCAATGGGGACTTCTTCAGTGCTGTAGAGAGATGGAGACAATGTCACTGACATCAACAACCAAATTATTTTTATGCAAGCTGACAATGGCTATACTGTACTGCATAACTTCCCTATACTCATGACAAGGGAATCCTGTGATGAGAGGGGGGCGGGACTGTGGCTCATCTCTTCCTTGTCCACACAGGAAACCAAACCTCAGACAAAACAGTCGAGCACTTGCCAACGGCAGCAGAGTACAAGGAAAACAGGAAGCTGTGGGAGAACTTTCCCCTTGTTCATATCCTTACAGCCTCTTACACAAAACGTGCACCAGTATCTCACTTCAGTACAGTGCTTTTGAAGATCAGAACTGTCATGTTGTCAGACACGCTTTCCTGTTCTGATCTATCAAACACATGCCCGGTCTCCTTGGCAAACAAATTTAAAGAGCTGACTGTGATGCTTTTCCGTATAATGGTCAAAGAAAGTTCACAAGTTGTCAATCACTAATTTTCTAGAAAAAAGAACAAAACCATGAATTATCTCATTGCAGAGGACAGGCCTGTGCTGTGTACAAGCAACATAGATATATTACACAAACTGGGATGTATACAAGCACAAAAAATGACAATGAATTAAATCCACAACAGCAAAGGCTCAATCCCCCTCACACTTAAGCCTAGACACTGAAACAGTCAAAAACTTTGGGTGAGAAAACCTCAGACACCTTGAGGAGATTTGTTGGTTTTAAAAGTCAGATATGTAAGAATGAACAAGCACACGGGTCTCTCTATTTGGTTCCAGATAGAAGATGAGCAAGAAAGGTAGGATACTGACTAATAGAAATTTATATTAAATTACAGTGGTCTACTGTACAATAGTTCCAAATCTGGGGGCTCATTAGTTTATTGACAGGATTAGAAATGGGAATTTAACTTGACAAAAAGCCCCACTCTGAACAGACAGTTTCCATCTGAATACTTCTAAAAACAAATCAAAACAATCTGAGAAGGGACAGCTGACAACTCATAAACACGTGCAACCTGTGACGAGGCCAAAGGGTCATGAGACACAAAAAACAAGCTATAAATTAGTGTAATTATCCCAGTATTTACGATCTGGATTTCCCTACCTTTTGTTTCCCTCTTTCCTCATAGACACCGCATTCAGTTAAAAGCAGTGATCACTATCTTTGCCTACAATTACAGTATCTGATGACTCAATAAATTACAGGAGGGCTTGTTGACATGTGAGAGGAAGAGACAGAAATAAGAAGTACAACAAGATGAAAACAACTCAGAGACACTTGGAATTACTTGTTAATACTTTAAAAGGTGACTCTTACAAGCAACACTTTTATAAGAAAACTGAGCCTCATGAAGCTCCACTTACGAGTGTCCGGAATCCTGTTGGGCTCCTCCGGTGAATCCGTACTTGTCCACCTGTTTGTCGGTGCCGCTCTCAGTATCTGTCAGCTTCTCGGTGCTGCCCCGCATATCAATCCCATTTCCCTGCTCAGTTTTGTCCATTTAATCCACATTTACCTCCGCCTGTCTACAGCCTGGTCACACAAGTTGAAAGCTAGCTAACACTATTAAAGCCCTCCATAAAGACGCTGCACGGTTAGCTAACCTCCTGTCACTGCTAGCTTCGGTTGCTAGGGGTAGTTAGCTGCTAGCTCGCTAATGCTAAAGCAGCTAGGTAGTTTGTTTCAGGATAAACCTGCTCGCATAACTTAGTGTCACACAAACAAACAATCGATCAAGCTGTGTAAAAACAAACGCGGCTATATAAACGAGCGCTACAGTACGTGTTTGCTAAAGCTAACATGCTAGCATCACACAAGAGTCAGCTGACACGCACCTATTTTAGCCAGGATCTGTGCTGTCAGCAGGAATGTGGGTTAGAGCTGGTGGCTACAAGGAAGAGGGGACTGGTAAACAAAACATTCATGGAATCCTGCGACTCTGCACTGACATCTGCTGATGACAGCCACACATCCAGGCACAGTGTGTGCTCCTGTAAGATAATGTAGATTTTCACAGATGTTGATGTGCATCTGGAATCACCTCCAGAGCACATAATGTAATTTCTCTGTATCGATGACGTCAGAGGAAATTGGGTTTACTTTGTGATTGCATGTTTTAGGAATGAAGGATCCTCCCATACATGATGCAGCATGTTAATTAAGTGCATTTTTTCCACTTTTATTTATTGCAGTTATTCATTTAAAGCATCTATGTTCAAGATACTTTCACTCAACAGTGAACTAGTTAGAGGATGTGAAGAACAAACATTGTGAAAGGCTATGGCCCCCAGAGATTGACGACAACTCAGATTCTTGATTTGGTAAAAGAATACCTTTTTATAGCACAGAGGTCCTGGTTTCAAAAATTCATGTTTCATTTAGCAAAATTTACTTAAAGACACAAAGAATTGCACTCAAAATTCTTTCAGACTGCAATATTATTATTTATTAACATGTTAGGAGCATTTTATTGTTTATAGACCTGATTTATAGACTCCAAGGAAGTTTAAAATAAATGTAAGAGTATGTATGTATGTAAGTATTTCCCTCTGAAATACAGTGGAGTAGAAGTATGAAATACCAGAAGTAAAATGAGTAAATATGATTTGCTGAATTTGATCTGATATGCATCGGAGGATACAGCTGATTCAGAAGTTCAAATTTTTTCATCAGTTTCTACACATGAAACTCCAAGCATGGAATGGAATCATGACAACACTCAAGCAAATTTAGTATAAATACTAGATTCTTTATTTAAATATTGTACATATTTTAAAACATATTTACATAAATTAGACCTGCGTTGTTACACTGTAGACGTACATGTGTATCTTTCATACACTCAAACATCGCTTGCTGCAAAGAGGACAATCATACCATACAGACTGCAGAAGCACCTTTGAGAACGGCTTTACAGGAAAGACGGGCACACTTCATTTACATCAAACACTGGGCAACATGACCGAGACGAGACAAGCTTGCAATGACAGGAAAGGCCTCTTGTTTACAGGTCTAGCTATTTGTTAAGGCTGAAACTGTGCTCACCCTCATACATACAAGTTCACAGCACCATTACCTATATCACCACCCCTCCTTCTGTTAAATATAGGGCTATCTTTGAAGTAAATACAAATTCAGTACCTTTACACACCATATATAAACCATTCTAAAGAAGAGACTACAACTGTGTGAAATGATCTTTGTAAAATGGTGCCAACAGCTGAGACAGAAACCATGCAAAAAGAACAGTGCAGACAGTAAGACAGAGAGCATTTAAATAACTGTTTTCATTATGTGTATGAGGAAGTAACACTATGTCATCTTTATATCAGGGCTTACAGAGCAGTGCCCTCATCATGTGTTTATATATGGCTTTCCTTCTTTGGTTACATAAACCTGTCTTCTACTTTGTTACAACCAGTCACGTATAACTTAAACCAAGAATATGATACAACTTTTCTTCTGAATAAACTGTAAATAAACTGTAGGCATAGAAAAGACATTTTAATATCCCTCTCAACATTTCCTGGCCATCACACAAGATTCAGAGCACAAGGAATTTACAGTATTGCTGTATGATGTTGACAACAACAAAGCGTAATTACATACACAAAGAAAATGCATCTTTGGTGCACTTGCTTTTAAACTGTAAAGACATTGTCCAATGGGTGAGCTGTTAGGTAAAAAGGGACAGACGATCAAGAGTAGAACAGTATTATGGATGTCTTTGATTAATGTCATTTGATGCAGCACATACATTTATACGCACTCATTACAATCATGGTGACCGTGTTCATATGAATCATGTCAAGTCATATACAGACATCCGAATTAAAAACTAGAAGCAGCAAACAAATGTAAAGGGAAATAAGAACTGAGAAATTAAAAAAATATTCTCTCACACACAGACACACACACCTGACTCTTGTTAAGATGGCTGAACCTTTTTGTCAACCTTCACTCATATTTAATGTCAGTGGACACTTCAAACTCTTATTTTTAAAACTAAACAATATTAAAAAAATACATCTTTTCCTTTTCAATTCATGCCTGACCTATCATTGCAATTGTAAGCATTCCCAGATGCTAGCTTTAGCGTTCTGAGATAACAAATAGAAACATTAAATACACCACACAGGCATTCCAACAACTTCTCACATGTATGCCACACACACACGCAACACACATACACACTTTTAACGTCCTTCCTACCACACAACAGCGGCAGAGATCAATCTCAGCACATATCTTCTTGTTCATTTCAGCGAGTGAAAGTGTGGGATTGATAAAGCTCACTTCAACATCTACACGGGAAAATATATTTATGAATGCATGTGTACATCTTCCACAATAGTAACGAAATAGCTGTTTGCTTTAACAACCAAAGCAAAGACAACAAAAAGGCCAGAAGGTAGCCCTAAAAACAAAAAAATATTTACAAATCATCAGGATGTGCGCACCGACAGACCACTCCCCCACAAGCTCTAACATGTATGGTTTCCCTTTACAGGTTTCTTTGATCTGAGAAATTACTAGTTAGCGCTTCATTCACATTCCCAAACTCAAGACACGGAAACCCAACTCTTAAATCTCACTCTCCAATACAACGACCATCCGTTCTAGAGCTGCAACAAGTAGCCAATTAATGGATTAGTCGAGCAAAAGAATTATTCGTATTTATTTTCATAATCTATCAATTATTTCAGTTATCTTAAATGTAAGGATTTGCTGCTTTCCATCATTTATGATAGTAAATCAAGGTTTTGGACTGTTGGTTGGACAAAGAAGATGTCACTCTGGGCTCTGGGAAATTGTGATGAGCATTTTTCACAATTTTTAGATTTTTAGACAGATTAATCGATAATGACCAGAATTGTTAGTTGCAGCCCTAATCCAATCCCACTCCCAACATCAGCTTCCTCAGTCCATCTATATGCTTTGTTCAAAACACATTTACATCAAGGAACGGATTAACAACTGGAACAACAGACAGCTGGGTTCAAGAGTCAACTCTATGACTACGTTCTAAAGACTCCCTAACCATGGCTTACTCCTCTTATAATATCACTTTTTTTTATGCACGAGGGCTGCCAGGTTTTAAGGCCCTCTCTCAAAGCAAACTGTCCTGCACCGTCTCTTAGTCACATCACCTAAAAAGTGTTTGATGCCACGCAATGAGACATGGGAGATTGAAAGGCATCCCTTAGCCCGCCGTACTCATCTCCTCCTGCATCATGATCAACATGAAAATGTCCTAGCTGCCTGCTTCCCCCTCAACCGTTCAAGCACCAAAACAAAACAGAGGAAGAAAACAAAATGTACACGGGTGGACGTCATCCCCGCAGTGAGGAGTGTGCGTCATGCTGGCGGGCCTCCCCTGTCAGCCCACAGGATGCAGTGCATTTTTGGGAGGGCCGCAGGTGGAAGACTCAGGCAGACGGGAAGGAAGGACCAGCCCCAGAGAAGCACACGCACTGTCACACACACACGTTCAGTCCGTATATTCAGCCACAATGGACAGCAGCACCGTGATATCATCTGGCTTCCCTCCTGTAGGACAAGACAAGAGAGTATGAGGAATCGTGCAAACCCTTATCACCAGTTTCTGTGAAGTCAGTTACTAAGTAGAAAAGAATTTGCAACTCACTGATACTACATGCTGGGAGCATAACATTGCAGTCAAACTAAAGATGTGATTGCACTGAAAGATAGCCCTCAATGTGTGTCTTTTATGGATGAAGATTTTGAAAAGTGTGCCTTTTAAAAATAATTTTTTAACAAAACAAGTTTTAAGAAAATCAAAACTATTTTATTCATTTTATTCACCTAAAACCATCATGGAACAACATTAGGAATTGCAGTTCAAATCGAGGTAGATGGGAAGGTCGAAAAACAATTTTCAAACGTGTTAATAACATCTGAATTAAATGGTGTGTTAATAGGTGACAATACAGGATCTAACCAGTATACTTACCCCTTACATTCAGGCCATTGTCACAGGCAAACTGTGCAAAAGGGGACATATAGTTGGGGTCGTAGGCAAGGTCGTGAGCTTGCTTTGCAATACTCTGTGCAGTCTGCAGGATGCTGTCGTAGTTGGCAGCCTGAAATGAGATAAAATAAAAAGTATTAAATGTTTTTCTTTCATGCACATATGCTCAATTAATAACTAGATGTAGTATTTGTGAAAGTAAGGAGAAGCTGTTGTCTAGAAGTGACACCTTGAGTTTTTTGAGCTCCTGAAGGATCATGTAGTCTGGCATGTTGTCAAAGAGGCCGTCGCTTGCTGTCAGGATGATGTCACCCAGCTGCACGTCGAAGGAGGAGCTGTCAGCAGCTTCAGGACTGGGGGAAACAGGAGGGGGGCATCAGTAAGATCAGTCACATGGGAAACAGGAGAAGCATGTAGCAAGCAGCTGTAAACAGTTTCCAATACGTAATTAAGCAGGTCAGAAGTTTACTCTGCCAAATGTAGAGGATGGACGCGGCGTGGGCGTTTAATCTGACAGCTGACTTGCACGCAGCCTGCCCTCTGTGTCCTTGCCAGACGCAGAGAGGCCCTGTTGCTTGCTGGCACCATACCCAAGATCCAAATGAACTTCTTTGGAGCCTTTAATCTAATGTTTGTGTTTCATTTTGAGGTTTTCTATTTTAACGTAACACACCACAGAGTCATAAATGTACCTTAAAAAGGAATGTTTACTTGTCAAATAGCTAAATCCTAAACTTTATTTCACACCGGAAGAAAAGGATTAAACCAGTGGGGGGGAAAAACAGGATCTTGAGGCTAATCCAAATGGTTTACAACAACGTTTATCCCTCAATCAGGCTGCCATCTTCAGACTCAAAATGTGACACCTGCTGTATCTGGGCAGTCTGACAAGCCTGTTTGCATAATTGTACATTGTGTGTCTTATACTTGAACCATTACTTCATGGGGCAACATTTTAAAATAACATTCTTGATACCACTTGATGGAAAAAAAACACTACATTTGAAAAGGTAATATCTGATGATTTGTGCTGTTGCCACAAAGATCAGTCAAAGCCAGCTAATAAGACAGCTTGTGTTGATTCTTTACCTAGAATACAAAACTCCCAAACTTCTTTCCGCAATCAGTATGTATGTGCTGATGATGAATGTAGTATTTTATTAGATTGTAGTGATAATAAAGATGTGGGCGTGTTCACCTTTAAAATTGCTGAAATGTAAACCAAAACAAGAAACCATAAATAAAATACAAGAACATGTGCCATGTGGGCGATATAAGAAAAGATGGTCATGTATTTAAGGTGGCTATGACAGGAGTGTGATACCAAAGCAGGCCTTGTTTATCCTGCAAACACTGTCTGAAGGTTCCTACTGCAAATATGCATGCTGCCCAGAGAGAGGATGAGGAATGTTTTAACAAATTAAAGTGACTATACCCCACGTTTAAACCATTTGTTTTGCACAATTGGATGCAAACCTAACTATGGCAAGTGCAGAGATTCAAAGCTGAATCAGGAAGTAGCCCAGCAACAAAGGACAAAAGAGCTTTCACCATTCACTGATCTACTTGGATCAATGACATACTATGCTGTGTGTTGCAAAGATACCCGTATTTAATCATTCCGGTGTCTCTACAATTGATTCTTTTTATATTTATTCTTTTCATTGCCTTTACATATGACCCGCAAGGATGATCTAACTCTGAATTACTGACCTGTCACTGAGCACCACCCCTTCAGCTCCTGGAGGAGCGATGGACAGCTGGAAGGGCGTGTTAAAATAGTGCTGTTGTTCGTCTGAGCGATGAACCACCTCTCCTCCCCGAACCACCAGGAAGCCGGAGTCACCAAGGTTACACGTGTGTAGCCGGTGACTATGTCGATCCAGTACCACGATACAGGCTGTGCTGCTCCCTACAAAACGGAGGAGTGCAAAAAAACCCAGTAAGGTTATTGATTTACTATACACAGAGGGTAAAATGTAACAAGAGAGTAGTGGAAAAGACACTGTCACTTTAAGGAGACTGCTGCATTGAGAATGCAAACATATCTTTTCCATTTTGTACAGACAGAGGAAAAAAAGAGACACAGGCTGAATTTGTGTTTCACTTCACTTTCAAGAGAGGTAAAATGCTGCCGAGGCGCCTTCGTGTGCACCTGCCTCGTGAATTTCATGCTTTCATGGTGGGCGGGTGAGATTATTATGCAATTTGCAGTTCGCATTCGCCAGAAAAGACAGAAAACAAACCCAAGGGTCATGGATTGTGTTTGTAACAGAGAGTGCAGCTTCATTTGCGACAGTCAAGGTAACTTTGAGCAGGAAGGTCAAGCGCAGACCTTGTCACAGCTTCCAGAAATAAAAGTAGGTCATTTGACAAACACTGTGACAAGTGGGAGGAGGCTAACATTTACGTCCCTGCTGGCTGTGTGTCAGTGATACCGAGTCTCAGAGGAAATATGACCTTGGTCACATGCTTGACATGTGCACACTTTTAAAAAAACTGTTCCACCTTCCTGCAGTGTAAGTTACAGATGGATTCTTGACCTTTTGGAGCTTTGTTACGAGGCAAAATATTCGCCCTGCATGTTTGGCCCCTCAAGGTCACAGAGTCTCAACTTCGATGTGTGGACAAAACAAAACACATTCTGATCGAGTTAGTGAGTTATCTCACAGATATTGCATCAGGCAGTATGATGCAGGTCTAAGCCTAAATCAATGATAACTAACAGCCCCCACAGAAAGTAATTACACTGGGTGATGCTGAAATTCTGTGCCCGTATTTCCATATCCCTTCCTCTTGTCATGCACCTTTTTGCCAGGTTGGAAAAAGGACTTTAACATGTAATTTAAATCGAGATAAGCTATAGTAATATGTTGTACATCTTGCTAGGCAAGGCTACGACAACGTTCTGACTCATCCTGCAGCTATGTTATTTATTTCTCAGAGTATGGCTGTTCACATGGGAAGCATGACTCACTCCACCACAGACTGTGTGTCTACCATAATATGTCATTTGTGTGTAGTGTTGTGTCTGTGTGTACTCACCTAGCAGGGGAACCTTATTCTGTAGAAGCTCATAATAGCCAGAAGTCAGGATACCCACTGGATTACTGGGAGTGAAGCGTCCCTCCTTCACCAGTCGCTCACAGGTTCTCATTAAGGTGGCTGAGAACTGGGACGGGTCGACGCCATAGTCACGCCAACCACCGACCCCATCTGCAACACCTGACGAAAAAACAAGGGAACAAAATTTATTTTAAAAGGGTAATATAATCATGAATTGGTAATTTTTCTTTCAAGGAGAAATGTCAAGCATTGTCTACTTCCAGATTTTTAGATGCGAGGACATACTGCTTTAATTTATATTGTATGACAGTAAACTGAATATCTAGCTCTGACAAAAGAAGCAAAACAATTTTCTGATATTACAGAAGGACACACAGTGATATTGACAAGAAGCACCAAACCCCCAGACCCTTAGGTGGTTTAAAAAAAAAACTGAATGCCCCCCCAATGCAGACATTGGTCACCTTGCCAAACATGAATGAATGGGTTTGTGAGGGAAATCACAAAATGCTTTATCATCATTGCTGATTCCATCCTCTGCGCTTCTCCATTATTAATGTTAGTGGTATGAGAGTAAAGTGACTCTCATCCCTGTATGAATTCAAACAAAGGCTGTATTAACTGTGTGAGAATAAACTTTTAAGCATTTTAATTGGCCAAGTAGTTAATGCTTGTCTGATGGGTGTAAAACCAAGCAAAATGATATTCATGGTTTCACCTTTCTGTCCCTGCACTCCAGCTGGTCCCAAGCCACACACACCACAGCTGGTGTGGCAGATAACACCTTTTTTTTCTAGATTAAACCGATGATAGACTGGATGTGTGAGAAATAAACTGAATCGAGCTACAAAGGTGATGCATCACATCTCACCAAAATAATGCTGGATGACTTTTAATGGATATCAGCTCAGTACATAATACCAGGTTAAAGAGCCATGGAGAAGATGGCAAGAGAAAGAGATGCTTTTCCTGACTTGTTTGAAAGAAAGATATTTGCAAACAATGAAAAAAAACAATGCTATGTCATTACATTTATCTTCAAAATACAATGTATTTCACTTTGTTATTTCATGTCAGTGTATGCCTAAATCACTGTTAATGAGCATACATGCATGTTTCTCCTCTAATTTCAAGAGAGAAAGAACAAAACACAGTCTGGCATATGAAACCATCAATATTGACAACAAACATTGTCCATACTATAGTTTCATTTTGACTTTGTGCCGTGGGTGGAAGTTTCCTCAAATAAGAAACTGAAAGGACCAAACAGATCCAGGGAATCCCCTGAAATCCTGATGAAAAGCTGGTGTATGTGTCGATCAAACCATGTGGCCAGTTGAGCGTTTCTCTGTGTTAAACATCCTGTCAGCAGGACAAAGCAATTACACTGAGCTAAGCTAACAGGCTAGCACTAGCAACATGGCTGCCTCCATGCTCAACCATTCTGACCTTTGCAAGACATTGTAATGTTCAACCTGAGCTGTTCTGACAGGAGCTTTTTTAGTCCTGTCCACCTTTAATTAAGCCTATCCACATCTCCTAAATTTATGTGTTTAATATCTCGCCTTAAAAGCCGTGTAATCTTCACTTGGAGCTCATCTGGGTGAAAGGTCATTCGCTGTTTCACCTCAAAACTCCCCGCTAACAGAATATAATCGCAGTTTATGCACAAAATCACGTGATCACAACTGTTTGCTGTGACCTCATTTAAAAATTAGCTGCAAGCAAGCTAATCACAGCTAACGTAACGATGGTGAGAAAAGTTGTGGCTCAGCTTTTGGAGGGGGTGGGGGCTGTTGTGTTTTCATCCGAGGGGTCGCTGCACGTGCATGCTAGCTAACAAACTGAAGGTCACCTGAGCACAGCTGCTGTTTAACGTGCATCTGCAAGGAAACTAATATGTTTAACGCGCAGGAGAGCTCACCTAAAACGTCCGCAGTCCGGTGCCGTGCAATGAAACAGGCATCATCCCCGTAGCACATCCCTTTCTTCAGGATCCCCTTGCGAAAGTCTTTACCGAAGCCATAACTGGCGCTGATCAGGCTGTAGTCCCGACCGTCCGTCTGAGAGAGTCCGCCCAGGACAGCCCTGGCTACCAGTCTTCCATAAGACAGTACGGATAACATTCCCTACCCAGGAGCAGCTCCGTCTTGTTTCGAGCTCACACACGCTGTCCTCCCCCTTCTCACGCTCTCTGTCCACCGGCCCCTGCCGCCTCTCTGCTCGGCTACTTCTTCCGATCTTCGCGTCTTTATCCGTCCATCCGATCCGCTCCCGTCAACTAGTAACGTCTCCCAGGCAGATGCTCGCTCACATTAAACGCCACCGTCCTTCCGGGTCGATGAACCTGCTCCTTGTGTCTCAAGTGTGCATTTCACGTACACTGTTCCTCCGCTGGGCTCCTCTCCTTCCCGACATGTTTCCACCGTGCACCGAAGTGAGAGCTGCGAGTACATACGGGTGCTTGTGTCTTCGTCCAATCACAGAGCAGCCTGCGGACCAGGCAGAGCTGCAGCTCCCAGATCAGCTCAGATCCCCAGACTCGCTCACATCCACCGAACTACAGACCCGACAGAACTGCAGATCCCAGACCTGCTGCAGATCGCAGACCAGCTCGGATTCCACACCCGACAAACCCGCAGATCCCAGAACAGCTCAGATCCCAGACCAGCTCACATCCACTGAACTGCGCAAGCGTCATATGTGCGCTTGTTCTAAATAACCGGATGTGCTGATTTGATGCTGGGCGGGACCGTTTTAAATCATCATTTAGCCTTTTTAGACTATGGTACATTTATTTAATAGTAAATTCACATAACAAAGACTCACAGAATAAGTCATATTTTATATTTTTACACCAATTGCAGGTTGCCGTTATGTAGTAAAATAAAGACTAAGCTAGTTCTAGTTGGTCTCAAGAAATGAGTAATCTACAAAGTTATTTTAAAGTACAACACTTTGGATAATATATGTTTTTTTTTCTTAAATTAAAATTGAATTTTTGGCTTCTTTTAATCATCGCAATGTTCCAATTTCTATTCCCCCTAGGCGGCGCTCGCTGTGCATCAAAACGAGCGCTCCTCCTTTCCAGACGGGCCCATTACGAAGCAGAGAGGACGAGGACAACGACGCATTATCACCGAAGCTCCCAGCTAAAGCTCCATTACACGGTGAGAAATAATTCACTTATACTTAATGATGATTTAATGCAAGAGCGTATGTTTTGAGTCGACGAGAGAACAAAGACGCCGTTTATCATATGATGCTGAAGCGTATGTTCGGGATGATAGTGATGCAATGATGCTCACTCACCGTCTTAGAAATAAAAACAGGTCTTTCATCGTCCACTCATAGTGGTTATGGCTGGCATATTGATTTCATTTATTTATTTATTTTTAGATTAGATATTGATATATTGAGAGAATCATAATGGAGTCATCCGTTTGAATATATTTGAAACTTAATTATAATGTTTTTAAAGGATTGCATAAGAGTATTTGTTGCTATATGGCTTCGAGAATATAAATGAGGACGCTATATAATGCTCCATTGATGCAAATTAATAAATGAAACTTAAACAGTCTCCTATTTTGGGTGTTTTTTTAAAATAGTGCTCAATTGTTTTTATGATCTTTACCTTGAAACACTCTTCTTTTCAGGGCCATGATGGGGAGGTTGTGTGAGATGGCTCTGGTGTCCCTTCTTATTATTTTTCTCCTCAACACTGACTCAACATTGGCTAAGAGAGGTGGCAGCAGCAGTGGAAGGAAAACCTCATCCTTTGGCAACAAGGGTGGGACACAGTCAAAACCGTCTCAGCCCAATCGCAACACGAATCCATATCCTTCTGGTGGAAGTTACCCTTATCCAGGAACAGGCAACTCTAATCCGGGAGGGTATCCCAAACAGAACCCACCAAGTTATCCAGGAGCCGGCAGTAACCCCAACCAGTATCCCGGTCGATCCAATCCTGGAGGTTATCCAAACCAGAACCCTGCAGGTGGCTACCCAGGTGCAGGTGGATACCCAGGTGCTGGGGGATATCCTAACCAAAACCCAGCCAGAGGGAATTACCCAAATCAGTATCCACCTGCTGGAGGCTACCCAGCAGCAGGTGGCTATCCCAACCAGTATCCAGGCAGAGCTGGTACCAACCAAGGAGGATATCCTAACCAGTACCCTGCTGCAGGAGGCTACCCAGCTGGAGGAGGTTATCCAAATCAGTATCCAGGTGCTGGGGGCTACCCGGGTGCAGGTGGCTATCCTAACCAAAGGTCCCCTTACCAGTACCCAGCAGCAGGTGGTTACCCAATCAGAGGAGGAAATACAGGACAGGGTTGGGGTCAGCCTGCAGGTTACCCCGGTGGAGCGGTTGGTGGTTACCCCAACTGGAACCCAAATAATAAGATCCTCAGTCCTGGCTATGGTGGAGGAGGCTATGGATATGGTGGTTATGGGATGGGAGGGTCTCCTTTCTCTCGTTCTGTGCAGAATATGGGATACGCTCCCAAGTCTTCAGGTTTTGCCAAAAAAGCCATGGTAGCAGCAGGCGTTGGTGCTGTGGCTGGAATGGCCGTAGGATATGGATTAGGGCGTTTCCCTCGACCACATTTCAATTTTCGCAACCCCGAGGAAGAGTACTACTACAACAACTACATGTATCGCCGTTATGGCACCCAGTCCACAGATGAAAAAGACTTTGGCCGTGATTATGTCTACAAACCTCCACCACGGGCAGAGTCTTACGACAGCTTCATGACTAGGTGTATGAATAGGACTGACCTTCTTAAAGATCAGGGCAGCAGCTCTCCAAGTTCTCAAAGTCAGGATGGAGGTGATGAGGATGATGACACCGTCAGCATTGAAGAGATTGGATACCCATCCCTAATCGAGCAACTGAAGGCCAGACGCTGTGTAGAGCAGTACATGGTCTACTCTGAGCGCTTTCTGGAGGAGCGAAAAGCTGAGCAACAGGTCCAGTGGAGTCGCAGCAGCCACCTGAGCTATGGGGTGATTCAACTTTTCACCTCTGTCTTCATGCTCCTGTCAAGCATGCTCCTTCTCCAGTGAGATAAAACAGCCCAAAGGGTTTTCTACTTCCTTCATTATATCTGCATGTCCACATACTGGTAATGTATATTATGTCCATAGTACACACCATAGCTGTATACTTGCAAGCTCTTTGGGTCACATTTAGTCCATCATTTATTATCGGCAGAGAAAACTTGCAACAGGTAACAAAATGTCATGAATTGTAACTAAAGCAGGCAATTTTTAAGAGGCAGCAGTCATTTTAAAATTTTACATTTAGATAATCAGTTTTGTGTTGCACAAACTGCACTAATTTGTTCTGTTTTTTTCAGGAATTTATTTTGCACTTTTTTACACCTCATTATTGAGCACTGAAAGCATAGAAACAGAGAATCAGGTTACTTAAGTTCAGTTTTTGTGACAATTTATTATGACAATAGATATGCTACTGTGTAAAATAGGAATGTGACATTAAGAGTTTTATATATGTACAAACACATTCTACTAACATCATTACATCAGTTGCTCATCCTTTCCATCTGCACTGGACAGTTAAACATACTGCTTTTTCAACTGGTTAAATATGCTTATATAAAATAAATATAAAAGAGCATTAAATTTCAATACATGTAAACATAAGAGTATACAGGGTTCAGCCATATTAGGTTCAAGATCGAATGTCAATCTATTTAAAAAAACTGGGCTTTTAAAGCAGATTTTCAGTGAGCTGAGTGCAAAGTACAGGTGTAGTGATCACTTATGAAGAATGGGAACAAAATGATAGACAAGTAAAGGAACTTTATTTTCATTTTTGGGTGAATTATCAATGGGAAAAGAGAAATAAATGCATTCAAGCCACAGTGTGATTTTCCAGGCTGAGCTGAGACAATTCATTCTCACAAGAAAAGGCATGTGCGTATTTTGGTATAAACACATGGCCTCTATGGTGTTTACAGAATGCAAGTATTTAATGTAAACCATTATTAAGTCAAACTTCCCCCTCGACCTTAAGTTTGTTAACATCATTTAGGCACATTAGAAAATGTGAGGTTATTTCCCTGCAGGCAAATGTTTTAATATCCCACAATAAACAACTCTTTTTTTTAGAATAGACCTATTCCTTCTCAGGTACATGATACTAACACATTAATTGTTTGCTGTTCAGCTGCCTGTATAATCCTGGATTTCATGTAATAGCCCTTGACTGTAAGGGGGCATCAGTAAACATGTGACTTTTGATGTGCAGCAAATGGTGTCATTAGTGGTGTAGTGCTGTCTGTACCTTGCCTGCAGCTGTTGAGAACAGTAAATGCATTTGTTGCTGATAGCGCCTGATGCTTTTGGTCTGTGTAGCATTGGCTTGGCAAAAGCTGGGAATTTGAATCAATGGGGTTCACGACAACTCAAGACTTTAATCCTAAATTCTTGCATACTGGCGCTAATTATGCTTTAATTAGTGCTGGGCTTCATCACACACAGTTTTTTTTAATGTCTCATTGTCTATTGTCAGTAGGACATGATAAACACTGGAAATGGAAACAGGGGCTCAGGCTGCCTGGAAAGCGAGTACTGCTGTCGAGATTTGTTCCCACACCGTTTGCCAAACTTGGATTCTTGTTTGGGTTTTGGCTTGTTCACATTTCCAGTAACAGTCTAACAGTAACAGTCTTAACTTCCCCTGACTTTCCAGCCAGGCTTGAGCTGGTTGATACATCTCTGTGTCTTCCTCCCATCACAATCTTCCTCGAGCACAGTGAGATAGTCATAGGCCAGGTGTTGACGGGTCTGTAAATATCTGTCTTTGCTTTTCCTAAATTCAAGCGTCCCCTGACTTTCACCG